>PVKB01000699.1:251120-619921 GCA_004027205.1 Ctenodactylus gundi
GGGGGGGGGTGCTTATGTGAGTATCATAGTTCTTTTTCTTCCTTTTTTTTTTTTTTTTTTACTTTTCGGTTCCGGGGATTGATCCCAGCAGTGCCACACCGAGATACATCTTAAGCTTATTTTTGCTTCTGATTTAGAAAGAAGGTCTCGCTAAGTCACCAAGTTGCCCAGGCTGGCCTGGGGCTGGAGGACATTCCACAGACCTGCGGTGACCGGCCTACACCCCCAGGTGGGTCACAGCGACTTTCCAGTCCCAGTTGCATTTTCAAACAAACACGCGAGCAGTACATTTTGTTCTGTAAGATGCAACTTGACTTCAAGACATTTGGGGGGCCAACTATCCTGAAGAAAGTGTGATAGGAATAGATTTTAGTTTAAAATGAAGGACAGACCAAACTTGGGAAAAGAACAAAAAAGAAAGGAAAGGAAAGCCGGTGCTGAATCTGTGATACCACTGGTCTGAACATCAGCTTCACAGTAGGAATGACCACCCACCGATGTCTCTCGGTCGAAGGGAGCTCTTTCTTCTCTTTTAAAGTACTATTAAAAATTTGAAGTGCAGAAAAAAATTCAAAATATTGTCACGGAATTATTATCTTTCATGAACTCTTTTTCTCGCCTGACGAGGCGTGTGGCCCTGCTGGTGGCCATCTCACACTCCCCGAGGCAGGGGAACTGGAGCCCTCAGACCGTGGCACGACACGGTCCCAGGCAAGGACAGAAGCTGGCCAGTGCTACACACACCCATCCCCGCTGAGGAAAGAGTGAACCTCCAGTGAATGATTTGAAATGTGGGGTCTCCTAAGAGTTTACCAAGAACTTGCAGGAGACATTTTCTAGGGAGAAATCCTATAAAACAGATATCAATAGCCACAGAGAAAAAGTTCAAGGGCTGCTCCTTGGAAGCCGCTGGGATGGGCTGTCATGGAATGTGACCGCCGCAGGCCAAAGAGCCTCTTGCGGTTCGTTTCTTCAGGCGGATCCAAGGACTGGAGCCTCCACGTAGGGCTTCAGAGCAGAGCGCTCCTCCCTGGGCTGAGGAAGCCACGAGGTAACAGTGGCCCCAGGTGAGGGACGCAACTTCACGTCGGGCACTTCCACTCATTTCTTCCAAGATTTAGAGTCTTTGAACAGTACATGACAGGAACAGAGGTGGTCTAGTAACTGCTAACTTGAAAAAGAAAGGATAAAGGCTAATGAGTCTTTCTAAAGCGGGTTTTCTTTTCTTTCCCGGCAGAAACGTCCTGCTGCCTGGGAAAACTTCTCTCGTCAGATGAAAATCAGGAGGGGTCATTAGAAGTGGACGGGGGGAGACCCTGGCACACTGAACTGTTTAGGATCCAGCTGATTATTTTAATAACCAGGTTTTCAGCATTTTTTTTGCCTAATTCAGCATTCTTTGTCTAATGTTTTTTGTCTAAAGATTTCACAGGTAGGTAAAATGACAAGCCACATGGTCCTGCATTTTAACTTGCAATACGAAAGACCCGTCACCCTCTGTCCTTATTCTGGGACGGTTGACATTGGTTTCAGGGCCAAAGTGAAGTCAGGCTGTAGTCTCTAGAGCATTTTGTTTCAGACCATTTTCTAGTCTGGATTCATATTAACAGAAATTTGTGTGACTGACTGAGGGACACTATTTCAGAAAGTACGTCAAAGGTAGCAGCACCTCCTGGTTGGCCCAGCTGTCTCCTTAGGTCTGTAATCCCAGTGCTCTGGGAGGCTGGGGTGACAGTGTCACTTGAGGGGAGGGTGTGAGACCCGCCCAGGAACATCAGACACCCTGACCCAAAGGCAGAAGCCAGGCAAACAGCCCTACCTCACCTACATAGAAGACTCACAAGGAACTGAGTGGAGTTTCCTGGCATGGAACCCACAGGCAGCAGAGACAATGATGTCCGGCGGCCAGTCTCATGGTGTGACCCAGGGAGAGGAAGGAAGTTCTGCCCAAATAGGTCCCGCCCGGGGCCCCTCAAATGCCCACCATTAAAGTCACTCATTTGAGTTAAGAAAATTGCCAGTCAGACCTCTATTAAAATGCAAATGTGTTCCCTGGGTGGGGAAACACATTAAATCATTATCAGCCATTAACACTTTAGACCAAATTAGTTTCAGATTTATTAGTCAATTACTCAGAGTACAGAAAGAATGCCACGGAGGAGAGCTCAGTTTAAGTCAGTTCCTGGAGCACCTGGGAGAAAAAAATCACTTCCCAGGCAGGTCTTGCCGGGCTTTTGAATGTTTCATTATTCAGCATTTACTTTTGGGTCTTTAAGATTCTCATGTAAAAACATCAATATGAAAAGGAGAAGCAGGCAAGCCCAGCCTTAGCGACGTCATGAGTCTTGTGTCAAAGTCAGCGTACACACAAAGGGCGGGGCAGGGAGTGTGGCCGAGTGTGAGGACCCTGGGTAGTCCCAGCGTGGCAGAAAAGAACAAAAACATGGGATTCTTCTGGAGAAAACAGAAGTCAAGGCCCAGGGCTGTAACCTCCTGACACCCAGACCCCTTCTCACCCACCCAGCGCGCACCCTGGGCCCACGCAACCCCAACGACAGCCCAGAGAGCCAGTCAGATGTGCAGAACGCTCCTGCCACCGCCAACTACCTCAGGCCCTGCTTCCTGCACGCCTAGCCCTAAGTTCCTGGGGTTTGCCTTGGGGTGTCGCCACGTAATGACAGGATGAAAGCGAGGGGCCTCCTGTGGGGTTTGCAGGGACCTGAGAACTGAACAAGAGCCCAAGGGTGAGGCGGAGGCAGGAAGCGGCGGCCTGCTGCCCAGGAGTGCAGCGGGGACTGGACGTGTCCCGAGGAGGCCACCGTGCTCAGGCGTGTCGCAGGCGTGGAAGGTGACACAGCACGTGGCTTCCCCCGTGAGGAAGGCGGCGCAGAGCAAAACTCAGGGGCGCTGGGGGGTGGGAGGGGCCCTGGGAAGCACTCGCAGAACTGGGGGGCAGACGCGGGAACTGGGCAAGTGAAAGGCAGGGCCTGGGAGGAAAGGGATCGAACGGACAAGATAAATACACATGCACACATGGTGATCCCCCCACGTGAATGTAATTAATATGTGTCACAAGCATACAATAATTTAAAAAGCCAGAAAAAGTAGAGACGTGGCCAAATTAAACACATCCACTTCCAGGTGTGACGCGGGGCCACTACTCATCCCGACAGGCGGGCAGGGGAAGAAGGCCCTCCTCTTACACCAACACACCCCGTCTTTTCTTTGTTTGGTGGTGGGACCTGGAATGAACCCAAGGCCTTCCCAATGAGCTGCATCCCCAGACTCTGATCCTTCTCCCAGAACCCTCTTTCTGAGACAAGCGCCTGGCCAAGTTGCTAATTTGCCCGGCAGGGCGTGAACCCAGGCCCTGCCTCCTCAGCCTTCCTGATGCCGCGCTGCAGGCCTGGTCCCCAAGCCTGCTGGTAGGGAGCGATCTGCCCCTCAAGCCCCTGGTGGATACATATGTGTAGCTCAGCCAGCAGAGAGCCGGTGCTTCCCAACATTCATCTCTGAGGAGTGCGTCTGTCCCAGAAGACCCTGGAAACCCTCTCAGGAGGCAGGGGTGGCCCCCCGGGAGCCCGCACGTGGCCCTAGAGAATGTCTCTAGCATGCCGGCTTGTGTGGCGTGTCCCCGGCGATCACTGGACACACACTGGAGGGTCTCTGAAGAACAGAGGTACCTGGGGAACCCGCGGAATGGTGCTGTCACGACCGGCAGCCGCCCAGCGTGTGACCAGGCTCCAGCCTCACGGGGTCTTGGGAAAGGCAGCCTGCACTGCCTCACGGCCGGGAACCGGGACACACACAGGCCCGTGTCACTTGCGGAGATGGGGCAGGATGGGTATGTACATGCGATGAAGGAAAGCAATCAAACCAGAAAAGAGAAATGGGCGTTTTTAAGTCAAAGTATTTCACATCACCTGCACGCATCACACACCTACGCAGCACGTAACGTCCAGCGTCTCAGCTGTAAACGATTCATCTTACTCGGTTGACAGATAGCGCCCCAAAGAGGGGAAAAACTTTTTTCTAAATTCACAAGGTTGTGATACCGCTGAGTCAATCACATTCTTGTGCCTCTATACACAACAGAAAACACGTATTTACCGTTGTAGAACCGAGGCACTGAGGATTACAGCCAGGTAGGTACATCCCTGTTCATGGTTTTCTAAGTTTTTGGTTTTGCTATAGTTTTGTTTTTCTTTTTGAGACAGGGTTTCGAGCCACAGAACCATCGAAGCGGGGTTCCAACTCGAAATCCTCCTGCCTCAGGTTCCCGGACAGCTGGGTTACAGGCCTGCCCTGGTCACGTCCTTCCCGCCCACTCTCAGGGCATCTCCACAATGCCTGACGTCTTCATCTCACGCGGTTAGAGGAAACCGAGGCTGTGCAACTAGCGCCACCTGGGCCCTGACCGAGTAATAGGGACAACCGGGCTCAGGATTAAAAGACGTCCAGCTCCACTCAAAAATCTTCGAATAAAGTTCTAACGAGAAAGACGGAGGCTGTTACAGCGACGCGAATCCGCAGGCCCGGGCAGGACGCGTGCGTACATTCTGCGTTTGCCTGCGCGCTCCCACGCCGACAACCCCGCCTGCTTCCCACCGCCGTGATTCTTGTGTTAACCGCGGGCTACCCTTTGAGCCAGGCCGGCCAACTAACCCATCCCGACCCCCAGATCCCTTGCAGCCGGGCTCAGGGAGCGAACGGGGCCAGTGCCACCGTCCTGTGACCACGCTGGGGAGGCTCGACTGTTGCACGGGGAAACAGACGAGGCCACGCGCGGCGAGGTCGGCCTCGCCCTGGACTCGAGCTCGTGCTGACCCGGCGACGGGCCCTGCGGGACGGCGGCTTCCCGTGCCTCCACGTGGGCCGCACCGCGAGTCCCAGAGCCAGGCCTGTGGGACAGGCGGGGTGGGACGCAGCCGGCGCCCTGCTTCGTTCTTCCGTACCTCCGGTTCCCCGGGCCACCCCACCCGGTGTCACGGCCTGCGTACCAGAGCCCCGGAGCCCCGGAGCGACGTCTGCGGCTCAGGCTCCCGGGATCTCCTCGGAGGAACTCCGTGCAGGCATGGCGCACACCTGCAACTCAGCGGGCAGAAGCAAGGGGCCGGCTCGCTGGCCCCTTCGCTCGTTCTTCTCTAGACTGCTGAAAAATACAGGGTGTATGTTCCAAATGAAAGTAATGTATTGCAGCCAGAGGCACTAACGTCCCTGAAAACGCTCCCCTCGCTGGGAACATACACATCCCACCCTTCCTGCCCAGGGGAACCAGGGGTTGTCCCAGTCCTGGGGCTCCTGTCAGCCTGCAGCCAGGACACCAGGCCTGCGCACGGCGGCGGCTTCGCAGAGACGCTGGGCTCCACCCGAACTCTCCCCTTCTCTGTTGCCACTGCCCAGCCTCTGCCCACCTATCCAGATTCCCTGAACGTGAGAAATGGCCAATGGGCACATGGTGCGGGATCGCCCCAACGTGGGACGGAGCCCTGCGGCCTCTGTGGGGACCCTTCTCCCCACTCACCCGGCCCTCTCATGTACTTTAGGAAAATTAGAAAGGGCTTCTGTCCACACAAAAGTACGAAAAAACCAGCCAAACAAAAACCAAACCAACTTGGGAGGCCAATACCAGCTAGCAACTTTTTTCTCTTAGGTTTATAAATGTAAAATCATTATAAATAGGAAATTTCACTTCCAAAATGTTGGGTATTGGAAAATCAAAATTAATACCCAGGAGGTAATTTTAAGTTATTAATGAAAAGTTTTTAGATTAATCTTATCCTTCAGTATCTGCTGTGTAAGCCTGTCTGCATTTTCTCGACACAGGACTCTCCTACGCCCACTGATGGTAAGTGCCTTCGTTCCCTGGAAGTGAGTTCAGACAGAGGGAGGAATACCTTGCCTCCCTAGGCACCTGCAGAAAGCGTTTCTGCTCTCAACCAGGCAACATAGTCAGTGCCCTGTTCAAGACGCCTTCACTATCGTTAGGCGACTTCACGAAACCCCAAGGCCTAACAAGCAAGAAGTGTCACGAAACATCAGCCCCGCGTGTAAGTGTAGAACTGATTCTCCAAAAAAGTGGGAGTGGAATTAGCATCTGGGTTGTTCAAATGGGCCTCAAGAGTTGAAGAGTGTGGAACCTGGTGCGGCTCTATTCGCAGAGAACCTGACCCTGCTGGGCTGAGGGCGTGGTTGCTGTGACAGTGGCAGATTCCTTTCTCTCGTTTATTCCCAAATAGCATCAAAAAATCAATAAGAACAAGATGAATAACTTTCCCTGCTCTGCCTCAAATTACCACCTTCACCCCAAAGAGAAAACTTAATCTTCGGGGGAACTCGGCTGAAAGGTGGAAGTACTTGTGCACCACGGGGGAGAGAGTTCTGGGTTCCCAATGCCCGACTCCCCCCGCACGCCCCGCACGGGTGGCAGGGCCCGCCTCCCCCTCCGTCCTGCCCTCCTCACATCACACACATGCACTCACATGGTAAATCCAAGAGCATCCAGCCCCTCTGAGCTAACTCTTCCCAATGCACCAGGGAAAGACTGGGGCAAAGTGGAAAAGTTGGTCACGTCTACTGAGTTACGGAAACTACAGGTGCTGATTTCTTATATGATGAAAAACCCATGATTACTGTGGCTAAAATTTGCATAAATAAACCTGCTATGATACCTATTCAACATGGTAAAATACTTGTCGCTCACCTCTAATTCTTTTTCATTCTTAATACTGGAATGTTAGAAATGTTACCATTAAAGACAGAGATTGAAAAGGCTTTCTTAATACCTTCATTTTAAGCTAGTATTTCACACAAGGTAACAGCCAAGTGAATCAAATAAAAGAAGAAAAAAACAGAAAAGCAGTGGAAAATAGCTGCCGCGATTCACTGGGAGCTTCATACTTGTAAACCAAACAAAATCAATTGAAGATAATTATTTTAATCTAAGAATGAATTCAATAAGTATATGGAAAAATAAAACACCATAAATAATTTCCTTCTATAAAAGTATTCTAATAGAAAATTTCATGGTTACATTTCTTAGCACAACAAAAAATTAGACTATAGGAGGATAAAGTCAACAAAAGATATTCAGGAAAAAACTTAAGAAAATGTTACAAGTACACTCCCAAAAGAAATCAAAGGATGTTTTCTTAAAAACTGTGCAACATCTTGAAACAATTAAGGAAGTTTATTACATATTGATATAAAAAATACAGATTTTCAGCACACATTGTTGAGGAAAAGTACTTCTGAGTTAGTTTATACTGGATTGTTTTATGAAAAAAAAAAATGAGGTTAAATAGGAATTTTAAAAAAAATCTAGTTGGTGAGCTGCCCAGTGGCACAGGCTTACCATCCCAGCACCGACGGAGGCTGAGGCAGAAGGATCACAAATTCAAGCCCAGCCCGGACAAGTTAGTGACTCAGCACGATCCTGCCTCAAAAAGAAAAAAACGAGTTGAGAATATAGCTTGGTGTGAAAGCTCTGGATGCAATTCCTAGTACCACAATTAATTATTCAATTAATTAATTAGATAAAAATGTAGTTGGCTCTAAGAATCTCTGAACAATGACAAAGGCCCTAGTGGTATTAGGACCTAGACAGGGACCTCGGGAGAGACACCGGTGAAGGAAGGTCACCGGTGAGTTACTTCTGCAGGCAAAGTAGGCAAATGACTCAGGCAATTCTACTGGACAAGGAGCTTTCTGGCCCCGCCCTCCCAGGACGCAGCCTTGTCCTCAGAGGATCCTCAAAGGCTCAGGCATTACTTGTTCCCCTCCCTGAAATGTTGACAACTAAAACGTTTTGTGTCTCCAGCGATCTATTTGTTTCTCCAAAGACCTATTTTCTTAAGGTCTTGATGTAAGCAAATTAGTCCTTAAGCCAATCTATCATAAACATTTGTTAAGAATGGCTCAAATCTTTACCATATGATGTAAGTCATGACACCTATTTGGGGGTGATCATGCGCTATATGGAGGTGGTACATAAAAATCGAGCTCTCTTCCCTGTTTTGTTCAAAGGCTAAGTTTCCATTTATTCTGTGCTCCCAAGTGAAGGTAATTTATGAATTCCAGTAAAAAGCCAGAGAGTTTTAAATTACTTAAAGCATTCCCAACATGCATTTATGATTTTGAATGGGTAAATTGCTCTTTCCCTTTGAGAGCCTGTACTGCTGCCTTTCGCATCTGTAAATAAAAATTTATCTCATTAAAGTTGTGCAAAGCATTGAAAAGCAGCACCTTCTACAGGTCTCCGCTTCACCTGGGCCACTCCTGTTTTGATTGATTTTGCCATTTTTGATAGGTATGAACATCTCCTCGTTATATTTTATTCCCTCTCTATTTTCCCTGTAAAATAATCAGGCACTTCCATTGACTTTAAGGGCTTGCGTATGATCACGGCGCCTTTTAAACAGCGGTCCTCATGGAGCGCTTTGATAGAATGAAAGCGTCCTGCCAGCAGAGAGCACCACCGCTTCGTCTGTGGCGTGGGACTTGGCTGTCCGGATCCTCAAAGCCGAGTACGCACCTGCGGCTCAGGGAGAATTCTGACCTCTCTCTGCGTTTTAATCATCAACATTTCAGGGAAGGGAACATTTCTAGACAATTGCAAGAGTTTTCACAAGTGTCATAGAAAGTAATTTGACACTGCTGCTCCCCTAAGGACAACCATTTCTCCAGAATAGTCTAAAACAGTACATTATCATAAAGAAAAACATGAGAAGTAGAAATTCTACACAGAGCAAGTAGCTATTACTTGTTACTTGCAGCAAAATACTACCATAATGAGCTAGACGTGGGCACGAGCTTGTAATCCTAGCACTTTGGGAGGCTGAGGCAGGATGATTGCAAGTTCAAGCCCAGCCTTGGTAACTCAGGGACTTAATGAGACTCTGACTCGAAATCAAAACCAAAACCTGGGCTGAGGATGCAGTAGTTCAGTGCGAAGGCCTAGGGGTTATTACATTCCAAGTGCACTGGTGTGCATGTATGCATGCACGCACACACACACACCCCGAAGAAATGGTATTCTTAGTTGGAATATTTATAAATGGAAGTTTTTCTAAAATAATCTTGGTCAACATTTTTGACTTCTAATTCCACTCAAAAATTAACAACGTTCATTGTGGAATGACAGATACCAAGGACCAAAGGGAACCAAAGCTCCGTTGTCACCTCTGGGACTACAGCGCTGGGGACCCCAAAGGAAGGCACCAGCTACCTTTACCCTGTGGCTCGCTGGCAGTAGAGCCCACCCCACCCACTGAACACAGACAGCAGCTTTTATTTGAACTCACGTTAAATGTACAGCTACTCCGGTATGTGCAACCTTGTTTGACTTAAAATTCTCAAATTTAACATGAATGCTAAATGAGAAACATGAAAAGATGTTGAAAATTCAAAAGGCTACTCGACAATAAGGCCCTTGCAGCAAGACTCGGATCGCAGCGTCCCTCCGCTGCACACAGACCTCGTCCCTGTCTGTACCAAGGGCTCAAGCGTCAGGGCAGTATTTTCCTTATCCTGTAGCCCACGTTTCAGATCAAATAAGTAAGTAAAACAAGTTTGACTTCATAGTTACATAATAAGGTGTGGGAATGATTTGATGGGTACAGACGTTCTCTTGCAGGGAGAGAAGTGAGGACGTACCCAGGATGAACACACGGGCGGGAAGAAGGGCTCTGACGACCGCAGCTCACACTCACCAGCTCTCACAACCCCGGGAAGCGCACAGACGGCTTCGGAGGACGCTCACTTCCGTAATCATTGAGCAAGTGCAAATCAAAACCAAAGTGGGCGTCACTTCTGTGAAGACGGCTGTTGACAGAAAGGTGGGAGGCGACACGTGTTGACGAGAGGTGGAGGAAGAGACCCTCGGCAAATTGTTACTGCTGTCATAGAAACAAGCCAGTGTGGAGACGCCCAGAACACTGGCCATGGAACCACCCCAGGGCCCGGTGACCGCTCGTCTGGACGCAGAACCCGAACAAATGAAATCAGCACCTCTGTCGGAGAGATGCGTTCATGTGTTTATGGAAGCCCTGGCCACAATAGCCAAGGTGTAGAAAAAGAAAGGTAAGAAAGAATCCTGATTACCTATAGGTGGACGCATGAATAAAGAAAATGTCGCATATATGCAGGAATATTATCCCGCTTTTAAAAAGAAGGAAGTCCGCCATTTGCAAAACTATGAATGTGGCTGGATGACGTCACACTAAAGGAAATGAACAGGAAGACTAACACTGCCTGGACGCGGAAGGTGAAAGCTGAATGCGTGCAGCACAGTGGTGGTCAGGAGAGGCCTGCAGAGGAGCTGAGAAACATGCATCAGCACATGCTCACAAGCACGATGGCCCAGGGTGGCCTCGGGAATCTCGGAGAAAGAAAAAGCATCCTCGGTCCGATACAAAGACTGATTTCTCCTGTCTAGACCCAGAGGAGTCTGGTGGGTGGGGTTGCTTACGGGTGACTTCCCATTCCTTCTGGCGTCACACGAGTGTCAGGCCGCTGGGCAGTGTCTTGGTGACACAGTCTCCCTCCACAGGTCAGAGGCCAGCTTCCTGTGTGGGTACTTGAGTATCTGTCTCGGACACACCTCACACCACTTAAACCTAGTCGAGTGCATTAGTGGGATGGAGCCTAGGCTCCGCCCTCACGGGGACCCCTTACAGGTGACAGCATTGTGTTGCTGCTACTCTTAAGGACATTTCAGTCATTTCAATGCCACGCCTCAGCTAACTGGAATAATCCGATTTCAATGCGTGTGATGCTCAGCCTTGCTTCCGAGGGGCCAGAAGCGATGTCTTCCAATGAGGGATCTGGAGAGTCATGGGAACTTGTCATCTTGCTGACGGCATTAAGAGAGCAGCGTGACGTCACGGAGGTGGCCATAGGCAAGGTGCACCTAAGCTTGCCATTTA
Organism: Ctenodactylus gundi; assembly: GCA_004027205.1. NCBI lineage: Eukaryota > Metazoa > Chordata > Mammalia > Rodentia > Ctenodactylidae > Ctenodactylus > Ctenodactylus gundi. The sequence continues at coordinate 262,046 of PVKB01000699.1, forward strand.
AATCCCAGAGGTGACCACCTGACACAGTGTCCATCTGCTCCTTATAGGACCATCGTAGGGTGAGATAAAGTTGATTTTGTTCAAAACTGTAACTCTTAAAAGGCGGCGGGGCTTTTAAAGCCAACAGCGACTGCCCTATCACAGCGCTTACCCGAGCACTCTGCGGGTCTCAGTTTCCACCATGCCGGAAACGCTGAGCAGCCATCAGCCCGTTTCTCATCATCAATGAGACTGTAATGACTGCTGTGAAGACTCTGAAATGGGACCGCAAGGCGTGACTGAAGATGGAAAACAGCATCACCTGCCCGTGGTAGGCCCTGACAGGAGTTCACAGAGCTGCCTCAGAACAAACTCTGCGGAAGAATGAGATTCGCCCCTGCACAGGCCCCTAGAGGGAGAAGGGGCCCACCTCTGAGGACGTGTGCGTGGGCCCTGGTGCCCAAGAGTGCGAGGGTCAGCTCTTTTAATGCCACGTACTACTGTGTCAGGATTATTAAACACGGGTCATGAAATATTTCTGTAGTTAAAATGATTTAAGAGATTCCTTGGGCCAGGCCAGGTGGCGCAAGCCTGTTGTCCTTCCGGGAGGCTCAGGTGGAAGGCTATAAGTGCAAGTCCCCCCCCCCCCACCCGGGCACTCTGGCAACTTGGCAAGGCTCCAACTTAAAATCAGAAATAAAAATGGGCCAGGGACGCGGTTCAGCGAGAGGGTGTAGATCCTCCACACCTTAAACAAATAAGCAAAAGCAAAACCCAAAAACCCTCCAACATCAGAAGCCACCTGGGTTACGAGAGGTACCACAACTTGCGATTTTCCTGCACCTTCCATTACGCGAGAGAGGAAAAGGCAACACACGCCTCGGACAGCGTTTCAGTTTTTATAATAATTATCGCAATTTTAAATCAAATTATGTCTTTGAAGTCGTAGGGATGGCTGTTTGAGTTTGGATACTCAATAGTGTGACTTGAAGTCAGTCTTCAAAGGCCACGTGTACACTGCACGTGAGTGTCTCATCTGAGGCGTGGCCCGGCAGACTTGCCCGAGGCAGGACTTCAATGGACGAGTAACTGAGTCAGGTTTTTTATTTACACCCCGTGAGCGGCCAGGAGTCCGGCTACGTGAACACCGTGGGTCTGCACCACCAGAAAAACCCCAGGAAACAATTACAATGTACAGAATACATCACGTGACATCATTTGGGAAAAATGTAAGCTTCACATAAACACTTGTGAATTGTTTTTTTTTTAATTTAATCTTATAAAGCACCCCTATAAAATATCATATTTGGGTAAATTTAACCAGAGATGTGGTTCTCACAGTCTTAGCAGATTATTAGTTTTTATTCAAAATGTGCTGTGCAGCCTCAAAACCAGACAATGGCACACACTTTCCTGTTACAGCTTCAATAATCACATGAAAAGTGTCCACCCAACTTAACAAATGACGGTACTTCCACAGGAATAATCGGAGCTTAACACTTGCTCTGGATGGGGACGGCTGAGGCTTTAAACAGTCGCGCTTTTGCTAGGTGTATCCCAGGGAAGGAAACTCGCGGATTTGCTGCTCTGCTCGCTGCCCTGGCCTTCCCCCGCGCTGTGCACCTGCACGGTCTGACTCACAGCCACACAGAACGAGCGGAGGCCGGACGGCCAGGACAGCCCCGTCCTGCCAGCCATCCCTGCAAGCTGCCACGAGGCAGGAGTGGATCTCTCACTGCGGAGCCTGGAACTAAGCTGAACACTTATTCCTGTCGTCTGTTCTGAACCAGGAATCGCAGTTGCCTGGGAACGCACCAAGGGCACATGGCACACGGGTGCCCACGCGATCGGCCCCTTTTCTATAGACTTCTAGCAGCAGCTCCCATGAGAGCTTGGATCGCAGGTGTCCCCTCAAGCAGGGGTCTCCCTCTACGCGCCGCAGCCCTTGTCTGTGGGCTGGTACAGGTCAGTGGCCTTGGAAGGGCGACAGGGGAAATTGAACGGCACACCGAAGTGAGGAGTGAAGCCCACCCCCTGTCGGCACGCTCCTATCAGGTGCTAATGTCACTGCTGATTGACAAGAGATGGCGTAATACCTGACACCCCGCTTAAAGGAGAAAAGATTTGCTTTAGCTCCCACTTCCAGGATGTCTCAGTCCACTTGTGGGCAGGGCCTGGCGGAAGACCTAGCCAGACAAGTCTGCTCCAGGCATGGCAAGAGAGGGGGCCGAGAGGGGCACAGGGAGGATCTCGGGCGAGGGCATACCCCTCCAGTCCAACCCTACTGACCCACCACCACCAGCCAAGCTCCGCCTCTTAGCATGAGAAATCAACTGGATCCCATTAGCACAATCACACTGGATCATGCCATCACCTCCCAAGTACCTGAGGGTTTGTGGGACATCTCAGATCTCAACCATAGCAGTGACACCATTAAGAGGCATCAAAGCCCTTAGGAAGCTGGGCACAGGAAAAGATCTTCATGCTGTTGGAGATCTGCCTCTAAAAGGGGTACTGGGACCCACCTTTCCTTCACGGTTCTGGGGTGAGCAGCTGCGCTTTGCCACGAGCTCCCACCATGAAATGCAGTGTCACCATAACACCCAAAGAAAGAGGACCATATGACCATGAGTTGGTCCTCTGAAACTGTGAGCCAAAACAACCCTTTCTACTTTTAAGTTCATTACCTCGGGTACTCTATAGAGCCATGGGAAGGCGACTAATGCAGCAAATATTTCTAATACCTTTGATTTCTGAAGTAACCTGAAGCGTTCGTGAACTTTTTTCTTCTGAACAGCACCTCCCCACGTGGTCACTGCAGGCCCACTCTCCTTTGCATCTGTGCAAATCCCACCTCGCTCTGGCGTTTGAGAAGATCTCTGCGTGCCCACAGCAGCAGACAGAGGCTCACCCTGGAGAAGCTCTGATTTCTGGGTGCGGTGCAGGGTTTACATCACAGTTTATTCTGTGTTTGATGGGAACTGAGTGTGATGCCCGATGACTCCCAGGGAGGCTTCAGACCCCCTTTCTCTCCTAGCAGTCATCCATTTCTTCTTGTAGATTCTAGCTCAGGGCTGAAGGCAGTTCCTTCAACACTCTCTGGAAGATTAAAATGATCTGTAGGCTGGGCCCAGGGGCGCAAGCCTGTAACCCAGTCCTCTTAAAGGCCGATGCAGAAGAATAGTAAGTTAGAACCCAGTCTCGGTTCTCATCAAGCAACTTAACAACACTATCTCAAAACCAAGCCCCTGTCACTCAAAAAATAAAGAACTAAACATGTTCCCAATATCCAAAAAAAAAGGTAAATAAAAAATAAACAAAACTAGCTATGGCACTATCGTGTGTTTGCACGTGTGGTGTGGGGATCCACACCAGGGCCTTCACACTGAGTTCCCCCCCCAGCCCTTTTTCATTTGATTTTGAGACAGGGTCTCCCCGAGACGCAACCCTATCCGGCTGAGGTCAGGCTCGCAATCCTCCTCCTGCCTCAGCCTCCCGAAGTGCTGGGATGACAGGCCGGTGCCGCCATCAGTCTCCGCTCCTGGGCGTTCGTGATCAGGAAGTGGGTGAGGCTCAGACTGGGATTTGGTCTGTGGGGACTTCCCTCGTAAAAGACGGTAGCAGGTGGCATCCTTGTCAGTTTACAACAAGACAAAGGGCCTGCTGAGTGTCCAGGGCCAGCCGGCTGCCCCTGGAGGTCGCAGCCCCACCGCCGTTGGGCACCGCGGCTGGACTCCGGTGGCGGCCAGGGCGCCATGCGGGAAGCGGAAGGCCTCTTCCTCCTCCTTCCTGCTCTAGCCCTTCCTGTTTCTTTGATCTTTTGTGGAGAGGAGACTAAGTGGCTAGTACGTTCTTATAAAACGAGGACAAAAGCTTTTCATATCTCCAAAATATAGTTACTATGACCGAAAGCTTGTCTTGTAATGCCTAAAAGTAGAGCGCTCCGCCCTCTCCCGGCGGCTCAGGGTGTTTCGGGCTCTGGGGCCTTGCACTCACACTGCTGTCTGACAGGAGGAGAGGCCACAGTGACTTGAGGAGGACCTACAGTGGTGACCGGGGCCAGGGGAGAGTGGGTCTGGTAGGTGAGACCTGGGGGCGCCCATTCATATCTGCAAGGAACGGAGGCCAAGGCTTTCCTCCACCACCGTCTCCGCAGCCCTGCGGCTGCACCGTGCAGCGGCTCCATGTCCCCTCCTCCCCTCGCCTCCCGCTCCTCGGACTCCTCCCTCCTTCTTCCCCTGCTGTCCCGGGCCTCCCTCCATGGACCAGGCTGAGGCTGCATGTGCCTCCCCAGGCCTGGGTGACCGCTAAGGATCAAGGTAACCTATGGATTGACCTGAAGGTGCTGATTGGTGACCAAATTCTCATGTCTTGTTCAGTTTCAGAAACAGTATGGAAAACACAGAGCCAGAGTGCAGAGGTTTTACACACCCCACCCCCAAGGCCTGTACCTACAAATTTGAGGAAAGACCTAGAGAGGGGACCAGCAGGGCAGTGAGACTCTCTGGAGACAGATTAGAGCGACAGGTTAAGAAACTCGTTTAGAACTCGGGGGGGGGGGGTGGGAAATGCCCGCCAAGGGGCAGTAAGAAGCCAGGGCCCTGAACACTCACCGTGTGCTCAGGACTGTGTGCATGTGTGTGTGCGGGGCAGCAGGTGCCCAGTGCCTCTGTAAAACTACTGACCCTGATGCATAGCTACACATTTGTGTCCTCCCCAAATTCATATGCTGGGGTCTTCCCTGCAAAGATGAGTGCATGGGAGGCGGGGCCTCTACCAGGTGGTGAGGTCACATGGGGGCAACCCTCAGGAATGAGGTTAGTGCCCTGTAAGAGACCAGAGGGAACCCTGATCCCCCTACTATTGCGGACTCCCAAGCAGACATGCATCCCATATGCAAGGCCAGTCCTTCCCCACATACCTAATTTGCTAACACCTCGATACTGAACTTCCAGTCCCCCAAACTGTGACAACCACATTCAGTTTACAGAAGTTCTCTATTCTAGAGGATTTTGTTATAGCAGGCTCAACTGGCCCAGACATTAGTTCATTCGCAAAACACCGAAAGGCTTCTGTTCCTACTGTAAGCCAGTGTATGTCAGCTATGTCCCTAACAGTAATTAAGTAGTATTTTTTTTAATAAAGTCTCCATTATAGTCCACGCTGACCTTAACTTGCTGCATAACCTAGGCTGGCCATGACCTCACAATCCTCCTGCCTCAGCTTCCGGAGTTCTGGGATTATAGCCACGTGTCACTATGTTTGGCTTGTGATTAGTCATCAATGTAAGAGTTTGGAAAATCTATAGACAAAGAATGTGAATGAAAATTGTCACAGGAATAATAATTATCTTTGTTTAAGCTTTGGGCATCTCGAGTATTCACAAACAATACTCTAGAATCAGATGTGGAATAACTTCAAATGATTAGAGGTGAATAATAAAAACACAGGGGGAATCGGCACAGTAACGAAGCCATCATGAGGCGCCTTGAGCGTGGCGTCAGCGGGAAAAACACAGACCTCCACTACGCACTGGCGTATGACTGACTCCCCTAGTGCCTCTACACTCTAACCGCATCCAATTCACACCTGACCTGGCCTACCTTCGCCTGGAAATGAGCAGCAGCTCTGAGAGAGGCAGCCGCGCCATCACGGCTGCAGAGACGAGCTCCTGTGTTCTGCTGTGGTCATCCACTGCTGGCTCTTTCCTTAACTTCAGTGTATGGAGATGCCAAGGGGAGATGAGAGGTCAATGCGTGCAAAGACAGATGCGCAGATGGATGATCAGGGAAGCCGGCACACACAGACGTGCACACGTGGGTGCTACATGTGTGTACATCTGCGTATGAGTGTGGGTGTGTATGTGTAGATATGAAATATTTTGTTCATATGTGTGATCCTGCCTCTATACATAAGTGTATTAAATGCATGTATATGTTATAAGTTAAAATAAATACTGACACTGTGAGGCTGCATCAGAAAGATTGAAAGTTTGAGCCTAGTTCGAGGATTTTAGCAACTTAGCAAGATCACATCTTAAAACACACACACACACACACACACACACACACACACACATACACATTAAAGGACAAAATTAAAATGAAAGGTAAGAAAAATGGCCAGGGATGCAGCTCTGTGTTCAGTACCTGGGCTCGATCTTGCCACAGAAAAGGTTGATACTAGGTAGGCATATGTTTATGTGATTATTTCTTTCTAAATATATATTTGCTTTAGGTAACTTGGCCCTGGTCACACTGTCTAAGAGAGTGTACTTAAAGAATTTTCTTGAGTAAGTTCTTAATCACTAGAACCATTTTGAACTCGATACCAACTGAATTAACCAAATACAGTATCTGCTCAATACTTAGGAATTACCCGGAAGAGCGATATCCCAATTATTAGCTCTGTCAAAGCTTCATCTATCTGTGTCCAACTCACACTTACAACCATTTAAAATGTGGCCATCCTCTCTTGCTCCAGATCAAATTCAAAGACCCACCTATCATAGGGAACCTCCACTACCAATTCTTCCTGTTAACAAGATTCTGTTATACAAATATTTGCCATAGTTCCATCTGTGTTACTGTCTCAGTAGGTGATGGCTTACGACTCCCACGTCTCCTGAACAAACGTCATGAGATGTCTGCCAGAACCCAGGAAAGAAATCAAACTCAAAGCAAAACTTGGTTAGTACTCATTGAGATTGATAATGGCGGAGAAGAGGGCGGTGATCAAGGGATCTCACTTTGAACATGCCAAGATGAAGAGAGCTTCGAGGCCTGCCAGACCTGCGTGACGAGACCCGAAGGAACAGCCGGTTTCACAGAGGAGGCCCCTCACAGAGATGGAAACTGGACAGTCATTACTGTAGGCCTGAATCCAGGAGAAAACCACCTGGTACTGAAGGCTCAACCCAGGGCCTGTGCACTGGGTTATGTCCTGAGTCCCCATTTTTGCTTTTTATTTTGAGACAGGGTCTCAGTAACTTGCTAAATTGCCCAGGCTGGCATCGAACTTGCAATCCTGCCTCAGCCTCCCAAAGTGCTCTGGTTACAAGCCTGTGCCACCAAGCTAGCTGAAAACCACCTATGAAGTGAATAAAAGACTCATGAGCAATGGGACCCGCATTTGAAAAGTGCCTTCAGGTGAGAGAAAAACACGCAACATGGTGTTACGCTGTTGAAGATGGGCCATGCGGGATGCTACAATAAAGCCGGAGAAGGGCAAAAGGAAAAAAGAGAAATAAAGAGACTTTCACCCTGACTAGACGGAAAAAAGATACTGGAATACAGACTTCGCGCGTGGATCCGCTGAAAAGCCCGGGGACGAGCTGGTCGTTCAGGGCACCCGGGGCTCCTTCAAAGCTGAGCTCACGACTTGCGCTTCAAACAAGCTCACGGGGAAGGGGTCGGGGTAACTGAAGACACAGGCTCCGTGGGAACTCCCACTGCACTCACAGCGGGAGGACACGCCGAAGAGCTCCTGTTGTCTGTGAAGTCCAGAGGCTGTGCCGGCCCCACAGTCTGAGGCAGGGGCCAGGGTCTGGCTCCCTGGCTGTGACAGGAGGTGACAAGGTGTGCAGGGCAGGGGCGAGCTTCGTTCACTTCTCCCCATCAGACTCAGGGCCACGTGCCCTGCGCACGGCTGCTCTCCGCTGTGTTCTGCCTTCCTGTCCCGTGACCAGAGAGCAGGACAGTGGGCAGATGTCCACACACCATCCTGATGTAGCTGAGAGCACATGGCACGGTTGTACTGGGCTTTGGAAGATCTGGGGCTCCCTTTCCTGGTCCTGGGTGTGAGGTGGCACCCACAGACACCTCAAGGGCCTGGATCTACCAGGACATGCTGCCTGGTGAAAAAGCACCCCGAGCTGAGAGCAGAGCTCTGCTTTCTGAACTGTGGCTACTGACTAAGGCCCTTGTGCCCCGTGGTCTTGAGTTAGAACGCGTCCCTCCCTGGTGGCCTCCCCTGAGGCGGGGCTCCCCGTGCCTGCTCCAGCCTGGCTTGGCGTGGGGCTTTCCGTGGCTTCACCCCTAGGTTGCAGCGTCCTCTCCTGGCACCACAGGACAGGTGTCCCCGCTCAAGGATGGCAGCGAGCTCCAGCTGCACAGGGTACGTTTGCAATTTTTTTTTACGAATCTTCCTCCCTTATTGTCACTGCAAAATGCACGTATCCCACCATGCTTGTTACTTCCTGAAACAGTTCTTCAAGTCCTCTTTCCTGAGTGTCTCTCCTAGATTTGACAGAAACATGGGCAGTGCTGCTGGCCAAGGGCCACCCAGCAGAAAGGCAGCTCAGAGAAACACGACATGTCCTTGGCCATCCTGGTCGCTGGATCTGGCACCAAGTGACCCGTTCTTTCTAGGAGGTCAGATGATCCTGAGAGGAAAATGTTTCAATCGATCCAGGACACTACCACAGCCACGGCGGCGCCACTAAAGAGAGTCCGGGAAGAGGACACTCGGAACAGCCTCACGACGTGGCAGGAAAGACATGCGTGGGAAGGCCGGAGGGAGTTGGAGGAAGATGGTGGCAACACGCCTTTTACCACAATACATTCTTTACATGGCGGCTGGAGGAACGGCTCAGTGGGTGAGGCCCTGGCCTGACAAACTCGAGGTCCTGAGATCTATTCCCCAGCACCACCTAAGCTGTAATCCCAGCACTCGGGAGGCTGAGGCAGGGGGACTGACGTGAGTTCCTGGCCAGCATGGGCTCCATAGTGAGTTCAGAACCTTCCAGGACTATAGAGTGAGACCTGTCTCAAATACATAAATAAGTTCTTTAAAAGTAAATATGCCCACTGTGTATATAGACTATCACACCTTCTACTTGCTCTCTGCGTCTCTTGCCTTGTTCTGTGGCAATGAGCATCCCGAACATGAACCTTCCCTGTCCAGTCACTGGAGGCCGCTGGCCTTGGCAGGGCCCGCGCCACTCGGATACTCGTCCTCCTACTACTGACTTGCTCTGTCCTTTCACTTGTGTTTAAGTGTCCAAAGCACATTCATAAGAGTGAGGAAGAAGATGAAACAGCAGCCAGCCTGTTGCTGGCAGGCCGTGGGCTCCCACCCCTGGGGACGGAAAGCCCTCCACGCTTGGTGATTACGCAGCGTGGCTCCTCCCTGGGCACGTGGCCTTCTGGACGTGTTTTCATTCTGAACTTCTCTTCTGATGTGACATTCTTACACGGCCCCAAATAAAGCCAACACAAGCAAGAGCAATCACAGTGGTAACGCTGATCTCAGGAGCTGTGCTACTGGCACCCAGAGGAAGGGGCAGGGAGGAGGAAGACGAGAAGATGGGGAAGGCTGGGCTCGCTGCAGGACTGCCTGGCACCTGGAGACCCACGCTGCCCTGTGAATGCCCATCCCGGCCCTGCTTCCTTATCGTCCTTTGCAGGTGACCAGTCAGAGACCCGGAGAATTCCAATAACGCGTCCACGATCCACTGCGCAAAAGTGTCTAATGGCAAAACACGAACAGCAAGTCAGAGTTCCTGACTCCCCGGGCAGAATGCCTTCTATGTTAAATTAGCAATCACCAGTCCGAAAGCCTCCTCGGGAATCCAGAAAGCTCACCGCCAATGAAGACGCCTACGGACCTCAGGCATCACGGTCGCTGGACTTCTTCCCTGGTCTTTCTGGCTGGCTGTTGTTACTGCACACGGGCCCCGGCAAGCACTTACAAGGCTCCGTCCTTTACACCCTGTTCCTTCTCAAGAACCTTGCCAAATCCTAGTCCCGCACCGCTCCCGGGTTTCAGGAGCACTGATGGAATGTGGTCTGAGGGAGGTGCACAGGGCCCCACCTGCCCTGCACAGCAAAGGGTGTAAATCCAGCCCCGGGCACTGTGATCACGGCTGGACAGCGGCACGCCGTCCCGGCTGCGTCCCTGCTCCGACGAAGTGGCATCTCTTGTAGTTTATGCCGTTTTCAGCCCTTGACATGATAGAAACTGAGCAGCCACTTTCTACCTCTAATTGTCCCCGAGTCCTCCAGGATTTAGAAACTCCCGGCAGTAAATAAACTCAGAGCCTCCTAACAGGCCAGCTGATATCAGCACGCACTCGCTTAACCGGTGTTCACAGAGGCCCTAAAACACGTCCAGCCTGCTGCAGGCAAAGACTGAGGGGCACAAAGATGCGAGACAGCAGAGGCGCAAAGGTGGGCCGTGCCGACCGACGTCTCGACCCTGCCCCTCCTCCGCCAGTCCCCACTGCGTTCCCTCAGAAAAATAAAGCGAATGACGCTGTGGGCGGAAGTCCCTGGACCAAAGCTGGGGATGGGCATTCACCACGCAGACCCGGCAGCAGGGCCGAGCCGCAAGCACACACGCGTTCATTCTGGTGCTCATCCTGCGCCTGCAGGAAGGGCTGGAAGAACAGAGGGAGAGTCACATACTGTGTCACCAGAGGGAATAATTGAAGAAAGGTTCCCTTAACGCACCCTAGGGTTTGGAGAACATTAACACTATGCAGAGGCTAAAGTGTTGATTTCACAGAATCAGAAATAGTACTGCACTGTGGGACCGAAGGTAGGGCTGAGGGAGGAGACGGACGAAGGTCACATCAAAGGTCACCGAAGAACTGGACAGGAGGGGTCTGCCCTGGTGCTCCACCGCACGGTGGGGGATCACAGCCTCTAACAAAACACTGTTCAATTCATTATCAGCAGCAGAGGCGACATCGAGCGTCTCCCACATAACGAGAAAATACCTGGTTCCGGAGACGGAAGTGCCAGTCACCCTGATTTTATCGTCATGTGATGTGTAGATTGAAATTCCACACTGCATTCCACAAGTACATATAATTATTAGTTATCAGTTTAAATAAACATACTAAAAATCTTCAACACTGCAGAGAAAAAACTCAACAGAAAAAAGGTACTACCCACCACCACCGTTCAGTCACGGGAGTCGTGCCCAGAATAGGAAAGGGAACCCAGCAATTTAATGACCAGAGCCGAAACCGTCCAATTCTAAAGTAGTCCCACGACTGGGGAAGCTATTTCCCCAAAGGAAGACGGGCAAGTGGGCCGGGGTAGAAGAGGACAGAGACTCCCTTGCCAGCGACCAGGGAAACGCCAGTCGAAACAGCACCGAGGTATGTTCTCCGCACTGGCTTTGGCCAGGACGTGGAGGAGAGGACCAGGGGAGCGCGGCGTCGGAGGGTCCCCAAAATACTAAATTCGCAAGGCCCAGCAGTCTCCCCGTGGAGTGAGCCTAGTGGAAGTGAGCTCAGCACACCCAACAGCCGTACTCACGTGTTTCCTGCGGAACCTTTCCGGGGAGCCGAGAACGTGGCACTAACCTAACTGCCCAGCCACTGGCAAGCGGGTAAGGACAATGTAGTCCATATCTGAAATGGAATAGTCCTCACCCTGAGAAAAGGTGAAATCCTGCCGTCTGTGACAGCACAGATACAACTGAAGGTCGCCATGCCAAGGGACAAAAGCCAGGCCGAGGCAGGCCAGTGCCCGGAGCCCTGGGCAGGGAGCTGGAACGATGGTCAAGTTGAGGGTGGGAGGGTGGTGAGCAGCGGTGAGGGAGAGATGAGTGGGAGTCGCAGTGAGGGGGAAGGGCGGGCCGTGGTGTGGGACTGCGCGGGAAGCGGGAGCGGGAAATGGCTGTGCCCGGAGCGCTCACAAAACCAGAAAAAGAGACCTGGAACGCTTTCACCACAAATGACAGATGTCTGATAAGATGGATCTGTGCAACCTGGTTGGAACAGGATACAGATATTGAACCATCACACTGCACCCCGTAAATGTGCGAGGGGTGACAGAAAGATATGGTGTACGTTTAATTTTAAAAAATATAGTAAGAGTCTCATTTACAAATTTATAAATACATTTAAAGTGAGCAGGAGTACTTTGAGGATTTTAAGAGATATTAATGGCAAGATATTTTTACCATAATTTAAACACTATATTTTTAAATCACGTCTTAGATGTAATTTTACCTCAATTAAAAATTAATTATTTGAAATAAATAAAGTTATTAGTGGCGCCTGCTTTAAAGCAATTACAAGTTAGCTCTGTAGTATGTCTAACTCTAGCCAAGGCATTATACCCTAGGGCTGGGGTCTCCTCCCCTTGGGCTGCAGACCACTAGAATTTATGGCCCTGGATGAACCAGGTCTGGACAGAAAATGGAAGCTCCGCCTCCTGTCAGGTTCCGGTGCCTCTGTTAATGGGGGGGGGGGGGGGGGGGGGGGGGGGGGGGGGGGGGGGGGGGGGGGGGGGGGGGGGGGGGGACAGGGTGCTGCCCTAGGCCTTAGGAAAACGGTCTTCAACTTATCTGGTCCCTGGAGTCCAAAGGTTGGGTGGGGATCACTGACTTAGTGGCTTATGGAGAATTACGTCCCGATGAACTATTTCCTGGATAGAAGGGGAGAAAGATGGAAGAAAGACAGGGAAAAGGAGACAGAGGAGGGCAGAGAGAGGCAGCGTGAGCTAGAATCTATTATGTGCCTGGAATTTCATCCCTCTTTGCTGAGTTAATTTTTTGCAGTAAGCAATAAGGTATCCAGTCCGTTCTGCATTTAAGCAGATGACCCTGCCTGCAGGAAGAGATTTCGTCTCTTACTGTTAACTTCTCAAGGTCTGGACAGTATTCCCATCCGCCACCCTCCACGGCATGCCACCTGACCGGGCACGTGCTTTGTTCTCGGCTCTTTTTAACGTCCTCCTGTCTATGTGTAAACAAAAGAATTACTGAAGAATCCAAGACAGTAAAAATGAAAAACAAACAAAGAAATCAAAAATTTTATGGGCTTGGCTACTCTACTGTGGGGATTTTTTGTCTTATAGATCTTAAGCATGTGGACAAATCTATTTTCTTCAGTTTCAGAAATGATGTGGGACCTCACAATGATTGGTGAAGTTATCCCAAGAACTTTTTGAATTTTTGCAAAGAACCAAGAGAAAGGTTTTAGAATAGAACCTTTAAAAATATGAAATAAATTTGTATTTGGGTCTTATGCATGTGAGTTAAATATTTTCTTATTAAAGTGAGGAATATTTCCCTCTCCTTGAAATTTTAAAGAATGTTTTCAGAGATTGAAGCTCGGGTAACAAGATAATTTTTTTTCTTCATTAGGGATCAATACCAATTTTTAAAAATTTGTGAGTTAATTAGATTTATAAACTGTGTTAAATGTGCCAGTATTTAAATTCGGGCTTTAATGTATTTACTTGAGAAATCCCCTGGCCTGCCCTAGGGATGGGTTTTGATTCTGTCAGTCCCAAGATGCTTACAAAGTCCTTTAGGAAAAGACAGTAGACTGTGTAGCAAGACGTCTGCAAAGTGTTGTTATGGGTGGGAACTTCAGAGCCTGACCTACTGTTCGGTTACCTGCAGCTTACCCTGGGTGTTTTAAAATCCGCGTTTGTGTCATTTTCCTTTGGACCAATTTTATTTTTTTTAATTTTTATTTTTAAAACCATTTCTATGAATCAGCTTGTGGTATCTGTTCGGTTATGCACTGACCACAGTAGACGTGAGAAACCGGTGCACGTGAGTGGCACGTGTTAGCTCCTATTGCGTCCACCTCCCACCTTCGCCCCCCCAACCTCAGACCCCTTCCCATCTCGGCACACCCAGCCTCCCTGTTTTCTCTCTTCTCTATTTCACATTATTCTTTTGGCCATTTGTATACACTTTCGGGGAGGTCTTGAAAGGACTAGACAAGAGGCAAGGTTTAAGGGGAGGCAAACTCTCACCATGAAGCTTCCTTGCGTGGTTAGAGGTGCTAATACTGATGACCTTCGAAAAGCAAAATGGTCAAAGACGGGTGGCTTTTGCAGGAAAAATGTAGGTAAGCATGGATCACGGAAATACATTCTATTTAGTAAAATACAATTCTAGTACATAGAGATTTATCTTTCTTCATTGGGATTTTTTTTTTTTGAGACAGGGTCTCGCTCCATAGCCCAGGCTGGTCCTGAACTCACTATGGAGCCCAGGCAGGCCTTGGACTCACAGCAATCCTCCTGCCTCCGCCTCCTGAATGCTGGGATTACAGGTGTGCACCATCACACCCAGCGTGTGTGGTGCCGGGTAATCGAACCCAGGGCGTGGCCCGTGCTGGGCAAGCACTTTAACTGTGCTATTGTCCCAGTTCTTCATTGAGAATACTTTCCGTTCCTTCTATTAAACAACGATTCTCAGCTTGTGCCCATTGCGACGAGTGGGTCGTACGTGCAGAGGAGATGCCACCTGGTCTCACAGGAAAATCACAGCTGGGACGCGGACTTGTCTCCTGGGAAGACCCTGCACTCCCAGCCTTGGGCCCGCGTGCTGAGCTCTGGCCAGAGCAGCTCTCTGAGGATAGCTGCTGTCCCCAGGCTACCAGCCACACCCTGAGACCGGCAGGTGCTTCCCTTTGGGGCGGGTTAAGGTCATCAGGGAGAACAGAAGTCACAGCAGAACCGGCGAAGATCAAGTGGGTCGGGCCGCAAGCAGTCTGTTAGTACGTGGACCACAGAGGATGAGCGTTTCTCCAGGACACTTCAAGGTCTCCTTGGCGCTAGTTTCAGCTCCTTCTCAGCCACAGCGAGCGGGGCGGCTGCCTCTGCAGCCCTCTCGGCCAGCGCTGCGGGACGTGAGTCTGCTCCGCACAGGACGGGCACAGATCTTCCCATGCCTCCCCGAGGCCACCTGCCCAGTTACAGCCCAGGACTCAAGCCTGCTGGCCTCTGGGTAATCAGAGCAATTATCTTTCCATCATCACTTCACCGCCCCAGGGGACTTCTCTGTCTCACCAGCGAGAGTGTCATTAGTCGGGGCCACGAGTTTGGTGGGAAGATAGATTTTCCATGCAATACTCAATTTTCTGCAACATTTTAATCCAATTTAGATTAAAGGTCAGGATCAGAGTGCCTCTTTTTTTAAGATCTCTTTCTTAGGATCCCAGATTAGCAATAAAAAGAAAAAAAATACAGCGAAAGACTCACTAAGTACACCACCACGGGCAAGACAGCTCTCATGGTGACGAGCATCTAGCGCCGCGTGTGCCATGCACCGGGCAGAGGCATGTGTGCGTCTAAGACTGTGTCCTACGAGGTCCCCAGAGACAGGGACTGCTGGCGTCCTGCATTTCCAGGCTGGAGTTGTGTGTCCGAGGTCAGCGAGCTCCTAGGTGACTGGGAAGAATTGGAACCCAGCCCCCATCTCACTGGGTGCAAAGGGCACAGCCCTGCTGTAAGAACTGAGCAGGGCAGCTGGGTTTCAGAGGCAGACCTTTGCCCAGCGAGCTCCCGGCTTGTGGTCCTCCTGTTATTACAGAGCTGCTTGAGGCACGCGGGTTCTCCTCAGCCGTTCCGGCAGTCCTGCCTCAGCGAGCGCTGGGAGATGCCTAACTTTCACGTAAAAGCTTTGCACCTGCTGGGTCGCGACAGGTTACTGGAGCATCTGAGCTTGTGTGTCCGTCACGCTGACCATCTTGGCTCCTGCCCTGTGCTTTGGACGCGCTGTCAGGCAGGAAGAGAATGCAGGAAGCAGGAAGGAGAAGGGGAATCTTGCGTGTGTTCTCTTTTCTTCAGGTCACAGCACACTCTGCTACGTTTTCAGGAAGGTACAGGTGGCTATTCTTAGACACACGCAGCTGGTTAAGGAGGTCAGCAAGCCTGGAGTGCCCAGAAAGGAGGCCGGGCAGGGTGGCCGCTGGTGCTGACACCACAGGAGGAATACGGCAGAAGGGAGGGAGGTCCTGGCACGGCACAGGGCTCCGTGAAAACTGGGCGTCAGGACTCAGGCGCTCAGTCATCCACCAAGAAAAGGCCAGGTGGGCTCCAGGGAGTCTGCTGAGCTGAACAGGCAGGCAACAGCCTTCAAAAGTGACTTTGCACATATGACACCAAGGCTTCAGACCAGGCTTAGGAAGTCAGTTCTTATCTCCAGGGAACAACTATAAACAACTTCTGAGGAGGTAAGTCACACGCACGAAGAAGAATTTTAGAAAAAACAGCGTGTCGCCTAAACAGCAGAGTGCAAGCTCTGGAAGCAGGTGCCTGTGCTGGCACCCGCAAGTGTGCTGTCCTGGTAACCCTCGGGCAAGTTCTTGGGCTCCTCTGTCCCAATTTCCTCAGGTGTAGATGTAGGAAAACAGTCCCTAGTGAGGGTAGAGCTGGCCTATGGCCCTCGGAAAATGCCAGCTGGCATCACAGCCCTCTCACCCTCTGCCACTGTCCTAGTGCGGCATTGTCACTGTGGCTGGCCACCCATTTAGTGGTCTCTCGTGGAAGCTTTCTTAGTCCTTGATTTAGTATTTAACCTGAAGCAGACTAGCTAGGCGCAGCATGGGCACCTCTCTCACTGACATCCTGTGCTGGCAAGTGCCTACTTTCTCAGACAACGGTTTACTCATCCAGGATGCTTACTTAGCATATTCCACTCGGGAAGAAGATAATTCCACAGCGAGTGAGTCAGACAAAAGGCAAACAGAAGCTGAGGGGAGCAAGTTACTTAACTGGGTTGCTGAAGCGCCTACGGGGAAGAGAGGGTCAAATTAACTCAGAAGCAATCTACGCCAAGACAGGGGCAAACACAGATGGCCCCTTAGACGCCGTGTGAGGGCTGGTCTGCGTACTGCAGGAAAGAGCCACTCAGCATGGCAACCGCTCTCCAAAAACCCAATTCTGAATGACCAGGAAATTCACAGAAAGAAATCAGCTCCATGATGTCACTATTTGAGTTAAGTCATCAAGAAATGAAAATCTTCCTTACAATCTATAACCCATTTCATCCACTAGTTTTCAAATAACGCTCAGGAACGCTCACGGTATGTGCTCACAGTGTCGCTCTTTCCCGTGAGGATTCCGCGTGGTTTAATAGTTTCTTTTTTCCTCTTACTTATTATCAGAGCCCTGTATTATCTCAATGTCTGGAAAATCTCTTTGCATTTGAATGCTAATATTTTATCATTTGATTATTCTCGATTTTCCTGTTTATTTTTAAAATCAGTGTGTTTCTGTTTGAAGATTAGAGGGGTAGAGACTTCCATAAACATCCCAACCAGAAGGCAGCACCTGCTCGCTTGTTTCACGGGAATGTTCTGACTCCTCTTCCCAAATTCAGATACAACGGCAAACTTCAGCTTTATCGCACGAGCTCTTATTCATATCTGAGAGTTATAAAAACACTATTGTGGAAGTTTTTTTTTAAATTGTACTTTTGTATAATCAGACCTATTTGGCCATCTGGAATCTCTCTAACAGTTTGAACAAGCTTCAATAAAGACTTCATCTTCTGTTCAGAATGTTTCCATAGCTTCCGCCCAGAATTTTACAAACACCTGGCTGCAGACATGTGAGACTTGAGTCTTCCCTCTCACTCACTCTCCATCCTGGGTCCCAGCGGCTCTGTGGACCAAATTATATGATACCAATTCTATTTTCATCTGTGAAATCATGCTGAGTGCGAGGATTCGTAGTGGCCAATTCTATACCAGGACATTCTACAGAATCTTAATTACGCATGGTACCCCCACAAACAGTTGTTGCTACCAACAAGCAAAATATACCCCGAGTCCCTCTGCTCCTTGGCCGAGTTCTCAGAACCCACTGGGCACCTGCAAGGGATGGGGGTGATGACGGAGCGTTCAGAATGAAGATGGATGGGGGTCTTACCTATTTCTAGTTTTAACACCTCAATACTTCAAACCTTATAAAAATAGATGGCCATGGAAACACGCTGCTGGCGCCTCTTCCAAAGCTGAAGATGAGGGGCCCAGGGATGATAACCAATCCACCTCTGACCCACTGACCTTGAAAGTCACCCCTGGAATGAAAGGACACTGGCCTGCCCTCCTAGGGAGCATGTTCCAAATTGGATGGCTGGATTGTGCAATGAAAGCATCGTCGGATTTTCTGATTCATTCCCATCTAAACACAATATCTTAAACTATTCAAAGTGTTCAGAATCCACAGTTATTAGAAAATTATATACCACCTATGTCACTTTTCCTTCATATCTAAAATGGAAAGAATGATTCAATCAATGTTGTGGTTTAGATCTGGTTGCACAGGCGTGTCCACAACTGGAAGGTGGCTGCGTGCTGGCTGCTGTGGCCACCAGTGGGTTAGTCTGCTCAGCAGCTCAGGAGGCAAAGGTGCAGGCTGGCTGCGAGAGGGCCCCTGGAGGTGCAGCTTGTGAGGACGTGTTCTTGTTCCTGGTTCCTCATTTCTCTCTCCTCTCCCCTAACCCCACCAGAAGCCTTCCCTTGTGCTTCACTTGTGCTTCATAGCCAGCGGCCGTAGACAGAACCCTCTGACATGTAAGCCAAAATAAACCTCTCCTCCTCCGAGTTGCTCCCATCAGGCGTTGTGTCCCAAGGAGAGAAAGAACGGTGAACACACGTAAGTGGGTTTATACAGAACGCGCCGGCCTTGGCACCAGTGTATTCTTAAATATTTTAGTGAGGAAAATATTCTTAGTTTACCAAGAGGATGAAAATTCGGCTTAAGGCATAGCTCAGTGGCCGAACATGGGCACGGCCTGGCAAGGACCAAGGACAAATCCCTAGTATCACAAAGAAATAAAGAAGAAAAAAATAAGACGGCATAGAAGAGGAGGCAAAGGGAGAAAGGGCGATGGCACCCAGCAATCGGATTCCACCACGAAGTCTACGCTGCTGACGTCACCAGCCTCTGAAACAAAGGGCTGGCGTGATTTTATGTAAACGAACCTCTTGGGGTGTTTTAGTCCTGAGTTACTTGAATATTGTATTATTGAAATATGAGCACAGTTTACCGTTGTGGCTTTAGAGCCAATTTAGCCTTTTGTTTTTCTCTGCTTTTTAAAATACAGCAGGCAACCGCACAGCATACACTGCATCGGAAATGGGAACATTGGTTTGTCCTTATAATTCAGTACGTGTCCCCATCTCGCAGTCGCATCCCATTCCCCCGCAGGAGTGGGCGGCACAGGGTCCCTCGGCCAGCCCTCCCCGCCCCTCCCCTCGGGCCACACCAGTGCTGCGCCCCATGCCCACGAGGTTGCCTACAGCAATCGCGAGGTGGCCAACCCTCCCTTTTTAAGTAAGGCAGTTGTGCTTCATTCACTCTGGGCACCAGTGGGATGGGACTTCTTTCCAGAGGGTAAAAGAAGAAGGCTACAGATCTATGTGGGTGAGAGGATCCGGAGCCCTACCAGCCAGGCAAGGCTACTAGAACCAGGCTCAATTTCACAAGGAGAGCGGTGTTTCTACAGGTGAGTTCACATCCACATGCAGTAGAAGAAAGCGTCCTAGCCAGCAGGCACGAGACAAGAGATGGAAAAGTGCCAGGCACGACCGCTGGTTACCATGCAGAATCTTAGATGCCCGCCCACCGCCCCACCAGGGCTGCAGGGTAAGATCTACCTCCAGCAATCCCCAGGAGATCTGCACATACCCCTGAGCCATGATAGGTGTCACAGCCCCTAAAACCTCATAGGTCTGACATCGATTGGACTGGGGCAGTTAATTGGATGCTATGAATTAACTGTGGATTTCACACTTGTTAGGAGGTCGGGCCTGGTCAGCAGGGGCAGTTTCCTGAGGTGTGTGTGTGGGGGGTCACTGATCATGTGGCTGGAGGGATGTGTCCACACCCCGACTTCTGCCCCAACACCTGCTCCTCTCTTTTGCAGCACCATGAGAAGATCACCATGTACTGTCTGATGTTTGGAGACTTCCAGGTGTTTTGTTTGACCTTTTGTTATACCGCTACATTAACACTTTGTGCTTCGAGTCGCAGGTGGCCTCTATAAAGCGTGCAGGTGAGTCTGACCATAAGTACACCAAGGACAGCAGCCCAGTTTGATGCAGAGGCCATCAGAGTCTTGTAGAATAGATTGATTTATAAAAGGCAAGAGAAGACCTGGACGAGAACTATAATGTAAGATACTAGTACAATTCCAGCAAAGTGTGGATCACCAGATGAACAAAACATGAAAAGGAAAGTGGGAATGGGACTTATGACCTTGCAACCCAGGAACATGCGTCCCCTCAGCAAGAATGTGTGTATCTTTCAGAAAGAGGCAGGGTCGAGGGTCCCTCTTGCTGACCAGCCATTAGGACAGAAACTCGGGGCCTCAGGATCTACCTGCACTGGCCCCACCTCTCCTGCCCAGCTCGGTCCCTGTGAACCGCAGACAGAGACTGTTCTGCTCCAGGCCCTGGGTCCCTCTCCTGCCCAACTCGGTCCCTGTGAACCACAGACGGAGACTGTTCTGCTCCAGGCCCTGGGTCCCTCTCCTGTATATCAGTTTTACATATTGTCATTCTGATTCACACACTCATCCTTTGCAAGTTTGTTAATATTAGTTGACGCTTTTATTGACCCAATCACTTCTTGATGTATAAATTAAAATTTCTCTGGACTCCAGATTTTCAACACAGGCCTAGATCAGCAGGTACAATGCTTTCCTAGCAAGGGCAAGGCCCCGGGTTCTATTCCCCAGTACCACACAGCTTGAGTGTGGTGGCACACACCCATAATTTCAGCACTCAGGAGGCTGAGACAAGAGATTGTGGTATTTTTGAGACCAGCTTTGCGACATACTCAGTTCAGGACCAGCCTTGACTACAGAGCAAGACCTCGTCTCAAAAAAATAAGAAATAAACAAATTTTAAGCACAAACCACCAAAATTCCTGTGTTACGTGTGGATAAGAAACATCTATGAGCCTGTGGCGCCCTCTCAGGGTGCCATGACCAACGCAAGCACTGCCCGACTTCCTCCCGCAAGCCCCTGCTCAGACTCTACGCAGGCCATGTTTCCCCCTTTCTCCCCACGTTGTCTTGGCTGATTAACAACAGAAGTGTATGAACCACACGGCCCTGGTCTCTTCTGTGACTGCAGAGCAGGCTGTGCTGGAAAGCACACCTTCCCTAGCACTGGGCCTCGGGCCCAGGTCTAACTATGAGTCCTGTCTGGCCTAAGGGTGTGCTTGTCTCTTACTGGTCACCACTTGGACACAATATCGCAAGTTAAAGAAAATGAGGTTCCTTTTGACTTACAGTTCCGGTGGGTTCAGTCTGTGACAAGCAGAAAATGCATGTTCGAAGGTTGCTGTGCAGCCCACGGCAGCCGCAAGCAGAGGGAAGGGAGGACCCAGGGACAGAAACACGTCCTTGAGATTCGCCGTCGGGGACCTACCTCCAACAAGGCCTCACCACCCGGCAGCTGAGCTCATGCTTGGCTGACCACACTAATGAGTATGGCTTCCGGTGACCCGCCGCCTTCCAGACCCAGGCGGCTCTGGGATGACGCAGATCTGAGCCACAGCACAGAGCACTGTACGGGGAGACAGCTCCCAGGGGCCGCCGGCCACCGCCGGATACACAAACCCTCGCGCGCGCGCACTCCCGGCGAGCTCCGCCTCTGGGGTCCCCGTACTGTGCCCCAAGCCAGGCTCGGGACGTGGACTCGCCGCGGGGATCCTTGGCATTCTCGGGGTGCCCGCCTCACCTCGGTTAGGCGGTAGGCCTGGAGGTCTGTGCCTCTCCACCTGATTTTATCTTTTGTTTTGCTTTTCCGAGTTGGGTTCGTTTGCTCGGCGGCAGCCCGTGTAACCCCCGTGTCACTCCCCCGACGTCACAGCGTGTCGCAATGTGCCGCGACCTCACTCCAGCCGTCCTGCTGGGCCTCAGCTGCTCATGCCGGAGCCTGCTCGGTGGACGGCGCTCCGGGCAGACACCTGCGCGGCCCGCTCATCGCTGCGCTGCTTACAATCGCCAGGACGCAGGGTCAGCCGGGGCAAACACCAGACACACAATAGCACGGACACCCTGGCACGCGTCCCACCGAGAACAGACGCCAGGGCATTGTGCGGCCGGAAGAGCAGGCCGAGAAGGGCGGACTGCGCGGAGGGTCTCGGCGGCAGGTGAACCTTGGAAAAGCTGACCACTGCGCACAAGGGGACTGACCTGTCACCAGAGGCTGGGAGAGCGCGGGGCAGGACGGGGTGTGGAGCCCGACGGGACGCAGAGGAGGAGGAGGGACCCAGACACGGGACAAGCATGGCTTCCAGCAGTTCGCGACGCAGGGAAGGAGCTTCCTCGGTTCCCAGCACAGAGAAGCGACACGCGCCTTACCGCCATTCGGTCCTCACGCTCTCTACGCACGGCGGGACTCCCACCCTCCACCCTGCGCAGACATACAGCTACTGTGTGTCAGCAGAGTCACGGGGAACGTCTATGAGTCCGAGCCTTGGGATCCCCTCTGTGCGGGCTTTCCGTGAGGTGCCAACACCTGCACGTCCTGCCTGCACCCAGTCTTGGCAGGTCGCTTCATAGATGAGCGAAACGATATAACCATCTTCAGCGGGTGGCAGCAAGCATCACTGAACAGCAGCCCATCATCATCGTTCTGGTGCTTGACAGTCTCACCGTGTGCCCTTGTCAGAGAAGACGTCATGAAATCTTTTTCTCGGGTAGTTTTTAAGAGGATCATTAGACAAATTAGTGTTGATGGAAGTTTTGCTCACTGACATCTTACAGAATGTCTTTGTTGATTAACTTGTATGGGGTTAAAAAAATGTAACCCATCCTCAAGAAAGTGATTTTTTCTTAATTTGGCATTCTTATATCACAAGGTTCAATTGAACTTATTAATTATAATTCTAACAGTTCACCCTATATAAAATTTTAATTGAAACATGAAAAAACTATTTTGGGCCGTTTCAATTTATTTATTTAAAATACACAGTTATGTTGAGCAACAGTCTTTTATAGTAAACTTCAGTTGCATCAAACTAATTCAGCAACTATTTTTTTATGTTAGCAGAACCAGGATTTATTATATAAAACCCTGGGAGGGTTTAAATATTCCTTATTAAAACTTACCTCAAAACGATACTTTTAAAACTCTAAGTATCCATGTGAATAACTTCTAGTCAATGAACCTTTGACTTTGTATACAATACAAAGCCATGTTTAGTTTTCTTTGAATTTCAAACTCTTAAAGAGATTTCCCTCCCTCTGGGAAGAAAATTAAAGGATTTATTTATTTTTTTAAATCTGCATTAGCATTATTGTACCCTGGCACATCTCACTGCTTTCATTTCTAAGAGACAGAAATCCTGTGTGACTTTGTTTTAAAGCATATCAACAGTACAGAGGCCTGACTAATATACAAGTGACTTAAATAAGCTATTTGTTGTATTCTACTCTGTTTTGATTTTTGAGACAGGGTCTCACAGGGTCTCGGCTGCCCAGGCTGCACCTGACCTTGCAATCCTCCTGCCCCAGCCACCCAGAGTGCTGGGATGATGGGCCTGTGCCCCTGAACCTGGCCTCCACGAGGGACGTGTGGATTCATCTTAATGTCCCCTGGCCTGTTTAATAACTTCTGGTACTCGAGTTTGCTTCAAGTTAGTCAACACCATCAAACACATCACATGCGTTGGAAGATGCATTGTGGGTCTCCTACGGCGTGTGCGGCGCGGTCTTGGCTTCAGTGAAGACGGGAGAACACACAAAAACGGAACGAGCTCTCCGGCTCTGAGCAGTGGAGAGGGCGCCCCCGGCAAGCACGCAGCCACGGCTAACACCCTGCCGCAGGGCCACCTTGAGCGTCTTTGGGCAACCATCTTCTCTGTGTAAAGGTAACGATGACAGCATTTTAGCCGGACCCAGCGGCACATGCCTGCAATCGCAGCACTCTGGGAGGTTGAGGCAGGAGGATCTCAATTTTGAGCCTAGCCTGAGCAACATAATGACTTAGTGAGTCCTCGTCTCCATGTCACAGAAAAAGGAAAAAGAGAAAGAAAACGGGGCGGGGCTGTGGCTTAATGCGAAGGCCACGCGCTCAATCCCCAGCACTCCCCAGCCCCACAGGAGACGGCATCTCACCTGTCTGCCAATTGGAATTGTCTGAGAACCAAGATAAGGAACGATTTATGACGAATTATCTAAAAAACTCTAAGTTAGTGTGCAGAATAAGGACTTTTTTTTTCAGAGAAAGAACTTTATTACTCTGATCCTTGGCCACCAGAAACCTGCAACTGCATTTGTTCTTCTCTCATGGTCACATTACCCTCCCTGGGCCTGACGTGGTGAGCCTGGCCCCTTCTTTTTCTGAGAGGTCCTTCTCCCTGGACGCTGCTAGAGCGTGACCAAGGCACGGCAGGCATCAGCGGTGCCTCGGGCGACATCATCAGAGGCACTCCGGGGCCCCGGGGACTTCTCAGAAGGAATGTGCTAAGACGAGCCACAGAGATGCTTGGGCCGGGACTCGGGCCTCTATTTTGAAGCAACAAGATCTTCCCTCATCCTTCAGAGCTCATTTTAAGGTGAATACAGCAGTTTCGCCCTGACAGATTCAGTGTGGACGTGATCGCCCCAATGCCAGGCTGGCTCGGGAGTGACTGACTCTCCTGTACTCCTCCAGGGACGGGCTCATTTAAAAGGCTCAATTTTCTCATCAATAAAGATGACAGACCAGGCCAAGAGAGAATGAGGTCATGAGATCTATTCCTGGACTGGAGCATTTTATCCATCACTAACGTTCCCACCGTGAAACCAAACCAGGAGCCGGGATACTTATTCCTGAGCTTTTTTGGCTTTTTGTGGTTTTTGTTGGATGATCTTAAACATTAATATAACCATGCTAGCCTGCAGTGTTCTCCTCAGGGGCATGTGAAGTTAGCATGAGGTGATTACAAGGGTTCTCTAGCTATGGGGTCCATGGTGAAGCTTTCAGTGTGTGCAAGAAACTCAGGGAACTTCCTTAAACATGTAGACACTCAGGTGTTGACATTCCCAGGAGGTCTGACTTAGTGGGTCAAGATGGAGGCAAGTGACTTTCCATCACAAATAAGTCTCCTCTGTCATCTTGATGATGTCACTTTGAGAGTCACTGGCTCTATGCTTCCTGGAGTGATGGGGAAGTAATCCTCCCTCTCGGGGGGCTTATAGTGAGCACTGCCTCAAGGCATTAAGCCAGAAACTCCCAGGGGCATCTCCCCATCTAAGGAAGAACAGGGATTCTTTCTCACAGAAGAAGATACCTGCCTTGTGACATGCTTTAGGAACAATGTTCCCCACACACCAGGTTGACCTCGATTAGAAAAGAGGCGTGGGAGGCTGTAGGGTCACGAAGCCAGCACTTCCAACACGGTTCCCGGTCAGAGAAAGGGAGAAGCAGCCACCCAGCTCTCAGCAGGGCCCTGGTGACAAGCCAGTGCTCAAAATGGCAGAGGATGCCCTCCCTGCTCGAGCAGACCCCACCCTGTCTGGCTAGGAGGGACCTCCCCTGCAGGCATCAAGTCCAGGCAGATCTGAGTGCTGCGGGTGGCAAGAGCTTTTAGGGCCTGCTCCCAAGATTTCAGAGAGCTACGCCCATAATCTCCAAAGGAGGAAAGAAGATAGCGTCCGTATCCCAGCCACAGAGACGATCTCTGCGTTTAGTAATGAACAGTATTTGACAGCAAAGGAAAAACAAGCCCTGTTTTCTCATCAGAGTTGAGCACACTGTGCTCACATGTTTGTTTCATGACGATCTGTCGGGCACTTTGTGTAGGTCACTTAATGTTCTAGGATAAAATTTCTCTGAGCACACAGATGATTCCTGAGATAAAATGTGTAACAGTGTGCTAACGGTGATGTGTGTTCTGGAGATAGAACAGAGGTGGGGGGTTGGGGGTACAATGATGGGGTCTGGAGGAGGACGGATATCTTACGACGCAAAGCAAAATGCTCTATGTTAATATAGACTATACGTACGATCCGATCTTGGTGACTAGACTATCCGTCATGGGCTGAATAATGTGGATATTGTGTTTGACGAGGCTTTCCTACAGAAGTGGTGTCATCCCTGTCCTGTCACGCCCTCTGCAGTGGTCTACTGTCATGGCGCGCGGTGGTGTCCCTGGGGTCTGCAGAGGAGGGGGACGCCCAGGTTGTGGAGATTGAGCTCACCAGATGCTGTTTACAGGCCGGAATGGAGGCTTGTTTAATAAGCACCGTTGCTCCGAGGGCACACATCCCTTGCCACTGTCCCCACGCGCGGAGCGCTCAGGTTTATTCTATCATAACGCACACCAGGAATTATTTGTGGCTCTCGGGAAACAGTAATCAACGACACGCGAGCCACTTCTTGCTGAACAGACCACATGCCCTACCCTTGCTGCTCCACACCCAGTTCCACTCTCTCCCGACACACAGTTCCCAAGCCACGTTATCCATCTCCCAACCTCCACGCGGGAAGGAGACCAGAGAGATCAGCAGGTAAGGCCAGCCCTCCCCTGCGGCCGCTGGCGGGACCAGGACACGGTGCCAGAGCCCAGCGAGATCATCACCACTACATTTTTCTGTGGTGTCACCTCCACACAGGAACAAAATACTCCAATTGCTTCATCCTTTATGAAAAAACAAATAAATAAAAAGGCAACTCGGGCAATCAAAACAGTTTTAAAAGCAGAAAACAAACCAGAGGATGCAAAGTTCATCATATTAGTTGGAAACGATCTGAGAGAACTGGATTTTTTCTTTGTGACTACCTGTTGGCGACACCCGATCACACCGTCCCTGGCACCTGGTGCGCACGCGTGTCCTGTCTCCTCACATTTGCCCCTGTTCCTCCCCTCCCCGGGCCCCGTCTTCACCTCTACAAAGTCTACCTCAATCTCCTCTCCCATTATGTTTCCTCTTTAAGGTATTTGTATATTATGCCCCTCACGTAAGCGCTTTCTGCAATTTCTGAAATGTGACGGAGACACGCATTGCTACTGCGGCCTAACATCTGTTCACGTGCCTTGGAGCCTCCAGGAAGCGACAGGCTACCAGCTGCCACACGGGGTCACGCCTGGCCCAGGCAGCATGAGAGCCTGGAGCCTGTGCCACTGCACGCGGATCCCGTGGCTGAGCACCCGTCTTTGCTCACGCTCACGACAGCATATTTATCCACAGATAGATCTCAGGATGATTGGACGCAGGAGCTGGTGTGGACTCGGGAGGAAAGCTGGAGTGTTTTCACTCTCAATTATTTAGGAACTGAAATGTCTTGTTAGTTTTAAATTTCGATTCGGTGTAATACTTAAGTCTGTAGGTAACGCAGACTCCACACCCGATCTGGACATGTTTGAAAGAGTGCGTGTAAAATGATGTCCATTTCCTGTAAAACTGTCCACTGCTGGTTATGTGCCGAACAGGCCTTGACCGGCATCCAAGTGTCGTGCAGCAAATGGCTATGGGCATGCGTGTGGCCCAAGGTGGCAGGCAGGAAGCCCCTAGGATACCGGTCCTGTGGAGGAGCCCCCTGCTGGCTCCCGAAAGTCCTGCAGCTCCTTAAGCCCCCTAGGGCCCTTCTAGTAAGTATGAAGCTGTGGACCTTAGTTAATACTTGGCCTTTGCTAAATACAGGTCATCAACTCTGGTCCTACGACCCGAGTGGGCATGTGCGTGCGTGTCCCTCGTGCACAAGGCTGCAATGGGATTAGTGCAGCCCAGGCTGGCCTTGGACTCAGGGCAGTCCTCCCATCTCAGTCTTCCAAGCACAGGGATTACAGGCATGCGGTGCTGTGCCCAGCTTAGTTTCCTAAATTTTATTGCCGTGTCTGATATTCTCAAAGGAATTTTATCCTGTGGAGCCCCCTCAGTGTCTCCACACAGCATTCTATCTTTGATCCATTTTTATTTTTTATTGGATGACAGCATCTTGCTAAGTCATGATGTTGCCCAGGCTGAGCCCAAACCTGATATCTGCCTGCCTCAGCCTCCCTTAGGACTGAGATTATAGGCCTGTGCCACCAGCTCTGGGCTCAAACACCATCAAAATGGAGAGGAAAACCCACAAGTGGGTATGTGTTAGAATAACTTCTACAAATTTGAAAATTTGAGTATTCCGTCCCGTAAGTGGATAAGTGCCATTTGCCTTTGGAGGGAACGTGGTGCTGGACAAGCTGTGGTCTCCCTACCGTCGTATTCCCAGGTTACTCTAGGTTTAATGACCTCAGAGCGCCACAGATCTGCAACCCAGCTAAGAGCGACTTAAGTGCTCAGCAAAGTGACCGAACGACCCTTGATTAAAGGGATAATGTATATATCCAGGAGGGCTTAGAGTTGTTGGCATTCGGCCTGGGAACAGGAAAGCCTCAACATTACTAGTGGGGGCCGAAGGAGGGCTCCGCGTTTGCTAGCTGCTGGAGCCCAGTCACCTGGCACACAGTAGGTGTTCACACGCGCTTCGGAGGGCTCTGAAGCACCGCTTCGTTCTGGGCTGTCTCACCCACCGGGATGTGGCACTTGGTTGCTAAGATGATAAACGTGTCTCAGTAGGATTTCTGAAGCCAGACTGAGTTCCCTGTGTACACATCAAAATAAGACTATTACGCATCACCGACACGTGCCAATGAAAAGGAAAATGTGCCTATAAAATTAGTTTGTCTTCCCAAATGGATCATTACCCTTAAAGAGTATAAACTGCGCCCTCATATTGGGAATCTATGACTGAAATGACTTTTAGTTTTTGTCCCCCTGAATTCCAAGCATTTATGAGCTAAGAGGCTAGCTCATCTGCAGATAAAACAGTCTATTTAGAAAAAAAATAGCCACCTTTAGGGCAAAAATTGCTCTGGAAATATTTTAGTGTTTTAAAATACAACTCCCTTTTTCCACAGGGAGAACCAATCCTGGCTCCCGCCGACGTGGGTGATGATGAGGCCGAGAGGCTGGCGTCTCTCATCGTAGAACCCCGCTGGGCATCTAGTTTCCTTCCAGGGCAGGGGCTGGAGCCCACAGCCCTCACACTGAGTGACAGCCCCAGCCTGGTGTGGAGCTTCTGGTTTCGAGGCAGGGTCTTGCCAAAGCTTAGCTGACTTGCCCAGGCCGGGCTCACCCTTGCAATGCCAGGGAGCATCCACACCCGCCCCACGGCGGCCCAACCGCCGCCTGTCCCCAGACGCCTGCTCCCGGCTTCCTCTGTCACCGGCCACCAGTGTCCCATGTAGCTCCAGCCTCTCAAGTCCGGTCCCAGCTTCAGAGCCAGGCGGACTCTGCGTCTGGATGGGCATGCCGCCGGGGCGAGGGTGCGGCAGGAGCAGGAACGCCCTGAGTGTGGCCACACACACACACACACACGCACACGCACGCACACACACACACACACACACACACACACACGGTGCGTCGCCGCTTGGCTTTCCTGTACAGCTTCTGAGAGTGAGGAAAAGCAGTTTATCGTTTTCCTTTTCTGAATCCTCAAACAGCGACTTCCACGTTTTGTGCCCTCTGCTGATGTCAAGTGTGTCTTCAGACCTTTGCGCCTCCTGGGCCTGTCCTTGCCGCCCACACCACCCCGCGCTCTCTCTTTCCCACGGGGGCCCCACTCCAGGCTCGGCCACGCAGCGTCAGGGAAGGCTGCGTGAAATGCTGCTTCCCACGTTGCCCGCGGCGGCTTTATGCGTTCCTCTGAGTGTGGCCGTCCTCTTTCTCTTAGAAAACAGGCAAAGAGCACGTTTCTGCAAGGTCGCAAGTATAGACTGGACGTCTGACTGATGGTGTCATAAAATTTCATGGACTCCAGTAGGTGACGAAGAAAAGGTGTTGTGCTGGCGGCGGGGACTGGAAAGGTGACCGGAGAACAGCTCTGGGCGAGGCAGAAGCCGGCGCCCTGGTGCCCACGGTGAGGTCACAGTGAGGCAGGTGCGTGAGTGGCATCCCAGAAGGGAGCGAAGGCGCCAGGGAAAGGAAGACACTGATTCACCACGCTGCCCCTCGAGTGGGCAGAGCTCAGCGGTGGGGGGAGGCTGCTGTGCTGGCGAGGGGCGCCTCCCACGGAGCGGGAGGAAGTTGGCCCCTGGGCTTCTCCATGGAGGAACAGAGGGGTGGTGGGTGAGGTGAATGGCAGAGAGGCCGGCCCGAGGCACAGGTCGGTGAGATGGCGCTCCTGGGGACTGGCTCCAGCAGCGAGGGGGTCACCGGGCTCCCTGCTCGCCCGGCAGACGCTGAACCCCAGGTCCAGGGCTGCACCAAGGCTGCCGGTGGGGTGTCGCTGCTGACAGTACAGCCAGAAAACACCTTTATTTTTGTCATTCCGTTGCTGTGGAGGCTCACTCGCCAGTGTGGACTGTGCCTCAGGTTTCCGTGACAGGTGTCGGGAGAGTTTTCCATTAGCCACAATGGCCCTGGCTGTGACGGTAGCCTGTGCAGAGCTAAGGACCGTGCGCAGGGCCATGGGCGGTTGGTGGGGAAGGACAGCTTGCCGACGTGCTGTAAAAGCCGCGCCCGTGGCCTGATTGCATCAAGTCCCCCAGCATCCTCGAGGGATGGGCTCCCCTGCTCAGGACTTTATGGTGAGAGGAGAGGAGGCATTTCGTAAGCTCAGAGAGGTAAGCCACGTGCATGAGACCACACATGCTGAGGCAGACCCAAAGCCCAGCTCTCCTGGGGTGGAGCAAGCACAGATCCCTGCCTGGCTGGGCTCTCCCATGCAAGGACAGGCCGTAAGCACCACGACAAAATTTGGGGCACCCCGACGTAGACAAGGACTAGCAGAGAGAACTATGTCCGCCCACTGCCGGCTCCTGTAGGCTCGCTGTCCTCCTCCTCTCCCCGCCCCACGCGTATGCACACACACACACACACACACACACACACACACACACACACACACGCTCACACGCACACGCCTATATGCCCTGTTCTTCTCACTTCTCTACCATCGCACCCCTCTGCCAGGTACAGCACAGGGTACATGTTAAGAAAGGAACCCTAAGTTCACCCCGTCCTAAGCATACACAGACTCCACAGTCTAAAGGATTTTTTTTTCAGTTCTAGAGAAAGAAAATCCAGGGCCTCTGCTCTGAATTACACCCCTAGGAATTTTCATCTCTTATTTGAGAAGGGATCTCGCTAAGGTGCTCAGTTGTCTGGCCTGGGCCACTGTGAATCTTCCTGCCTCAGCCTCGCAGCGAGCGGGGATTACAAGCCTGCACCATGGGGCCTGGCTCTCTCAGTCATGATGGTTCCCTAAGCACAGCGCGACCTTCTTCTACTCAGCTCCTGCCCCCGTGGCCCCTCCTGCCCCTGAGGCCCCTTCTGCCCCTGAGGCCCCTCCTGCCCCTGTGGCCCTCTTGCTTTCTTACAGCTGGGGCAGCCACCAGGTCAGGGTCCAAACAGGAACAAAAGTGCCGGCCCTCCCTCCTGCCCAGCGCCACCTCCATGTCGCCTGGCCCGTCCCATGCGGCCTGGAATGGCGCTTTCCCTCGTGGAAGCTCCTGTAGCAGGGGTTTCTTTCTGGCTTCTCTGTCCCTGGGGTGTAGGACACACTTCACAGGCTCGTCACTTTAAACACTGAACACACAGACGCTGGTGCACACACAGAGAAACAGCCTGTCCAGCCGAAGGCTGGCGTGGGAGGGTGGCAGCGCAGACATAGGAGGAAAAGATGTCTATACACACACGTATTTGTGTTGCTGTTTAGAAGTGAGAACTACGAAGAACACATTGTTATGTCTGGATCTAGACCGTCCCCGGAAGCCCAGAAGCCTTGGATATTTGGATGTTTTTGGATTGTCTAGGCCTTCACATGCTGCGGGTTGGGCTGGGAGGCTGGGATGGGAGGACTACAGGGGGCGTGGTGGGTCACTGAGGGCGTGACCTGGAAGGATGCGCTCTTGCCCCGGCTCCTCCCCCAGCCCCGGTCTGTCCCCTCCTGGGGCTGGGAGCAGCTGCTCTGCACCAACACCTCCCTGCCGTGGCTAAGTGCCCACGAATGGACTGAGAGCTCCTGGGATCGAAACCTAAAATACACATTCCCTCCCTCAACTTGTGGATGTTGGGCGCTGGGTTCCAGCAGTGAGAAAGTGAGTGAGACACGCGCTGTGCTGCAAGTTCCTCTCTAGTGCACATGCAAGGTAGCCACGTGGGACTGACCACAGTCTGGTTCACCCAGCCCTCCCTGGCTTTCCGCCAAGAGGCAGGCTGGGCAGGCCCTTCTTCAGAGCAGGACTTGCGTTGCCAGAGACCAGACAGTCGTGATGGCTTGCTTCCAATTTCAAGTCCTGTGTTCGTGTGGTATGTGTGTGTGTGCATGTACGGTACTGGGAATTGGGCCCAGGGCCTTTGCACTGAGCTACTTCCCTGCCACTTTTTCATTTCTAATTTTGAGAGGGACTCAGAAGCCTTAGTGGGAGCTCCCTTCTCAAACTGGTTCCTGGTTTGGTCTCTGGATTTTTATTTGTAAGTACCCTGTTGTGCTGGACATACTTATAATTTTCCTTGATTTCTGAATTGACCTTACAGATTGCATTGGATCCTAGGGACATGAGTGAGACCCCATGAGGAGGCGGAGTGGTTTACAGTGGCCTCGGGAGCTGCCTCAGCACAAGAGGCATGCGAAGGACCGGACCTGATGACCTGGACTGCTGCGGCAGGCCTGACATCCAGCACTGTGAGAGGCTGGGGCAGGGGCCGCAGGCCAAGTCCAGCCTGGGTAACTCGGTGACTTCATGAGACCCTGTCTTAGTATCGAAACTGAAAACGAGTGGACGGTGTAGCTCAGTCTGAGCCTCTGGACTGTGTCAGGCAGAGGGATCTCGGGGTACAAGTTGTGAAAGGCAGAAGCCTCAGTGATGTGGGGGTTTCGGAGGAGCAGACTGAGGGCATCCCTGCCGGGTTAGCACGTGACTCCACAGAGTGCACCAGAACATGGGTTGGAGATGGAGTTCCCATGCACAGTAGCTACAGAGAATGACATGGGGGATGCCATCCGTAGAGGAAGCAGGCACGCGGAGCTGGGCAGGAGAGGGCTCAGAGCACTTAGAAGGCCTGGGCTCATCTGGAGCTGAGATCCGGGCCTGAGGCAACAGGCTCAGGCTCCTTCACCCCAGCATCCACCAGCACCACACGCCAACTCCTGCCGGCAGTGCTGGCCCTGGCTAAGAAAGGGCTCGCTGTCTTGGCAGATCACCACTAGCCAAGGACGTCCACCCGAGGGCAGACAGAGCCATCAGGTAACGGGATGTCTGGTGACACGGGGCTATCCTGACAGCTCCCAGCATGACCCCAGGAGAACCAACGAAAAGCCCCGTGCCCAGGGGAGCGCTCAGCCAACCATCGAGCACTGGCTAATGTGCAACTGTGACCAGCTGCTGTGCTGATTTCAGGTTGGCCGCCACTTTGCTGGTGCAGCGATTCAAACACTACCATCCTTGGCAGGCGCAGGTAATCCTTCCAATCCCCATAAGCCTCTACACTGCTGTCCTAGTGAGCTTAAAATGAAGGTGACATAAGGCCATGTGTCCTGGAGACGGTGAGACTCGAGCCCTCAGCACGGTCATCGACAGCCCTGTCGCTGAGTGCCTGCTGTCCAGGTCTATGGCATTTCTCAAGTGCCTACTGCCCAACCTTCCGGTAAATGATGGTGTGTGAGAATCAAAGCCCATTAATTTCCAAATCAGTAATGATGTTTTAAATTTAAATGCAGCCATAAATTATGGATAAGCGAGAGTGATGTTCTATTTCTAGAACAATCACGCAAATGGAAGGAGCACACACAAAAAGCCACGCAGGACAGGCATCGGCGCGTCATCTGGAAACATGCCGGCACAGAACATTCCATCTATTTGGCTTTTCCTCCTCCCTATTTCTCCAGCTCACTGTATGTGTTACGATGAAAACGACTCAAATGGGTGAAGTATTTTGGGAAAATAAACTGCAAAAATAACTTTAATTAAGTTTGGGAGGCATTATCCTAGAGTACGTGTAGGACCTGGCATATGATGGCTTTTTGGGAGGGGGTCTGGGGATGGACCCGGGACATTCCCATTAAGATATACCTTCAGACCAGACTACTTTTTAATTTTTTTTTCTTTTTGAGGCAGGATTTCATTCAGTCATTAAGCTATCCACATTGGGCTCAAACTTGCAATCCTCCTGCCCAGCCTCCCAGAATGCTGGGCTTATAGGCCTGCATTTAGAAAAAACACAGGACAAAATTACAGTAAAACCTTCTGAAGCTTGCTTAGAAATGAGTTGGCTTGTTTTAGACCAACTCTGTGGTGTTAGCGTCCACTCACAGTCCCAGAGTTGGGTGAACTGGAGTGTGGGTGGACACAGCTGCTATCACAGGCCCACTTAGCATATTATGTGTTGGGGTCCGAGGAGAATAGAACCGCTACAAAAATATTTTCATTAATGCGACTGAAGGTACATCCATTCAGTTAATAAAATGACATCTGTTCTTAAAGAAAGTAATTTTTAAAAACTGAGAACGTGAAATCTGAGCTCTCTTACTCTCTGCAGGTGGGTTCCTGCGGCCATGGAGTGCCTGCTCAGAACTTTCCTGCAGGGCACCCTGTGGTCAACGGAAGACAGGTGAAGACTGCGGATAACAGATGTGGAAATCACGAGGAAATCCTAATCACGGTTCATGGACCCCGTGTTGAGACGGCACTGCTTGAGAGGCCTTCCATTATTAAAGTGTACTAGCAAATTTCACCCATTTCTTTTGTATTTTAATGTGTAAACTAAAATTTTAAATCATCTATGTAATTTGGACGCAAATTGGCTTTTCAACTGGAAAGCACTGACTTGGAGTTTGAAAACTCTCAGGGCAACAAGGCAGAGAGCGCTGCCTCTTATTAGAAAGGATGCTCATCTCGTGATGCTTCCAAATCAAATTAATAAGAGTCAGAATCATAGAAGCTTATGTACTTGAAAGTGCTATTTTTGCTGAAGCAAATAATATAAAATTATTTATTCTTTAGCGATGAATGAAAGCGGTTTTTTAACTACTCGAGAACGTGACTTGTCATCCAAGTTTGAATATTGGGAATAATTCTGCAAATGAACGAAATGGCAAAATAGTACATGAAAACATGGATAGGGGAAGATTCCTGGAGGAGAAGCCATCCAAACGAACATGGAAAACCCAATTATGACTTTTAAATAATATATTAGGACTTGCGATGCTGATGAAGATCAAAGAAATCTCAATTGACAGGACGTAGCACGGGGGCTGGTGGGCAAGGCCCGGCTTCCTCTATAAAATAACAGGACAGGGATGTAAATCTGACGGGTGTGATGTCACCGCCCTGCAGAGGAGAACAGAATGTGTCACATATTTATGGCCACCCTACCGCACGGACGCCTTGTCCCTGCAGCGCCCCATGAAGCAACGGCATGGCTGAGGGGTCTACCTGTACCTGTGCACCAGTGGAAGGGGCCTGAGCACTGTCGCCCATGCAACCTAAGGGAATGAAGTCCGTTCCACCTGCGCTCGGGGCAGGAGTCCATTTGGAGGTCCTGTCAAGCCCTCCTTCTGCCCAGGGTCTGAGGGACGTCCTCGGGTGCGCTGTGCACGCAGCAGGCCTCGTCGGCACACGTGAGCATGGACGGACGTGCCCAGGAGAAGCCCCCCTGCCGAGCCTGACCCACATCTCAGAGCCGAGGAGCACAGGTGCTGCCTCCTCGGCTGGACAGAGCGCCTGGCCTGCGGGCGCAGGGCCTGCTGCCTGTCCCTGTTCTAGCTGCAAGTTCTCTGTCAATGAGGTCATTGTCCCGGCGCAGATGCCTCTGGAGCTGCAGACTGCGCTTTCTCCTGCTCCACTCAGGGCCCACAGCCCTAGCGCCTCTGTGCACTTCCAAATGAGCCCCAAAATGCATCCAAATTACAGCATTTGCTCCCAGGAAGACACGACCATTCTTGGGCATGTATAAGACAGAGTGCAGGTTATCAGGCGGCTTGTTTCCTCCCTGCCAAAGCCTTGTCACAGATAAGGTGGTAATTGGAGCAGTCTGGACGGTTTGCACTTCCTAGTGCCTGCCGGCTCCTGGGGAAGGTGTCAGGTCAGGGAGGCGTCTTTGAAGAGGACAGAACTCCTGGGATACCTGTGCCCTGGCTGGGCACCAAGGGCACCTGTGGGTCGTTTCTATGGGGCAAGTTGTTGGATAAACACATATGAAGTCTGACCCAGGGATGCTGACCTACATTCCTCCCCAGCTCTGGGAGGCTGAGGCAGGAAGATGGCAACTTTAAGCTTAGGCAAAATAAGAACTTGTCTCAAAATCAGGAAATAAAAAAAGGCACTGGAGCTGGAGCTCAGCGTGAAGGCTCTGGGCTGGATGCCCAGGACCACAAGCAAAGCCAAAAACAAACAAACAAAAACCAAATAAGACAAAGCAGGAGACAGACATGGAGGCAAATACGGCACGTGATTTCAAAGAGAGAAGGGTTGGTTCCCACACAAAGACCAAAACTATGAATCAATGCAAGAACTTGGGATAATATTCAATTAAAAATCCTCATTCTGTGCTGTCTAAAAGCTTCTCCAGGTAAAGAAAGAGAAACTGAACTTGGTACACATGAAGCAATCGGGACTTCCTGTTCAGTCCGGAGACCTTCCTCAGTAGATTTCCACGGGGTAACTGAGTCTGCACTGAGGGCCCAGCCTAGGACACTGACATGGCAGTGGTGTGATTTTTAGCTGCACCAGGCTGAGGCTCCACAGTCACTCCGTCACCTGCTGATGACTCGCCCAGGCAGCCAGTCCCGCCCTGCCGCCTGAGGGGCAGCGGAAAGCGAAACCACACACTGTGACCAGTTGTCCATTTTCTCTAAATTCAAATTCAGATTTCTGTACATTCAGCCTCCCTTGTCCCCAGCTATATCTAGAGGATTAAATGGCCCCGAAACACGAGCCCTAATTCATATTTTTAAGCAAATCCTGCCTGAAAGGTGTGATTCATTAAACAGAAAGCATGCTACACAGTAGTCCTGGAAGAATCAAAGACTGTGGTTTTTTAACACGTGCTAACTTATCCGTGAGACTGGCACTAATTGCATTAAAAGATTGTGCCTTAATTTCTACTTGAAATATTTTCTTGCAGAAAACCAAACCAAACCAACTAAAACACAAGATTGAGCCTTCACTCAATAATCTTGAGCACTTTAACATCTGAAGTTTGAACAAATCCAAATATTCTTCCTGCCATCTAGAACACGACAAAACTATCCGATACTGACAGAAAAATGACTTCTCCTTTATCATTTAAATTTTTATAAGCAGCAGCTGGTGGCCGCCACCGAGTGGCCTTCTACACTGGATTACTGGCCCCCTGCTCCTCCTCCCCCGCCTCCTCTTCTTCCTTCTTTTTCTTCTGAGACAGTGTCACACTCTGGAGTTCACGCTGGTCCTGAATTCACTATGTAGCCCACGCTGGCCGTGGCCTCGACCTCACAGCAATGCTGCCTGAGCCTCCCGAGAGCTGGGATTACAGGTGTGCCGCCGTGCCCGGCTTATGCGGCACTGGGGAATCGAACACACAGCCTGCGGCTTTGCAGGCAAGCATTGTAACTGCTGCGCCACCCCTCCAGCCTGAGTAATAAATGCTCTGCGAGTTTCCATGTGCTTGCCTTCTTCATGAAACGTGGCTGCTGAAATCAGGAGGCGATGGGATCTTTCTCAGGAGCAGATGAAAGTGGAAGTCCGCGAGTCGGCAGAACTGTTCACGGTTCAGGGACACAAATTCACTGTCATGGGCGTTTGGGGCGTGGGGGGAGTGGGGACATGAGGCTGTTCCTTGGAAAACATACAGTACACCAACACATACAGATTTGCAAATCTAGAAATTAGCACTAATGCACAAAGGGGCAATAATGAGATTAATAATTTCCCAACATATTACAATTTTTTTTACAATTTTATTAAGTTTAGCTCCAAACAAATTGAGGATAATTTTACGTTATCTTGTGTGTTCTTAAAAGTATTGAGTAGAAAGACAATGAATGCTGCAGAGAATAGAAATTTTTCAAATGAAATGTTCTGCGCAAACTGGACACCAGCCAAGCTGCTCTCTAAAAATATCGATTTAAACTACTGTTTTCGAAAACAGCGGAAAGAAGACTCTTCCCCACTGCATGGGCCAATGCTCCCCTCCCCGGCCTGTCTTCCATCCTCACGCTGCGGATGGTTCCGGAGGTGGCCGGCAGCTCAGCCATCAATCCTGCACTGTACTCCCTAGTTTCTTTCTCTTCGATCTCCCCAAGGCCTCACGAGATTCCGTGAATAGACCAGAGCTCCGGCACAAGACACTGGCGTCCACCGCCAAGGGCAGTTGAGAGTGTGAACCAGAGCGGATCAGGCTCTTGTGGCCGTGTGGAATTTTCATCCTAAAATGACTTCACTTGGGCTGCAAGGTATTTTCCTTTAAAAAAAAAAAATCCACCCATTCTGAGTGGAAAATCCTCCCCCGGTCTTGATTTTTCCATTGTCCTGGGGAAGCCTGCGGGGGGTCCCCACAGAAAAGCATGGCTTGGGGAAATGGGACGGGGAAGCGGGACAAGGACACACGTGACCCAGCTGGGTCAGGAAGAGGAGGTAACAGTGAGCATCCTGCTGTAGGTCCCTGTACCCACGCACCAAGTTGGGAATAATTCCTATGTATTGCAAACATGAACTGATAAAAACTTTTTCATGCCTGTATTCACGGCACTCTGGGAGGCTGAGACAGGAGACTCACAAGTTAGAGACTAGCTTGGGCGACCTAGCGAGATCTTGTCCAAAAGGCTGGATGTAGCTCTGGGCAAAGGTTGCATGTTCAATCCCTAGTGTGGTAATAAGTAAGTGAATAGTACAAAAAATCAATATGCTTTCCATTAACAGCAAAGATAGCTTAAAAATTAAGCTTAGTGAATTCATTTCTAGAAATATCTCTATGTTTTATTTCAAAATTAAATATCTAATGTACCTTTGCATGAATGGAACCCTATGTCCCACTCATTTCATTCTTGGCATCAATATTTTGAGATCTGTAAAAAGGTAAAATTAGGACAAAAAAAGCACTCCCCAGAGATGATTAAACATGTCTTACAATGAAATGTGTTCATTTTAATGAAACTGTAATTTTGCTCAAGTGTGCAGTGCTGATGGACTGGTCCTGCAGACCCTACATGATTCTTAAGAATGCCCTGTGGTTGCCTGGTAACAGGCATCTGTTGTGTCCAGCTGGGAGGCCTCAGAGCGGCAGAGGATGCTGTCCTGATGTCTTCCGGGCTGTCTGTGTGCCTCGTTCAAAGGGCCAGTAGCCTGCGTGCAGCGCAGAGGCCAGAAAGGTTGCTGAGAAAGGCAATGGGCCGAGGACTGAAGGAGAGAGGCCCCGGGTCAGCCAGAGAAATCTGTGGGTACCGAAGGTCCACGCGCGTCACAAAAGAAAGAAGGATAGGACCACTAGAAAGGAAGGGAGACCTGTGAGATCACAGACTGCACTGCCTCTTGTCGGGACACTTGAAAGTGACTCCTGGCCTTCTCCCACAGTCTCCTCTACCTTACAGCAAGGCACCCCCGTGGACAGACTGCAAGAAGGAAGCAAATACGTGATGGATAACGTAGCCATCCACAGAGGCAACGGGACTCCCCGGTGGAGGCTGGACTGTGCTCTCACACACATACACCCTCCCTGCTCTTTGGTGTCTCTTCCACCTGACCTACAGAAACATCTACATCCGGCACGATCCTACATAACTCAGCTTAGCAGGCAGCAGACAGGTTGAGTAGTCCTTACCCGAAAGGCTCAGGACCAGCAGTGCTCCAGATTTCTGTGTTTTGTCTTTATTTTGGAGTGTTCACATCTACAGGGGATATGTATATACTGGACATGAACACAAGTCAAAACACAAAGCTGATTTAGGCCTCATATTCACTTCATACACAGAGCCACAGAGCCTGAAGATCATTTTATGTAATATTTACAGTGTACCTGTATTTTTTTTTCTTGTGATACTGAGAATGGATCGCAAGGCCTTCACACTGAGCTGTATCCCCAGCCCATTTTTATTTTTGATTTTGAGTCAGGATCATGCCAGGTTTCCCAGGCTGGGCTCCAACTTTCAATCTTCCTGCCTCAGCTTCCGGACTGCTGGGACTACAGCTGTGCTACCAGGAACAGCTCAAAAGTCTAAAATTCTCTGAGCACCGTGAGGGCCTCAAAAACCTCAGATTTTAGATTTTAGGTTTTCTGAGTTAGATCTACTCAACTAATATTCTCACAAAGACGTGGCAGGTAACATCCTTGCAGGGGTGTCTAACCAGCAGCCTGTCAGTTTTTTTGCCTTTGCCTTTTAAAAATTGTTTCAACGTAAAAATGTTGAAAGGAAGTTTTAGTGTTTCTATATGCG
Source organism: Ctenodactylus gundi (assembly GCA_004027205.1). NCBI lineage: Eukaryota > Metazoa > Chordata > Mammalia > Rodentia > Ctenodactylidae > Ctenodactylus > Ctenodactylus gundi. The sequence continues at coordinate 302,130 of PVKB01000699.1, forward strand.
TATTAACTGTATTATATTTTATATGTAATACGGGACAGTTTCTCTTCACTCAAACAACAACAGCAAGGACAGAAAAGTGGCAGAACACAGGACGGACTCTCCTGAGAGGCTGCGGTAATGGTAAGAGCTCGGCTCTGCAGTTGGACCGATCTGATTCAAAATCTGTTTGCTCCCCGACCTTGACCATGTACCTCACCTCTTGAGCTCTGCTCTGCCAGTGAGATACGGGTCACAACAGCACACACCTCGTGGCCCTGCACACAGATGAAGGGGAAGGATGCGTAGAAAGCGGCTGCAAAGGATGCTGGGCACAAACTCCAGGTCCTGAAGTCGGACTGGACGGGATCGGGATCTTTACCAGCACGTGACTAACACGCTACTACTAATACTACTCACGCTTACAGTGAAAAGCAGGGGTGGGGGGTTTTAAGAGAAAATCAGTCATAGGCAATCATAAAATATGATATTAATCTTGTCAAACGGTAGCCTATTTCCATGCTTTTGAAATTTGAGAATAATCTATTATCAGATTGCTTCTCAAACATATATATGCAATAATATTTAACAAAATTATAAGTACCTCAAGTATTTTCTCTTCAAATAAAAACAGCTAAAAAGAGCAATTTGGCCAATTTTCACAAGTAGATGGTAGCTCCGTAGGACTCCCAGGAGGATTACTAAAGTAAACTTCTCATCTGGTAGAAAAGGGAACAGGGGTTTTGGGTTAGGGCTTAGACCCAAAATGGCCTCAAAAAGTCTTATAAGTTTGGAAGGTGATTTCCAAGGGTATTTATTTATGTTTCTGTAGTCTTTCCTGCCACGTGTCTCTCTGAAATATTCAATTATCTCTTAAATGGTGCAATAACTTCAAGCTCATGTACTCAATATAGCTCTTAGTTCAGTGCTATGGGAACGGCAAGGAGGGGCAACTGCTGGGGCGAAGCTAGGTCACTGCTGTGCACCCCAGTGGGACAGCAGACCCACGCCCTTCCTTCTCACTTCCATACCCCCAAAGGGGCCGTAAGCCCACGTCCTTCCTTGCCCCCAAGGAGCCTATGAACGTGCGTCCCCTTCCCCACGCCTACTCACTTCCTGGCTCCGTGAGTTGAGCGATTCCCCTGCCATCTGTTCCTGCCACGACGAGCTGTATCATCATAAGCCCAAACCACAAGCCAACCGTGTCCGGAATCCTCCAAAACTGTGAGTCAAAATGTCCATCTCCACCTCGGGAAGTTGACTCTTGGGTATCTGCACAGTCAGAGAGCAGCTGCACAGCGCTTCTGAGTTCACCTTTCTTTCCTTTTCCCAGATCATGCCGTCAGTACTTTCGGTATTTCTGATCAGGTCCCAGGATTCTTCACTTAACAGAATGGCCTGGGCCCACCCACACTGCAGCAGAAAACACGATTCCCTGTACCGAAGCCTGCGTGCTATTACCTGTGCGTACACACACAATCCCTTCTCCACCCACTTCCCAGGAGAGGGACAGCAAGGTGTTTCCACAGCTTGGCTACCGTGAACTGCTACCACAGTAGAGATGGGTTTCTAATGTGGCTGAGGAATTCTAATTTTGATCGCTTTGGACATAGGACCACAGGGAAATTGCTGGGTCCCTCTGAACTTCTATTTTAGTTTTTTAAAGGAATTCCATGCCACTTTCCATACTGTGTACTATTTCCATCCCCAATATCAGGGTGTGTGCATGTTTCCACGAACACCTCTCTCACGTGGTGGCGGCAGTGTAAACACCACAATTTAGACCACCTCAGTCTGCCTACCATAAACTTCAGCTCTTTATAATGTGGAAGCTGGGGGGAGGGCAGGGAAGAGTCCTTAGATATTGTCAGCGTAGGCCCGTCAGACAGAAGGAAGACCGAGGACTTTGCCTCTAGTGACGCGGGTGCCAGTGTGCTAACCCTGTGTCCTGCCTGCCTGGGCATCACATCTCTGCTGGCTCATGACACCTCCATCGGTGAGGGAATACCAAGCTATGTGCTAAACTTGGAAAAACTGCGTCACTATGACCTACCACAGCAACTCCTTTTTTAAAAATTTGCAGTACAGATGTGATTTGAAATAGAAATTTTTCGCACACAAGGGACTCGGTTAGGGTGGAACCCAGCCACGCCGTGTTGGTGACTGCCTAAGGAGCTCCTGGTTTGCTATGAGCCGCGCTTCTTGAACTTGAAAGATAAGCAGGACATTTAAGTACAGAGTTATTAAATATTGCGTGAACTCCCGAGTTATGCCGTGTGCTTGAGGGAGCGAGCTCAGTACAACCGCGCCAGCCCTATCTCCACACCCGTCCCTGCAGGGTGCCAGTGTAGGACACCCACTATGGTTTTCATTTCTGCACAGAAAAATGTTGACTTTTCATGTTCAGCAGGTTACCCAGGATGTTTCTGTTTGCACAAGCACGGCGCACCTGTTCCCCGAGGACGTGACGTGTGAAGGAGTGTGTCTGGTGCTGGGCATGGACGGGAATTTGGGACACAGCCGTGGAGTTGGCTTGGCTAATGGGGCCGTTAACAACTTCTGCCAGCGTCACGGCACGACCCAAGCATCTCTCACCTTGTGGGGCTGAAAGTCCCACGGGAGTCTCCTCGGGCTAGGACCCAGAAAGGCTGGGCACCTTTCTCACCAGGCGCCCTAGAGAATCGGCACGCACCCGGGCACATCTGGGTCAACTGCCAAATTCCGGGACCGGGCTTGGGGATTAAACGTAGTTTGGGTGACGGCTGGTGGCAGCGGGTGTTTCTGTTTTTGGAAAAATTCCAAATCCTGTCCTGGACTTCTAGGCTTCCCCACACCAATCTCCCTCCAGCTCCATTTGCCCGCCTCTTCTGCTCATGCTCCCGACTCCTTCAGAGCACCAGCTGCCCAGGAAGGGCTCCACCCCGATGCCCCATGCCCGTCTGAGGACCAGAACCCCAGCTGTAGATTCAGACTTGTGCTGGCTTGTGGCAAAACGCAAGGTCGCCGGGAGGGAGGGTGCTCTGGGAGGTGGAAAGCCTTTCGACCAAGGGCACTTTCCTACCTAGAGAGCTCAGGTCATACATGCAGAGAACATGAGAATAGTAACATATTTACGTTACACACAAAAACCTACTTCTGAAACGGCTCCTAATACTGTTAAATGGGACAATTTGCAACCTGAGGTTTCCTTCGTAAAGAAAGATTTCAGAGAGGGGCTGAAATTCCCGAAGGGACTTAACGTGAGGTAAAGGCACTCCAGCCACGCGGGGGCCTCGCTCAGTGACCAGGGCCTTGCCCCGGCCGAGGAAGCACGCGGGCCCAGGACGGATCTCCCAGCACCACACCATAGCTGGGCATGGCAGCCCACACCTGCAATCCCAGCGCCTGGGGTGGAGGCAGGTGTGTTTCTGTGGGTTCACGGCCAGCCTGTGTTACATAGCGAGTTTAGGGCCAGCCTGAAAGAGAAGGACCCTGTCTCCGAAAATAAATAAATAAATAAATCAGTTGTTTTAGATGAGAGCAAAGGTGTTGCTTTTCTGTCATTCACGATGCAGTGTGGACACCAGTGTGGTTGAAATCCTTAGCACTGCACCTTTGTGTGTGTGTGTGTGCGCGCGCGCACGTGTGTGTGCGCATGCGTGTGTGTGCGCGCGTGTGTGGTACTGAGGACTGACTTGAAAGCTTTCTTCACAATGAGCTATATCCCCAGCCCACTTTTTCATTATTATTGATTTTTTTTTTAAATTTTGAGACAGGGTCTCACTCAACAGCACCACCTGCCTCAGCTGCCCGGAGGCCTGGGACTCTCGGCACGTGTCACCAGGCCTGGCACCGTAGCGCACCCAGAGCTCCAAATAGACACAGAATTAGGACTCTGAGATTTTTTACATTGCTGATACATCTCCTGCGAAACGAGGATTGAGGCGAGCCTAAATGAGAGAAGTGAAAGTCTCTTTGCTGTCACCTTCTATACTTAGAAGTAGGGTGCTGAGATCCGAAAAGTTTAAGAAGCTAAGAATACACAGCTTAACACGACACAGGAATTTGAATCAGTGTTGGCTGGAACTTTCAGCCGCTGCTTTCCACACTCAGAGCCTTCCGCGGGACAGATTGTCGCGGGCTAATCACCGAGGAGACTCGCGCAGTCATCAGGGACTGGTGGCCAACGACCATGATGGCGGGGATGATAGCGCTGATTAACAGAGCGCCAGCGTGACCCAATTAACCCAATTAGCTCTTGCAACACTCGGGGACAGAAGTCACAGATTGCTTTCCTTTGTACAGGCCGGGGAAGGGGCCCAGAAAGCTCAAGGCAAGCGCACAGGCAGTGTTTGGAGCAGCCGGAGAGGCGGGCGGGTAGGTGCTGAGACCACAGTAAGCCCAGCGTGGTCTGGTTCTGAAGATGGGCTGCTCATAGCTAGAAACGGTGGAGTCAGAGATGGAGAAATTTTGATTTAAAAAAATGAACTCAGAAAGCTCAGAAGCCAGATAAAACAGGACTCCTTTGGTAATGAATACGCACTTGTGTATGGGCACTTGTTTAGCTCTGGCTAGATACAGAGGAAGTCCAGCTTCACAGCCAGCTCAGAGCAGCCCCCAAAGTGAGGGTGGGGGGGGAGACCCAATCTGGGGGCCGGGTAGGGAGGACTATTCTCCACCTGGGTGACAGCAGTAAAAAGCTCTTTCAAAAAGCAGGCCAGCAACTGTCTTTTAACAAGATTATTAAATAAAATATCAGGTGGATTTAAATGAGACAAATATTTATTTTAATCTCAATTCATTTGTAAGCCCCAGCAAGACAAGTTTCTAAAAATTTAATAATCCGAAACCAAAGAAATAATAAAACACAGAGAAAAAAATTAAAAGTCTGGCATCATAGAATTCATTATTTTGCTAAAGTTGGATGACCTGTAATAATTTTTACATATTAATATTTAACAGAGAGACACAATTTTCTACCCAAAATTCACCTAGGATTTTACAAGAGGGAAATGTAAGGGATTATTCAAGTGACTTACAGTGACTGGGTTAGGGTTTTTGGTTGCTGTGACCAAATATCTGACATAAACAAATTAAAGAAGGGTTATTTATTTATTTATTGTGGATCTCGGTTTCAGAGACTTCAGTTCATAATCAGTTGGCCCCACGGTGGTCGTGAATGGAAACATTGTGGTGGAAGAACATGGTGAGAAAGCTGCTCACCTTGGGAAGGAGAGATGGAGGGAGAGAGAGAGAGAGAGAGAGAGAGCACCCTGTGAATAGGCACAAGGGAGCCCAGGAGTAAGAAGTCATGGTCAAGATGCGGTCGCCACACCACCATGGCCCTCCCAGTTGCAGCCACCGTGGCCTTCGCTAACCCACCAGGCCGCCTCCCACCAGAGAAGCTGACAAACAGATGAGCCATCACAGTCTCCATGTTGTGGGTGGCACGTGGGACTATCTTCGTTGCTTCTGCTCCCCAAGCTCTGGCCACACAACTCCCTCCTATTCTGCTCTTTAGGGGGACCAGAGCCGAGCAACAGAGAAACCGGAAGAAGCACCAGGCAGATCTGGATTCGTGGAACTGCAAACCACCTCCAGAGCTCCCAGGGAAGCTTAACACCCAGCAATGGAGGACTTAGTTTTAATACAAATATCTAACGACAACCACCTGAAAGTGACTAAAAAGCTTGAATGGGTGAGCCAAAGGACTGAGACAATTTATCACCTTCCAGGACTCATGTTCATTATTCTTATTTCTGGACCATCTGTTTTTCTCACCCTTGGCCACACACCAGGAAGCCCACCCAGGCAGGCAGAGCCCCAGCATCCTGGGACTGCGGACAAGAGAGTGACTTGACTCTCGAATCCCTGGTGAAATCAAGTACTGCCCTTCCCAATCCTCCTGTTAAGAAACTGGGACCCACAAGCGTGAGGGATCTGCACCAGGTACCCCGTGGAGTGGAGACTCCCAGTGGGGTCCTGCTCACACACCCTTCCCCAGTCCCTCCCTTTCCACCCCCAAGTTCTCCTGCACCCCTGTTGCTCTTCCTTCTCTCCTGGCTGAAGAGAGACAGCATGTCACCCCACGGCAGTGTGTGACACGCCGGGCACAGTGTGCCCCACGCCCCAGACACAGGGAGACACACATCCGGGGCACAGCAGCTGCCATCCATCCAGAGGCACAGCGATGCCCTGACATCCCCTTTGTTCATTCCTACTGCAACCTCCAAGCTAACTCTAACTTTATATAATACCCACCATGGTTTTTAGGCTGTGAACATGACCTTAATTAATTCTTAAAACACAGTACCTGTACATCCTTCAACAAAAAGTCAAGTGCGATAAATTATATGTAAAACATAATAAATATCAAGTGGACTATATTTTTTAAAAGATGCCTTTTATTTTGTGTCAAAGTTTCTTAGATTTCTCTTAATATGACCTTTCCCAGAGCTGCTTCGCTCTTTCTGGCAATTTTATATTCTGACCCTAAATGTTATTAAAGATATCTCATTAGTCTCAGAATAATTTTACTAGGTATACATAGCTCCTAATTATTTAAAAGCTTTATGCAATACTGCCTGTAAGTATACTGGATTTATTTTAACCTAAAAACTCTGAACCTTTAAGTTTATGGAAGATATTTGGGAGTAGGGAGATTGGGAATTATTTGAGCTGTTATTGAAACCATTAAACGTATTTCATAGTCAATGTCAATAAAGAGCTGTGGACCCTTCTCAAACCAAATAGAAATGTTCAACAGTTGCATTTATGTCTGAATACTGGGGAAATTTTAAGAAATGTTTTAACACAGAAAACATTTCTTAATAAATACTACGTGGATGTGTGGGTGTGTGTTATGAGATTTGAACCCAGAGCCTTTGCACTGAGCTATATTGCCAGCCATTTAGTTTTGAGATAAAATCTCACTAGGTCATTAAGTGGCCTGGGATGTTGGGCTCAAATTTGTGATCCTCCTGCTTCATCTTCCAGAGTATTGTGATTTGATTACAGGAGATATTAATATAAAATAACAATCATGTGAAAATCATGCTTACAATACAAGAAAAAAATTTTGAGAAAGAGTCTGTAGGCATACAAAAAAGAAAATTGTGCAAGTATGTGCAAGAGAGGGAATTAGTTTTAGGAGCAGATTCCTACAAGTTGGTGTCAGGATACGGTCACTTTTCACCTACTGAAGCTGCACCCCATTTCAAACAGCAGCCACTCTGAGCTCGGTGACTTTATCTCATAATTTAGGATTATAAAATGTTCTAAATCTGACCTGTGGATTTGGTGTGTGGCCGGCCTTGAGTTGTTCAATGCCAGGTGGGATTGAATCTCTTATTGATGATGAGTAAAGTAAGAAATTTTGTTTCTCAAAATATTCCCTCCTGTAATGTTACTGGGAGATGAAGCCCACTGTGTGGTAAGCCAGGCAGCCGGGGATTTTGCCAGAACCAAGCGGTGATGGAGAGGCACCGGGGCAGCCTCCCAGTGTGTTTTATAAGATGGCAGCTTAGCCTTCAAAAATGGCTTGTGCTTTTTGGTCTCAGAAAATCTGAACGTAAGCCAAAACCCAATGGCTTGTTGTTTCTGCAGTAGTTGGTTTACTGACATCCCCGCTGTGCTTGGGAGGCCCAGGCAGCCGGCACAAAGAGTCTCTGTGCTCCAGGATAAAGAATCCTGTTGGATTACTTCCTCAACCCGTGTTGACGATTCTGCTGAAAGACAGTTACTGCTGATTTCACGCTGAACTCTTCTTTCTCGTCTACACCAGGAGGATATCAACGATCCATTTGTAAGTCTTTGTCCCACTTGGCCTTTGATTATCGCACTGAAGTTACGTGGATTTTTACAGCCTAGACAGTCACTTTTGGCACCTGCTCTAAGTGACCCCGCTCTTGTGAGCAACATTATTGCTTCCTCTTAGACACCAATACAACCGTATTTGTGATATAAGTAACATCGCGAATCTGTATGCCTGTCGCAAACTCACTCTGGAAACCTAAGAAAAGGAAGACATTCTCATTATATCATTACTATTAGAAATTCAATGGGCATGCCCACAGAATGCCCATGTCACCCCCGCCCCACACACACACTCTCTCTCTTTCCACGTCCTTTTCCTTTTGTACAGAGAGTGCTTGCAAAAGGGGTGATGGTCACGTCGTAATAACATCAGAGAACAGGGAATTACTTAATCCTGATCCCATTTAGAGGGATTGGCAGAGAAACAGAAGTTAATCATGATGACATGTGCGGGGCCATCTATTGTCACTTACAGTAATGTGCCTGACCTATATCTACATACATCAGATAACACGAAGCCATGTTAAGTACTCTGCTAAAGACATTAAAGTGCTATTATCTCTTTAAAGACACATTAATAAAAATTAATACAACATATAAATCGTGCAATTAACAGATTACAAGAGAACAAAATCTATAAGAAGTCTTGATGTGTAACAAAAAGTAACAAAAAGGGAGAACTAAAATCCAATGTGTAAGCACCAACTGTGCTAGGAAATCCTATCATCCTCAATAAAGAATAGAATATATTTTTTCCAATTTTGGGACCAAAACTATCGCAGAGAAGAGGAGGTTGGAGGATGAATCATAGAGAAATCAGAAAGATTAAGTCAAGACAAGATGGAAATCTGGACAGGAACCCGGGTGCCGTGTCACAGGGAAGAGACCAGCATAACTCATCACATACAAAACGTGTTTCAAGTTTCTACAGCTCTTAAATACGTAAGATGAGATGAGCAAGATGTAAAGACAGTATGTGTGGTTGCTTCTTGCCTTCAGTTGGAACTTAAAACACGAGACAGCAAGGGCCAGAGCAAGAGCACAGCCTCGGGTCACTCTAGGACCTCAGGGGCTCTCAGGCCAGCCACTTCTCCATCACGGGGGCAGAAAACTGGACCCCTGAAGCCTAAAGGGGGAGAGATTAGTTGGACCCACCTTGGCTTGCGCCAACTGGGAGGAGATGGGGGAACAGCGAGAGGCAGAGAGGAGGGCGTTTGGGTCGCACTCCTAGGGACCAGCCCCACCGGGCTCCTGACAGCACACTCGACTCCAGATTCCCTGTGGACCCACGGAGGCACAGCACCCCACAGGACAATCACCCGTCCAAGCGTAGGAAACTCTGGGGAGATATTCTAGGTCCAAACTTTAACAACTTCCACCACGAGGAGGATGAACTCCCATCAGAAGGATGATCAAAGGAGATGAACTTCATGAATAACAAAACAGTCACAAGAACAAAAATCAGAACCCAGCTAATCAGCTGTAATTAACATCCTCGCCTGGTCCTCCATACGTAGAGCTGTGTCACAGGAAGACGTGACCCGCAGCAGGGGTAGAACGGACGTCAGGCTCACTTCCAAAGAAGGCCCAGTCTTCCACATACCTTTCCTTTTCATGGGTGTGCATTTGGAAGGGGTCTTCCAAAACTTTAAACTCAATCAAAAATTCTTCCTTTATTTCAATATAACAGCAAGATATCATCCCAAGATAGAGTGGAATGAAGACAGCAAGCCCAGAGGACAGAGGCCCGAGAGGGGGAAATGGGCCAGAGTCAGCGAAAGAGCTGTGGTCCAGCTGTGTCGGACACAGACAAAGCAGACTTGGAGGTGCAGAGAGCGCAGAGAAACTCCAGATCACTGTGGTAACAGCCCAGTAGATAGTACGCAAGACGAATTTACAGATGTGACAGTTCTTCAATAGGAGTACTTGGATTCGGCTTCTATGAAGTAAGGACCAAGCCAAACTGCAAAGATATTCAGGGACAGAAAGTCTGAAAAATCCAAACAAAAATGAAGCAAGACTCAATCCCCGGGGTTCAGGAAGCATCCATTTCCACAAATGCCTAACGGCAGAGAAACCTGGAAAACCATCCTGGAAATGGCAGCTAGCAGCAAGGGAATATAAATAGACTGCTATTGCTCCAGAGTTTTCAACAATGTCGTGGCGTGATGTTCCTACTGTCTGCACGCTGTACCTAGATTACTCTCCCGACATTCCCAGTAAAAACATGAAGGCCTTTTGTGTTAGCCTACAACTTGAGTGTTCACGGAATTTCCCCTAACCTAGCGGTCAGAACTCAGGATGGCTGCATCCCCAGGCTCTACCAGGAAAAACCGTATCACAGGCCACGAATGTGGAGCACGGCCACACTGGTCCCTATGTCCAGAGAAAGCGTACAGCGTAAAGACCGTTTCAGGTGTCACACAGAGAAGACACGAGAGAAGCACGCTGGCTGGTGGCCGCTGCCTGTCGGGGCCAGGATTCCTCACCCCACACAAGAAGCTCATGCAGACTCCACCACACAGCACTGGCTTAGGTCTACACTGGATCACAGCCAAAAGGCCAGAAGCGATGGCTTGATTCTAATTTTAGCTTTACAAAATAAAATTATACTCAAGTATGTATTTTAGAAGGAGCTGTAGCAGTGCTTTTTCAGAGTTAGTAACTTTAATCTCATAATTTGAATACTTTACTAGGGTCCAATTCTGTTGCTTCCAAAAATCACCTTGCCAGTTTGAGCTGATCTCCTTTTAAACGGGAAAGTAACATTTCTTTTCCAAAGTTACTGAAAAGACTAAAAAGACCCTGATGTTTATAAAAGGCACACGGCAAGTTAGCGATTACTCGCCAATATGAACACAGTTCACGCTAGGCTAGAAGTGTAACTCAGTGGGGAGGCTGTACTTGTCTACTGTGCATGAGATCCTGGGCTCCCCCTGCAGCACTGCAAAAGTATTCGATAAATAACTACAGTGATGCCAAGTAAATTTAGTTTATCCTTTTAAAAATGGAACTGATTTGTATCCAGTGAATGTTCTTTATTGTGTCTGATGACCTCCAGCCCAAGCTCCACTAAAAAGGCTTTATGTGGATTCCTCCTTGGTAACGGCCCCGCAGAGCTGTGTTTCCAGCGAGCAACATGTGCAGATGGACCGTTAAGATGGAGCTGAGTTCATCCTCCTGAAGATGCTACGCTGTGTTCAGTGCTTCACTGGAGAGCGCGAAGCCACCCGGAAAAGCAGAGCACTGTCCCGGGAGCAGGAGGCCAGGCAGTGAGAGAAGCCATCACATCTGACTGGCTCCGCGGGTGGGTGGGCCCGAAAAGTGGGTCTGGTGCTGGAGCTGGGGCCCAGGTAGAGCAGAAGTCTGCTGCTAGTGGAGGGATGCGGGGAGGCAGAGCTGGGAGAGCAGGGATCGGAGCCCAGTTGGTGCCCCACCAGGATTCCCTCTAGAGAGAGGTGGATACCTGCACAACTGTCATCAAGCCAGTACTACAAACACAGGAGTCACACACAGCAGCAGAAGGATCCCCGGAACAGCACATGTTGCCCAGATCCCTACAATCGAGATGCTGTTTCTAATCAGCTCATGGTAACCAGGCAGCGAGATCCTACCCTGAGTCCCTGAGCTTGATGGTTTTCAGAGAATTGCTTTTAAAACGTTGTGTGTGTCTATTCCAAAAAATATACGCACATACACACATCTTTCACAGGCTCCTGAGACCATTAAAGGAAATTATATGCATAAAAACGAACCAAAAAACCAGTCCTAGCATTTGAGTGGCCCACACAGGCTGGCGTGCCTTCTCTGAGCCCAGCCGCTGTCTGCCACTCCTGCTAAGGACACTGGGCTTTGCTTCTGCTGCATAATCTATAACTAATTATGACCTTAAGCAGGCACAATTTAAATGTCACTACCCCGATTGTCTGCAACTCACAGCAATTCATTCTGCTGCTCCTCTCTGTTGTATTTATTTATGGCTCTTTTAACGGGAGGAAAGGGAACTGGATTCTGTCTTCATCAATCATTGCCAAGATCTTGTTCTAATTATTTTTTAAAGCCCCGGGCTATGATAAGACTTAAGTCATGATTGTTCCTGCCACTGTGTCTGGCCGCAAGGAGGCACAGTTTACCTGGCCAGGGTGGCTACCACCTGCAAATACACTTCGCCAGCTTTGGACATGACTTTCCTCCCTGTGCCCAACCCCTAGTGAAGATCTGCAGTCACTCTCTGGGGCTGATCGCATGGCTCCTAATCCACGCTGGTGTCACCTGAGACCCTGTGATGATGGCTTGATTTTTGCCCAATTCAGTGACCGTCTCCACAAGATAAGAAGTAGACTGAAAGACACTTAGTGGCAAGACACCATGGCCAAGCAGGCCCAGAGTCACCTAGAGAAGGTGACCATCAGATATACAAAAGCTAAGTCGTCTCCCAAACAGATGGGCTTGAGTTGCATGACAGCCACTTAACATCTAGCTGGATGCCTCCTAGATCCAGTCTTCTCAAGCCTTCTTAATCCAAGAGCATTCGCCACCTCCTTTATGGAAAACCCACCCTTCCTCAGACGTGTCCCCCACAAAGGCAGCAGCTTTGATCCCGGGGGCCAATCAGACCACACACAGAAAGGACTTAAGAGTAGTAAGCCCAGTGGGGCAATAAATAGGGCACACAGGCTTGGGGGCCAACTAGATTTTTATCTCAACTCTAGACTTTTCCTTTTGTTGTAGCTTCTGAATGTATGGCCCCGTATTGAATCCAGTATCTTCAATTTGTTTAACTGTCTAGTGATATTGCTCGAGAAAAGCCACTATAATAGTCTATATGCAAATGTCTTGGCTTACTGTAAATGCTTACTATACGATAAACATTCTTAATTACAATAATTCATATTGTAGAATGGTTATGCAAATGAAACTTCCTGGAAAAGGCCGCCACACCTACGTCAAGGGCCCTGCAAGGTGAACTGACTGATTAGATTAGCAGAAAGATTGGACGTTGCTCAGCCAGATTATCTTGGGCCTGTTACCCCTTTTGTGGTCACGTTATCATCTGCCTTTGTGCTGGGTACATCCTAACCCTTTAGAAATGCACGCATACAGCCCCGGGTTCCAGCAATCCCAGAGCTGGGGATGTCCTCCGACAGCATCTGAGGCCAAGAGCACAGGGCTCCAGGCCTAACTTGAGGCTTCACCAGTGTTCTAAAGAAAGTGCTTTGCTTAGTGACGTTCTTCTGTTCTGTAACCATAAATGCTGCACCTAACTGCTAACTTGTTGGAACATGCTATTTGGATTAACCTGAATCTCTATTTATGCCCACAGTCACTCATACATGGCTCTCAAATAAACGAACTCTTACTCTCATTGAGGTGAGAATCGTTAATACACAGCTCTTCACAGAGAACAGGAAAGCCTGAATCCCAGGGATGACCCAAAGTATGGACAACACCCCGAGCGCCAGGAGAGCTGAGTGACTCCCAACAGGCATGAAACGACGAAGCGAGGGCTTGTTTAAGAATCCGCGGACAGCAGCAGTGACCACTGACGGCAGGATACCCCTGCTCACCTCTGTCCCTGCCTGGCCTTCATCACTGGATGTGGCTATCGGGTCAACACCAAGTATTTAGTGGTCATAATACAAACAACTAGGATATGCTTTTCCAAAAACCACATTGCTTGCTGGCTTACGTTCATTATTTATAACAAATCTGGAGCATTTTTAGTTTAAAGAATACTTCTCTGAGGGTCAGAACCGTAGATTCTGGTCTACCCACAGCTAACCCTAATTACGTTCCAAGTTCCCCCAGCTATTCCCTGCTGAGTTCAGAGACACCTACATCTTGCTTTCTTTTTGGACTTGAAGGATAAACCCTGCGTGCATGGCTATTTTTTCCTGTGTATTTTTGCACAATGTAGCTTGACTGTGACTCAGACTTTTGCAGATGAACATTTCATCTTACTGTTTTTAATTTGAACCTAAAAAATGAAAGTATCTGGATTTTGACTTTAATCACTTCTAGGTTATTATTAGTTCCCAAGATTCATAGTTATGTAAGTTTTTACACTGGCCACCCATTTGAATTGAGAGAATACTGAGAGTATCTTGTAACAAACACACAGCCACTAGGAAGTTTTACACACACGTTTAGATTTTGGAGGCAGAAAATGGGATCATGTCGAGATGTGTATGAGCAAAGAATATTTTCTATGACTTATTTTTGAACCAAAGACATCTCCAGATGAAAAGCAATGGACTCAAGAAATGATAGTCATATGACCATGACTGAAAATTACTGCGTTAACTCTAATTTTAAATGTGGGCCACTTTCATACATTTCCATACATGAGTATAAAATCAGTAATATTCATAGCTACTGAGTCACAGTTAAATGGCAGAGATAATCAGTAAATTCATCTCCACTTGAAATTATACAGATACTTAAAATACAATTAAGAGGCCTTGTGCATATAGGAATGTTGTTTGGTAGGTTGTAGGAAGACCATCATCACAGAACAGAAATCAAAAACCGAGGTGCTGAGTGAAGTACGCAAGGCCACACAGCTGAAGGTGCCGCCCCACCCACTTCACTGGGCCACAGCCCTCAGCCGGGCCTCCCTGCTCACAGGTTACACGTGTGACCGTCCTTCAGACACTCACATCTCCGCCTGGGTGCTCTGCTTTGATCCTCAGCTGACTCTCCCGGGGCGACTACTGTATCATTCCTGAACGACGAGGGGAAGCAACTGTACAGAGACCATGACCACTGCCTTCCCAAAGTGAAGCCTTACCGAGAGTCTCCAACTCTGCCGGGTCCCCGCCCCCTACTCTCCCACTCCTGCTCCGAAGATCTCTGCTCATGACCAGAGTAGAGCCAAACTAACACCATCTCAAATACGACTTCTCCACACGTCCTGGGGACACAAGGCAGCCACAACTCTAGTGGACCCAATCTGGTGATGGCGTGTGGGCCGCTGTGGCAACAAGGCTTTGACTCCATCATCTGCCATCAAATCAGTCCACCACCAGTCCTTCATGCATGCTTCTGAGACGTATTTCCACACACGAATCCAAAGCAGGAAGAGAATTTGGGAGCTTAACGTCCTTACAGACGGGAAGCCGGTGAGTGAGCAGCATAGCGGAGCACTGTGGTTGGGCACCGCCACTGCAAGGTACGCTCCTGGGATGACCCGATCGCTTGGCTCCTTCGCAAAAGAGCAAACGAAGGTTTGTTTCTCTCAAGTCTTTGTGTACCGAAAGATTGATGCACGTGACGCAGAACAGCAGGGGGAGAGCCCTGCAGAGGGGGTTCGCTCTTACAAGGAGAGGTTTCCTGCGGCTGGTCTGAACACCCCAGTCCCCTCTAACAGGAGCATTCCAGCCCGAGGGACTGTGCTTCTCTTCCTCCACTTCTAAAACCGAATGTCCCTTCCCGACTCAAATACGACCTCTAGCAGCAGCGTCACAGAAAAGCCTCCCTAGGAGGTCATTTAACAGCCCGTGCACCATTGTAGGAAAAACAACGACAAGACGAACAGAAACAGTAACACAACATTTTTGGACTTTTAAATAAGGGCCCAAAATAATATTTTCTCTTAAATTTTATCAGGTAACTGCATGAGGAGAGGGCCTGTGGACACATGACGGGAGGAGGCTGTCCGCCTCGCCCTTCTCGCCTCCGTCTTCCGGGTGCCGCGGACTCGGCCCCCAGCACGGTTTTGTCCTCTTCTACCTCACTCTTTTCACTACTGGTTGTCAATTCCCATGTGTCTCTGCCGAAAAGAAAGGCACAGACGTTGGCACCTTCAGAGGGATCTAGTGGAACAGAAAGAGCAATGTGTTTGTATGCTGATCTTAGTTTAATACAAAAGGAAAGACACATTTGCAAAGAACTAGAGTGTGCCCCTCTAGAAGATTCGAGGCAAAGCATTCTGGGTTGGCAGGAAAGCTAGCAAGACAGGATGCCGTTAAAACTAAAGTCGCCGAGGTCCTTCTCCAGCCCGTGAGCGAATCTCTCCCTGACAGCAATGGAAATCTATGTTTGTGGAGACGACTAAATTAAGCTCCTAAGTAGTAAAATATTCAACACCAAAAATGATGTCCTCAAGTTCTCAATGCTATTGGAAGTCCCAAAATCAATTCTAGGCACAGAATTAGGAGCAATGGATATTCGCATAACCTCAAGGGAAGAACCAGTTTCTCCAGGTTAAAGGTGGCTTCCATTTCCCAGGTGATTTTCTACCTGATTCCAGTACTCTGCTACCTCGCCTTTGTGCACGAGTCTGCGGCTCTGTGGCTCTGCTCCCGGCCTTCTGCCAGGAGACCGACCCAAGTGAATACTCCGCGCGTGCTTTTGAGAGGCACTTCAGGCACGGACCTGCACTCCACAGGCAACCTGGAGAACTTGGCCTTTCCGAGCCCTGGCAGGAACCAGCCCGCCTCACCCCCATCTCAGGATACAACCTGGGGCAGCGGTTCCATAAACAGCACGCTAGGTGAAGGCGTGCAGACAAAGACTGCTTTGACGGGAGGCCAGGGGGTGCTGGGTGCCCGCCACGCGAGGAGCCCTGC
Source organism: Ctenodactylus gundi (assembly GCA_004027205.1). Lineage (NCBI taxonomy): Eukaryota > Metazoa > Chordata > Mammalia > Rodentia > Ctenodactylidae > Ctenodactylus > Ctenodactylus gundi. Next base: position 318,470 of record PVKB01000699.1, read on the forward strand.
TGTGTCCTGCTGCCCTCTCTGGGCCAAGGGGCTGGAGTAGAGCAGAGGCAGGAGATCGGTCCTCCTGCCCGTCATCACGCAGCTTGGCGAATCATTCACACCCATCTCTTCAAAACTACACTGCTGGGAGAAACCATCTCACGTCAGGGGTGATGGCTGACATCAGCCCGGGCTGTGACAGGGACAAGGAGTCGAAACTGTCCCTTCAGAAGAGCACATAAGCTGTGGCCGCAAAGGAAGGCGGGCCGTCTGGTGGAGCCGGCCCTTGGTTCTTCTAGTCAGACTTGTCAGTGTTTTCAATTCCACGAAAACCTGGGTGGTAGAAGGTGATGTCCTTTAGGGGTGGCAGTGACCTGGGAATGGAACCCAGGACCTCAGCACAGGCTAGGCAAGTACTCTTAGTCTGCCGCTGAGCCATACACCCAGCCCGGCTGTCTTAATTTGGTGCTTGGGAGCACTGACACTTAGAAAGGATTAGAGATCTTGCTCCGAGTCCTAAGAGGGCTCGGGGCCGGGGCGTAGCGTGGGGCAACACTGAGGGCTATGCTGCGCTCTCTCTTTGATCCGGCCTACAGAGCTGAGCAACGACATGAATGAAGGGTGCTGACCCTCCCGGTCCTCTGGCGCGGCTGACCCTGCCGTCAGAGGAAGTGTCTGTGAGAGAGAAAGCAGCCCTGGCATCGGCCCGGCAGTGGCATTATGAAAGTTTAATAAGGTGGCTGCTCTTTAAGGAAGCGTCTGAGACAGGAGAAAGCCGGGCCGCCTGCCCTGCCGGCGGATCTGGAGGGCCACGAGCAGCCCCACCCGCTCCTTCCCTTCGGCCCGTGCTGCGAGCAGGAGCCTGACTTCCCCAGCTCGACTCGGCAAAGAGCTGAATGTTTTTCACCTAGGACTTATTTTTCTCTTTCTTTGTTCGAGAAGTGCGTACTCCCAGAGTAGATGCAGAAAAGTCACTTGTTAAGTAAATTAATAAATATTCCCTTCCGGCGCGGTGTCTACCACATCCGTCACACTCCCTGCTGACGTCCTGCGCGGTGCCACAGATTTTATTGGCGATGAGATGAGAATTGGAGGCTGGTGGTTTCCTGGTTCAGGTTGGAGACGTCTATTTAGAGAGCATCTATCTGAGACAGAGAGGCACACGTCACTGGAGACGCAGATGATGATGGCTCTCGGGTCACTGTGTCTCAGTCTGATCTGGGATACGCTCTCTTAACAACTCTGGTCTGTCTTGTTTCCTTCAACACACAAGAAAGATTTTTTAAAAATAGGACATTGTAATTGGTTTTCCTTTTGTGCTACCAGAAACTGAGCCCAGGGACTTCACATTTGGCTACATCCCCAGCCTATTTCTAAGTTTTCACTTTGAGACAGGGTCTCACAGATGTGCTAAGTCACCCTGGCTGTGCACAAGCTTGACATCCTCCTGTCTCTGCCTCCCAGGGTCCCACGATTACAGGCCTGTGCCACTGAGCCCAGTCTCTCTTTTTCAACACAGAATTTTCGCTTCTGGAGTATATATATATATATATATACATACAGTTGGCCTTAAAACCCAAAACTGAGGTTCACATAGTCAGGTGGCAGGAGATAACTCCAAAAACACAGAAATCTTTCCAGTAAAACGATAAAGCCATAATAGTAGCTTTGCTGGTCCGCATCTTAGAGACATTTTTCTACTTTCTGAGGCAGCATCTTCAGTACACTGCCAGTGCCCCAGCGCATCCTCTGCCTGTGGCAGTGGGGAGCAGAGTACGGAAGGCTTTCTGCTAAATCCTGACGACGGCACCAAATTCCAAGCCTCTCTCTCCTGAGTGCTGGTGATCATTCGGGGCCTTCACTTGCTCACTGCGGAAATGGGGGAGGTCATGTTGAGCTTGAGGCAGCTGCTGAGACTGACATGGCTGGGTGATTGCCAACTGTCCCACAGAAGTCCTCCTTGTTCCTTAGGGCTCTGGAGTGAGCACACACCTAGAGTTTCCAGGCGGGGACTTACAGAATGCAGCAGGGAGTGGTGATGGGCACAGACCAAGAACAGAAAGCAGCTGTCCTCACAGGTGCCAGGATCAGCCCTGCTGTGGGCCTCTCGGGGCCTGGCCCTACCTGTTCCTTACCCAGACTCTTGCGAGCTCAAACCAACCACCCGAAAAAAGTGACCACAAGGAACAGCCTTCTGGGGTCTTTGCAAGAACCAACTGACAATGAAATACCACGAAAAAATATTTAGCTGGTCATATCAGCTGGTCAATATTTAACAAATATTACATGACAGATCCACCTGTCGAATTTTCCATGGGAGGATCACATGTTGGCAGTACTTCCACTGGTCCTCTTGAGGTACAGGGGTTGGAAAAACAGTGTGGGTTTTGGGAGCAGCAAGGTGTAGGTTCGTTGGGCCTTAGCCTTGTGTCTACATAGTGGTCTAACACGGGGACAAGTTCATCCACGTTCTCCACTTTCTTATGTCTAAAATTAACAGCAATGCCCATCCCTAGGGCTGACAGCACAGCACACTTGATTGCGCAGTGCCTCGTTGCATTGAATCGATTCTGAGCCCACTTCTCCTCAATGATTTTGATTGTGTGTGCACCAAGAATACATCACCATCACCCACTGTTCGGTGTCTAAAACCCTGGGGCAGGAAAGAGAATTTTCCTCAGTCCAACAGAAGGGACTTCGTGCTGCACTGCCAAATCTGAGGTATGTCCTATGTTCCACAATCATCCTACTCTAGAACTTACACACAGATGATCCTGGCAACTGAGACAAATAGTGTCGCATGGCAATAAGATAACGTTGTTCATACAGTACATTGTCAGATCCTAGTTCCAGGGACGGTTTGTGTTTGGGTAAAACGTGAACTAAATTTCAAGTTCCAAAGTCACTGACCCCTTGAGCTCCCTAGATAAACGTCAGTGGAACGCTCCTACCCACAAAAGAATAGGCTCATTTTTGTCTTTTTGCTGTAGTTTTTAAATTAATTTTTAAACTGATACATAAAATATAAAATTACATCCTTAACGAACAAACAAGGTACTGACCATGTCATGGTTTAAGTCAATCTGAAATGAGTCATTGTCCTCTTTATAACACCTGACAGAAATGAATCTTGTCTACACACACACACACACACACACACACACACACACACACACACACCCCTCTTCTCTCTTACACACACTCTCTCATAAACACAATCAAACACACATACACACACTTGTCCTCTCACATGCACACATGCAAGCATACAGGTCTATCTCCACAATGAATGGCTATTACCTTTTCACTAAGAAGCTAGGAATTAGAAGCTACAAGAGATTCTCTGGGAGGATAAAATTCTCCCCAGAGGAATATGTATGCTGTCTACCAATAGCTGGGATTATGGAAATTAGTAACTAGCAAAGAAAAAAACAATCTCTGCACTCGGCTCTAGAGTCAGAAATTCTCCATGGCTACACGTGAGATCTGAATTCGTAAGGTGTACATTACGTGGACAAAGACAGAAAATGGAAGGGAGCGTGGAGAAAAGGGGCAGGGGAAGAGCCCACCTGAGACTGTGAGAGAAAAGGAAAAGCAGAAGGAGGCGCAGGCGCAAAGCGGACAGAAGGACCAGGCTGCCCCGCCCCCCCCACCCCCCAACACCCACTGCTGACCCCAGCGCACCTGGCTCCGGCACACAGCACGTCTCTCGGTGCGTTTGGGAGGACATGTCAGCGTCAGCAAAGCACCCCCTTTCTCTGTGCTTTGGCTTTCTTTGTGCACTCACCTTTCCCTCCCTGTGTGCTGGGCATGCCCCTAGGTCTACACATACAGCCATGACTTTGAACGAACCAGTGTGTCAAACCCCAGCCTCAGTGTTTCGAGGAAGACCAAGCAAGCAAGTCTCCTGAGCTGATCCGGAAGCCACCGGGAAAACGCCTCCCGCCTCCTGCTGGAAGTCAGCCGCCGGGACAGAAGCCGGACCTCTAGCAACCATTTTGCCAACACGTGGGCTAAACTCATCAGAAACAAAACCCACTCGGGAAAGACGAGAAAGGAGAAGCCACGCACCACCAATCCACCGTCTACACCTGAAGCCAGGCGCTCCTCTACTTTGCTCAGTCCTCTGGCTTACAGTTCTTGCTTTGACTTTAATCCAATTTTTACGGAAATTTCCTTATGTTGGCCTAGAAATCCCTGACAGATGCGCTTTCCCAACTTCTTTGTTATTATTTTTAGCTTGCTTTTTTGATGCAAGAATGTCATATACGAGACAGGGTCCCACTCTGCGGTCCAGGCCGGTCCTGGATTTAGGTACCCTGGGCTGGCCTCAAGCATATGGCGTCTCTCCTGTCACAGCCTCCCAAGTGCTGCGATTACATGCATGTACGACCACACCCAGTTAATGGGCCATGCTGAAGAATTGGACCCAAGGCCTTGCCTGTGCTAGACACACACATTAAACACTAAGCTATGCCCCTAGCCCCACAAGTGTTGTTCTTGTACTGTGTGATTCAAACACAAATTAACAATCCCATCTTACTAGAAAACCGGCCGCGTTCTCAGCTAAGACTGAGATTCTGGTTTTCATCTGAGCTGCCATCACGTCTCTCTGGAGGTCCCCTCCATCGGCCCTTCATCTCCTGCCTTCCCCCTCTCTTGTCCTTTCTGTCTGTTCTCTCAGTATTCATAACATAAACGCCGTGATCTGTCAAATGTGAAGGCATGGAATAATGCAGCGAGGGAACAGGCTCGCAGGCCCCAGCCCTCCCCGTACAGCGCACAGGCCCCAACAGCTCACAGATCCCTAAAATAGTCCCCCAGCAACAAGTCATTTGATTTAAAAAAAAATGGCAATCAAGTTTAATTCCAGGGATGTCTGGATTTTGCACGTGGCCGTGGTACACAAAATCAGTCTAGCTTTGAGCTCCTCAGCTGTGCTAAATTTCCCAGGCCTTCCATCCCACCCCGCCCGTGCTCGCGTGGGCGTGGGCCTGTTCAGCAGCCCCCACAGACAGGGCTGTCAGCACCCCCGCGGGACCTGTGGCAGAGTGGGATCTCTCACAACAGCCTTTCGTCGGCAGTTCCTAATTGTTTCTAATTATATAGAAGACTCAATTTATAATCAATGGGTTCGGAACCGAAAGGAACAATTCTGGTAGGTGCTGCCAAGAAGTTGTGCTCAATTACCCGGATGCCCCTAGTGTGGGGGCTGGGGTGGGGCGCTCCTCGGGCACAGGCCCCTCCGTCGCATTCTCAGCATGTCAAGTAGCCCAGCTATCCCGGGGAAGGATCCTGGGACCAATCCTCGTCACGTATCTGTTTTGTGCCCTGTGCCAAGCATCAGAAGCAACAGAATTTGCCCAGTGGTGCTGGCCTGCCATCCTCGCTCTCTGGGGAGCTGAGGCAGGAAAACTGCAAGTCTGAGTCCGGCCTGCGTGACTTAGTGACTTAGCAAGACCCTGTCTCTAGACCAAAAATAAAAATGGACTAGGAGGTAGCTCAGTGTGAAGGCCCTGAGGTCACACACACACAAAAGGCTTGAACTTTACACACATGAAACACATACACACACACATGCATACCCACATGTATATGTAATTTTCAAGTGTATTTGCATAATTTGCATGCAAACATCTAATTGGTTGGAAAATATGTAAGTAGCAGCACATGAAACTTTTACAATCTCAGAAATGTAGCAGAACACAGAAAACCAGGTAGGCCAAGTACGTACCAACCCCTTGAACCTTGAAAGACCCGCAGCATCTAGTAACTGCAAGTATCCTACAGTAACAGGCAGAGAAGAACAGAGTGGATGCAAATCAACGTTTCTTCACGTTTATCCCTCGTGACCAAGGGCATCAGCTTTGGGGTTGGAAAAGCACGCCCCATCTTGTCAGAAGACACTATAGGGGCAGTGCTTTCTGTTGTTACACACAGAGTTACCATGGTTTGAGCATTTTGATGGAGGGTAAAAGCAGATTTTGTTAAAGATACGATAAATGTCATCTTCCCGGCTCTTGGGGCCCTTGGGGCCCTCAGCACAAGCTTGCTCCTGCTTTCTTCCCCCTCCTCTTCCCCTCCACCTCCTCTTCTCCATCCGAGTAACACCTGACGCCTGACAGATGTATTTTTTTTGACAATGCACTGCTATCAAGGCCATTCCTGACTTAGGGGCACTGTTAATGACCATACGTTTTTCAAAGGGAAGTAAACAGTGAAGCATTGCCATCAACAGTAACTTTGGCTCTTGCCACGGTTCAGATCCAAAGTGTCCCCAGGACATTTCACATGTCTGGAAGGTGACCAGACCGGGGGGCCGCATGGTAGGTTTATCTACGGGTGAACTCAGTAGCTGAATGCGCTGTTAGGAGGACGAGCCTGGCTGGCAGAGGGTCACTGGGGCTGGGACACGGTGTCCTCTTGTCCCTAGACCTGCCCCTCTCTCTGCTTCCTGAGTGCTGTGGGGGGAAGCTTGGTCAGACGGGAGCTTTTTCCCTGATAGAGTATCTTCCCTCCATCACACCCTCTTCCTGTGCTGTTTCAGCTTTGCAGCCAGATGACTGTGGACTGAATCCTCAGAAACTGTGAGTCAAATAAAAATCAGCCTCGCTTTCTTTAAGTTGAGGGTGTTGGTATTTTGTTCCATAAATCAGGAACTTACTAACACAAGTTGTAGGCCCAGGAGAGGAAACCTACATAGTAAGATGGAAGACAGACCAAAAACACAATTAATAGGAGAAGGAAGTCTGCTGGGGTGCAGACACTTGCCTCATCTTCCCCAGAACACCCCTCTGACAGATTATTGGCAGCCCCAGCCCAGGGAACCTGCTGATCTGATGTTTGTAGCGAAGGTGCTCAGGTCATCGCGTGAGACGGACACGGCTGCTCCGTAGTGAAGTTCTGGGGACACCAACGGCACCCCTATCAGAAAAAGGTCACTAAAAAGGCTTACAGGGGAACCTTGCACAGACTTCCAAAGTGGTTTCTGATCAAACTACTTCCATGCTCCGAAAAATAAATTACTTAATATTGGATTTATATCATTTTGTCAAAATCCCTTTCTGGAGTGAAGTCAGGTAGGAACTTTTCCCTCTATAACGTTTTCTTTCATAAATGACCGGTTTTATTCCTATTCCCCTCAATCATTAAATACTGTAGTAGTATATATTTTTACATCATTTGAATCATATTGATCACATGTCTTGCTAGTAATATTCCTGAAAATTTCTGTTGTGTATATATCTAATATTCTTGCAATCATCTTGATTTTCTCAGAAACGACTGATTGTTCCTCATGTATAAGGGCCTGTTTTTTCTAACACTGTCATTTGAAAATCAAGGAAGCATCATATTTGACTCTCTTACTTGCTACAACTTTAAAACAAAAAGGGTTTGTGTGGTACTTGACGTCCAATCAGAAGTGTCGTAATGGTCGTGGGCTGTCTACCCTCTGCTTGCTCCTTGAGACCAAGCTTCCCCCTTGCCCCATGCTCGCTGGTGCCCCTGGAATGCCCTCTGGGTTCTTCACTCTCCCTGGTCTGGCTGCTCCCGAGCCAGGGACGCCCTCACCTCCTCACCCCTTTCCCTCTGTTCCCGTCTACTGATCCAACTCCGCTGACTGTAGGGCAGGATGGGTAGCGTTTCCTCAAGAGAATACAGCTTACTAAAGGTTGGAGAAGCTTGAGTTTCCTACCAAGCAGTGGGAACTCTGAAACACTTTAAACAGAAGCGCCCTCCCTTACAAGTTGCGATTTAGAAAAATGCATCTTCGAGAGAAGAGATGGAATCAAGTGGAGAGCGCAGCTCTCAGATGGCGCAATGCCTGTCCTGCGGTGGGGATGGAGCCGCGCCACCGCCTTCATGATGGTGGGGACGTGAGGAGGAGGAGGGGTCTTAGCAAGATGGGCAGAAAGGTCAAAGACGGTGTCCGTGCGTGTCTGCACGCTTGAGGAGACAATTCGGCGTTGAGTAAATAAAAGATCAATAAAGAACAGAACGGAGTAAGCACAGGGAAAATACCAAAAGTAGAGGAAAACTGGAAGAGATGTACGCTGTGAGGACAATGTCTCCACATGGCAGAAAGACACACAACTCACACGCCAGCGTCCACACAGAAACCACTGCTGGGCTCACAGCTCTCTCCGATTTTCTAAGCAATGGTTTTTAAATTTCTAGTTTTTTTTTGGTAACAATAAACATTTGCTTCTCAAAGCAAGAAGATCATGGAATAAATGAGTTACCTATGGTAGCTAATGGTTTGAGGTGAGGTGGGATCCGTGGACCCAGGGAAGGATTCCTGACTGTCCTCCTGTGTCCCTGCAGGTGGTCTGGGCATAGCTGAGCAGCCACCGGCCTGCTGTGCTGAGGCAGGACTCATCTGTGCACAGAGGAGCCAGGATGGGGCTTGGAGGTGCCACTCTTTTGTTAAACTAGACGGAGAGTGTTGTCGCAAGGGGAAGTACATGAAGGTTTTTAAAATAATCACCACTTGATACCATGTTGCTTCTCTTAAGCCTCTGGAATGTCTCATAAAGCACACACCACTCGGCGCAACACTTCCAGTGCTTAACATGTGACCCCGAGAGCTGCTGGGATTACCACGGCAGTCAGATGCCACTGGTCCAGAGAAGAGGTGCTGGCCCTGCACAGATCAGCAACCGGGACACTCAAGAGCCCCTGTGGCAGAGGCTGGGCTGCCCAGGGTGCTCACAAAGGGCATGCTACAGGTTCCAAGCAGGGCCAGCTGGTGCACTTGGTGAGGTGACCACCCAGAATGTCTTGATCTTCCCCTCTGCTGCAGGCACCAGACTTTAGACAAGTCCACACTGACAGCCTCTGGCCTCCTTAACGTCCTACTTTAGAGCAGCAACTTTTGAAAATGCATCTTTGACATTGTTTTTTTGACCAGCATCTGCCCAGCACTGCCCTGTGATTGGCACCCATAAGTTCAACTGTTTCCCTATGTTTTTTGTAATCAGTGCCTGTTGTTTGTACAGAATGTTGTGTTTCCTTTAGACGGAAGTCCACATGGACACATCATGCCTTCATCATTGGATCACCCATCAATTCACTGCAGCCTCCGGTTCTGGTGATGGGGGTTCCGTGTGGGGGGTGCAACCTTGTTTAGATTGCACACATGAGTGAGAACACGCAATGCCTGCCTTTCTGTGTCGGGCTTACTGCAGGAAATAACATCACCCAGGCTCACTCCCACTGCGAGAAGCAAAAAGACTTCATTTTCTTTTTAAAGGCTGAACAGTATCACTTTGTGTATACATGTGCATGTGTGCATGCATACATGTGACATTCTATTTATTCAGCCCACTGATGGGCAGCTTAGGAGTTTTCCCTGTCTGGCTGCCCTGGACTGCATGCAGGGAACATGGCCTACGGGACGCCTCCTCAACATACCGATCTCATGTATTTTGGATAAATACAGAATAGTGGGATTGTTGGATCCTGTGTTAGGCTTGTGTTTCAAATTTTGAGGAATCTCACCCTGTTTGCACAGTGACTGCGTTGAGCTGCTTTCCCACCAGGGTGCACAAGGGCCCCCTTTTCCCACATCCTTGCCCACACTTGGTACTTCTCACTGGTTTCGATTTCAACAAGCATTGCTTTTGTTGATTCTCCTTCTGCCTCTTTGAGGTATATGCAAATCATTCTACGAGATCTCTGCAGGTTTGCCAGTCTATGGCCATCTTTCCCGAGGACCTGGGACACTTCCTGTGTGACGGCACTCATCTGAGAGGACATGTTGTCCCTCATATCTGTGGAAAGGTCAGAACCTGAACTCTACAGGTGCCAGTTGCCAGACACAGTGGCTCAATCACAGAGACCAAGAATAGCTAGAGAGACCCAGAACAAGTCACAGAATTTGAGAATGACTCCACACACAGGACATGTCTGTTGACCAAGCCTTCTCTCATGTCTTCACTCTGCCCTGGCCTTACCCAGCCTTGGTCAGGTTAAGGGCACGAGCTCAGCCTCTCTTTCTGTTACAAGTCTTGTCCGGCGAGTTCTCTCCAACAATGGACAAAGGCTGGAGCCCCGGAGAGTGTGTCCAGCCCATTTGGACAACGGAGCTCTCCGTCACCTTCAGTCTCTGAGTAAGGCTGGTGGGGGATGAGACTGAGCATCTCTTGCCACCTAGTCATGAAGCTTTCATGGTGCCATTATAAGTGCTTTAGTTTTCACACTGTAAGAGCAGGGAAATCCCTAGGCAATTCTCAAGAGATAAAAGATAGCCCTGCCTGGAGCAATGCTGGCCTCTGAGATGAACACAGGGATGACTGCGTAGAACAAAGAAAACATAAAAGAGACAAGGTGGAAGCCACAGCTTGCAGCCGCAGCAGGCAGAAGCCTGCAGGGTCAGGTGGGTCCTGAGCGATGGAGGTGACATTTCAGCCTTCTTTTATTATATATGCTGGAACATATTAAGATTATTTATTAAAGCAATTACACAGCACTTGCCTTTCCAGAGGGCTAATGAAAAAAAAGAAAATAAATACCCACAGACGGGGCTGTGATAAATTCTGGGACTTGGGGTGCTACTTTAAAAGCAAAGATTCAACATAAGGACATTCACATAGTAAAGGTGGCCCTCATGTTTATACCAAAATAAGCATAATTCCAAAGTATCCAAGTGATCTGAAGGGGGAACACAAGAAGTCAGGGGAGGGAAGAGAGACTGAAGGACTGTGAAGGCGAAGCTGTCGGCATGGTGAAAAAAATCTTGCCTTGTAACTTATCAGTAACAAGAAAATGTCCTGTCGTGGGCAGTGCATAATCTAACCATACAGTTTCCATAAACGCTGACCAATCATCTGGAGAGATGTGAGAATACCCATTTGTATGACAAATATTTACAAAGTGTCAACAACAAAAAACCCTGTGAGACACGTCCTCGTGGACTTGAACAGGATTTACCTCAAATATGTGTAAAGTTGCACTGGAAGCCAGGAAGGGTTGGCACAGAGATGTTCCCAGTGACCCCACACTCTAGTTTTCCCAAACAAATTTGTGAAATTAGAGTCATCATTGTAGAAACCACAAAGCATACCCCATACGCCCAACATATTCCAATTTCAAGGGAGAAATTTTATAAAAGAAAAGGGAATTTTTTAATATGCAAAATTTCTGTTTAAAAACAAAACTATAAACAAGTTAGTATCAGTAAGCAAGTTACAGAAAAACTCTTAAATTATACAGTATTACTTATACTGAGTTTTTTATTGAAAAGCAATTCAAAAATTTAGCTATAAGTTCGGGAGAAAAATACTGATTTCTCAGTATAAACCAAGATAATTTCTAGAAAAACTGTATATTTTAAAAAATGGTAGAAACTTATGTACATTAATACGCCATGCTGATAGAGACCCCATAAGCAGAATGTCACACCTCGGCCCTGAGAGGAAGAAATTAATCATTTAGCCTCCTAGAGATTATTTATTGCCACCAGATACCACGAGTAAAATGAAACAACGACGGAGAAGTTAAGACCCAATATCACTCGCACATTGTTGGTGTGGGCTGGCTTGGTTTGCCCTTTCGAATCTCCTGTCCAGCTACTGCAGCTGCCTCTTCACAGACAACAGGCTCACTGTCCCCCAACATCCTATCAGGTTTGCTGAGGGTGGTCCAAACTGGTGAGGTGAGATGTCAGAGGCCAGGGTGCACACTCCCAGGCTCTGCCCATCTTCGTCCCAGGCCCCACGGGCAAAGGCCGATCCACAGCACCGACTGCTGTGCTTCCTGGCTCTCTTACCCACGGGGCTCAGGGTGTCCAGAGCGGCAGGGCTCCTCCTTCCTGAAGGCCAGCCCGGCTCACCACGTGCCCGCTGTCCTTGGGAGGCTATCCCAGCCCCACCTGCTCTCTGACAGGGCCACACTGCGATTTGTCACCGGGATGCCAGCTGCCTCGCCACACTGCTCCTGGATTTTGTCCAACTCAATACACGAAAGAGACAGGGGAATCGGGTGACTATCCAGGGGAGATCTGCAGATTAATGAAGAAACGGAATGGAAAGACACGTGACGCACGAAAGAAACAGTGACTGGACTGAGAAGCCTATGGAAGATTTTTAACCTCACTTGTATTAAAAAAATTATGCAGCAAAAAAATAGAATGTAATTTTATTTATGCCTGATAAACGTGAGGATTAAGGTGGACTGCCAACATGATTGACTTGAGGTTGACAGAGCCCACTTGTGGGTGGGTCTGGGGGACCACAGGGGTGTGACCTAGGGTACTACTGTATCCGGTCCCTCCCTCCCCTGCTTCCCAGTCACCGTGGCCTGACCAGCTTTGTCCCATTTCACGCTCCCACCATGAGGCTCCTGCCCGGGAGCCAGCCGACCATGAGCTGAGTCCTAGAAACTCTGAGCCAGATGAAATCTCTCCTCCTTCACAACGTAGGAGTCAGGTCTTGTGTCTCAGTTACGGGAAAGCTGACCAACACATTAGACTGTGTCATAGTTCTAAAGGCAATCCATGAACACTCACACTAGCATCAGAAAACTCGAAACATATTTTAACTGCTTTAATGTGTAATATTTCTTGAGAGAATTTGGCTTCACATGTCAAACGTTTTTAAATTTCACCTGGAAATTCCTTTTCAAGAATATATTCCACATTGAAAAAAAGTGGCTGGGCTGGGAGGATAGCTCAGTTGTACAGTGTTTCCCAAAAGCTACTCTGGGCCCTGGGATCAATCCCCAGCTCTATAAAAAACATATATAACTATAAATAAATAAAGTGTGATATGAAAAATGTATGTGAATATATTCATTTAGCACTGTATATTTTAACCCACATAAGAAACAACTTAACTAATCAGCAGACATAGATTGACACATAAAACACGTGTGTGTGTTTGCGTGTGCATGCTACACAGAAGTTCTTCATTTCCTCAGCATAAGAAAATGATCACAATACATTACATGTATTAAATTTCCAGACACATGTGGGAATCACTCCGTGGATGTTATCTTTTCTTTTCTTTTCTTCCTTCCTTCCTTCCTGATTTTTTTTGGGGGGTGTGGGGGGGGCAGGGCTTCGCTCCATAGTCCAGGCTGGTCCTGTCCTCACTGGACAACCCAGGCTGTCCGCGAACTCAAGGCAATCTTTCTGCTTTAATCTCCCAAGAGCTCAGATAATAGGGGTGCACCATCATGCCTGGCTAATTTTTGTGTGGTGCTGGGGACTTGAACCCAACTCCTGGTGCATGCCAGACTAGTGCTCTAACCACTGAGATACGGCCCCTAGCTCATTGCCAGCTTGGTTTTGAGAGGCTGGAGAAGGAAGGAAGACCACGCATCCTATGGGACATAGCAATTCCACCACTCCCTCCCAGGATCACAGAAGCCTTAGAATTGATGGATGAAGGACAGCCGCAGAAGTAGCAAGGCTAGCAACCCCTCCTTCTGCTGTGGTCACCCCTGAGCCAGCTAGAGGTTAGGGTTAGGGTTAGGGTTAGGGTTAGGGTTAGGGCTGGTGGAGGAGGTGAAGGGCCAGGACAAAGCCCCCAGTGCAGGGGTAGAACTGGTTGGGTCACCTGACCCTGGACTGGCTCCTGGCACTGACACACTACATACATTTACACTGTGAACTAATCACACCGACTCCTGGTTTTGGATTTTAACAACCAACCTCCACCCCAAGTTCTCCCTCCGGAGCAAGCCCATTCGCATGCCACGTCTCTAATGGCCCAGGTTCTCTTCAGCATCAAGCAGCAGCCCAATTCTGGCGTCCTGGCCTGTAATCTCAGCATTCAGGGCAGCCAGGCGAGAGGATTCAAGTTGACCCTGGGCAACTGAACTGGACCTTGTCTCAAAAAAAAAAAAAAAGTTTCAGGGATGTAGGTCACTGTGAGGGCTGAAGGCTTTGGATTCAATCCCCAGTGCCACAGAATGATAAAGAAATAATAAACAGAACAGACGGTAAGCAAACAAAATACGAATCAAAAAGGGCAAGCTAACAACCTGCGATTATGTATATATTTTCTTTTTTTGAGACAGGGTCTCACTCTGTAGTCCAGGCTGGTCTTGAACTCAAGACAATCCTCCTGCCTCAGCCTCCCAAGTGCTGGGATGACAGGCGTGCGCCCGCACACTCAGCTTTGTGTGGTTCTGGGGGATTGAACTCAGGGTTTTGCACTTGCAAGGCAAGCGCTTTAACCTCTGTGCCATTCCTGTAGCCCCCAACCTGCAACCTGTGATATAAAACCATGAGAAATGTTAAGGAAACAGCTCCACACACGTGTGCGCACACACGCACGCACGCACACACACACACACACACACTCGTTTGTACAGGAGATCCAGCCCAGGACCTTCACACTAAGCTCCAGCCCAAGTCCAGTCTTCAGTTTTAACTTTGAGACACAGTTTTTCTGACTTGCCCTGGCGGGATCTTCCTGCCTCAGCCTCCCAGAGGGCAGAGATGCCAGGCCTGCTCCACTGGGCTCAGCTCACATTTTGTTCTTGACCTTAAAGTAGTGTCCTGCTACAGACGACCTTGCCCTTCTCCCTGGGCTGCTGTCTCTGTCACAGATCTGCACACGGCTGCCCTGAGGACATGGGTTGCTGGACAGTCTTCGCGGGTCAGCTTTGATTTCAAAGCAAAGGATGAGTCTGCATGGACACCGAAGCTGGGGGTGGAGGACAGGCGCTGCCTGCCGCAGCCCCGCAGGAGCTGGGGACAAACAGGACTCGCCCCCTTGGTGCCCAGCCACATTTTGAGCGCTGGACACATCTCGCGGCTTTCTTTTTCTTTTTAGTTAGAGAAGGGCCAAGCTGTAAGGCATTTCCGGGGCACAGCAATCACTAGGCCAGAAAACAATCCTGTGGGCAAATTCCCTTCCCCGTGTCCTGGTGACACCAGTCGGGAAGGGACTGTTGGCAGCTCTGCTGTATTCGGGGCTCTGAAGCCACCTGGCCTGGTCCTCATCCTGCACCTGCAGCCAGGGGCGTGGTCCTTGCTCACAGCTAAGGGCAGTCCTTCCCCCCAACGGACTCCCAAGGGAAACGCGGGGCCTCTGCATCACTGCTGGGGACGGTGACAGCAGTGTGCTGTAGGTTTCCAAACAGCCCCAAAGGGAACCTGAATGTCCTCACTGCACAGAAGTGACAGGTGTTGGAGAAGATATTGCGGAAGGTGACACAACATGGCATTGTATATTAATACTTATGGAATTAATCTGTAATCCAAATTACATGGATGGGCATGCAATAGTTGTTCCTCAACACCAGGACAATACACTCAATACCTGCAACTTAAAGGAGGATTTACTTTGGTTCATGAGTTTTAAAGGACTCAATCCCTCCTTGACCCGCTCCCAGGCAGAAGAGACAGGGCGGAAGGGCATGACAAAGCATGGCTCCCATGGCAGTCCGGAAGAAGAGAGAGGAGGAGCCAAACACATCCTTCCAGGCGGCGTCCCCAGTGCCCCGCCTCCCACCAACGGCCCCCAGAGCTTGCCCAGGGACCGCTTTCCTCATGAGTGCGACACCTTCCCAAAGCCCCATCTCTGAGCACATAGTACCTTTGCAGGTCATTTTCAACCTAAGTCATAACAAAGCATCGTATGACCCTCCAGAAAATTAACTAAGATGTGTCAATTAAAGAAATTAAAAACTCGAAAAAGAAAACAACAAAAGAATGTTTTTGTGACACAAAAAATCAAAGGCAGCCGGACTGGAGGCAAGCCTGAGCAACTTGGTGAGACCCTGTTCTGTCATCACAGATAAAAATGGGTTGAGTGCGGAGCTCTGTGCCAAGACCCTGGGCTTGAGCCGCACTGCTACCCAAACAAACAAGACCCCCAGCCAACTCTGGGAGTAAAACAGGAGTTGAGCTGAACAGAGCTACCTTTTTACCTTTCTTCCAACAATAAAGAATAGAAATATTTATTTTCCAGACCATCTAAATTGGCAAGTGTCTCAGGGAGGCCCTCGTAGGAAACAGCAGCCACAGCCACACTCCCTGCAGGGACCCACGTCCCGGGCACCCACTGCCCTAAGGCACCCGAATTGCCCTCAGAGTACATCTGGACTTGAAGGCAGGCTCTACTGTGCTCATGCACCATGGACACACACGTGTCCACGGAGAACACAGTGAGGCTGGGGCAGTGGCAGCCCGCCCATGTCAGCTATCCACATGCCCACAGCGAGGTCGAGGAGTGAGGCCTTTCACCCCAGGGCGGTACCACTGCAAAGCTCCTTCAGGTGACCGCAACTGGCAAGGCGCCCACTCTGCACGGAGGACAAGGTGTCTTGGCGCAGTGTCCCCGCCTGTCTTCCCCTCAGCCTCAGCTCTGGATGGAGCTGCCCACGCTACCTTCACCTCTCCCTCATATCCAACCAGGAAGAGCCCAGATGTGCGCACACGTGTGCCTGAGGGTGTAGGGTGGCCAGGGCACCTTGTGGTCGTGTAACTGCAGAATTAGCTTTTCCTACTTTTGCTGTCCCACTGTGGAATCTAAAAGAAAACAGCCACAAAAAGCAATGAAAAGAAGACACAGCTGCAGACCACACGAACACGTGGAGCATTGCCAAGCGACCTGGGAACTTGCTACTGAGAAATAGTTTGGCAAGGGTGCATGACCCTAACATTGTCTCCATGTCTACAGGTAGCCTGTCAGTCTCGTGACACGGCCACGGTGCTTCTGATTACTCTGCAATGCCTTATTAATTCTGTGCAAGACTTCGTTTTATGCTTTGATATTCTACTCCGGAGTTAGGTTAACATTTGAGCAAACTGCTACTGTCACCCTCATCCTTTCCTCAGGATGACGGGACTCTGTGATCTCATAGGAAGAAGCAACTTGAGTACACTTAGCCTTGCAAAACACAGTATGTTCCTACAGACGTTGATAGTATGAAATACATACATTTTCAAGTCGTTAACTTTAACATTAGCCATTGGACAGAGAGACCATCGAGCCAGCCCAGTGCCAGATCATGAAATAGCCCTATGTTCAGTCCCTATGTTCCAGTCGCCAGGTGTCAGTTCAGTGCCGCCTAGACCAGCTCTGACTCCAAGAGGCATCTCCACACCCCAGGCACGGGAGGGCCATGCTTCATACACACAGACTGCCTCCGTTTTGTTTAAAGAGCCACGTGTGCACAATGCTTCTCTGTCTCTGAACTGGATGGCTCCCTAGCATTAGCTCAGCCTTAATCATTCAGTGTTAATGGAACATGAAGGTGATGTGGGCCCTGTTCCAATGTAAGGGTGAATCTCAGCTTTTCAAACGTCACGTTTACTCAAAACGTTTCTACAGGACAGCGCTAGGAGAGATTCTCCCTGAGGTGCACACTGAGTTCCCGGAGACAGGCTGCCACGCGCGCCAGGTTGCGTTTACCAGTGGCTGTCTCTGCCGTCCTTGGCACAGGCTGCTCCGAGCACTCCCGACCTTGGCCCTTGTCTGTCTTTCAAGAAGGGACTTTGCAGGGCAGCAGGACACAAGGCAACAGGGGCAGAGGGCCCTGGTTAGACTTCCACCCTGAGACCGTAACTTCGGCAGAGCAAGTGAGACTTGCTGGACCTCAGTTGTTTTATATACAAACCAAAGGATGCATGATTTCATTGAGTCCTTTACCCCTCTTAATTCCTAAAATGACTGATGTCCCCTGACCCTTACAGGATATGAATAGGCAACATGAATATGACCAAAACTTATTTTACCTCTTGAGTCCTCCCACAAACATGTGAAGGCGGGGGAGGGGTGAGGTAACCTTCCTCTTTAAGGAGGAAGGTTAAGGTATGTTATGCATATGCACAAATCTGCCAGGGTGGAATCTGTTCATCTTTATAACCATTATACACTAATAAAAATACACCCACCAAAATGATGAAAAGAAATGAAAACTTAGCGATAAAATGAAGTCCAGCCCATACCTGAGTTTCCACTGACGTTCATTTGCAATTTGTAGCTTTTGGAAATGCTAACAGAATGTTTTTTCTTAGGCGCTTACTGGGCTTTGTGCCTGTCTTTGTTATTTGATCTTAGTTTTCCAATAGAAGAAAGTTCCTGCTACTGTGATCCTATGTACACTGCAGGCTCGTCATGAGGTTTTAATGGCAATACTGTGTTAAACGCTTTAGCTGGATGACACTTGGCCTCCTACATGAGATGGACCCTTGGGGACACGGTCCTTAATGAGTGTCCCACAGAACAAAGGTACAACATCATTGGGCAAGCCAGACGGATCCTCCCGAGCTGGGAAGCACTCCTCCCACGTCAACAGCACCCACTCCTGAATGGGGTTGTGTTTCATGTTACCTCACTACTTGCTGGTTTACTGAATTTACATCTACAGTGACGTGAAACTATTTTCTTTACAAGTAGATGCCCGTGTCTTTCTAATGGAGGTGAATAGCAAGTTCATATGCACTCCAGTCAGACCATACCTAACAAGGTGATTCAAAAGATGTCTTCACAGGTTATAGCAAGATGGGCTCTAATCACAGAAGCTGGAAAGCCAATAGGACAGAAGCAATTAACTGGAAAGTCCCTTGCTGTGGGGTTGTTGGAGATTAGAAACATAAAACAAATTGATTGATTGTGATGCAACTATTTTAAGAAAAATGATCACTAATCTTTCTATGCAATTACTGGGTAAATTACTGATCATGTATGGTTTTTAGGGGAAATGGGAATCTTTTTAAGTATAAGAAGGCACTCCTGGCTTTCATTACCATGAGAAAAGGGAACAAGCATGAAGGAGAGGAAGAGAAAGACAGAGAAAAGAGGAAGAAACAGAAATAACTGCCAACAGTTTTCACGATGAAAGCATAGAATAGGGTCGGTCACACATGAGGCCAATATGGCTGCTTTGGGAATTACAGGGCAACTTTAAAGAAATGTGTTTCAATTTTTATGTTTACAAAATAAAGCTTGCTGCAAGGAAAATTAACAGTTGATACCTAATGCCTTTGGACCAGTACAGAGAGTCTCATCACCAAATGTGCCGAGTGAACCATATTCCCCGAGAGGAGCTTTTTGAAACCATAAACCACCTAAAACAACACAACTGACAGTTACAAGGAACAAAGAACTGGGAACTAATTTCTGCTTCCTGGTGAACACACACAGCATGATTCTGCATCTGGCAGAAGAGAGGACTGAGCAAAAACCAGCTCGTGACAGGTGACCTCGAGTTTGGAGATTGCTTTAAGCAGCCAGCTACCAAATGGGTAACACAGCTTTGGCATACAACATAGCGGTAGACCTGGTTCTACTGGGATGCTTATGTCATTTCATTCTCTAGGCATTCATTTACTGGTACAGACAGTAAAATACTGTCTGACATTAATTCCTATAGTCCTACAATCATGTTTTAAGAAAAGGTGTGCTCCACCCTCTCTGCCACTCCCCAGCAAGCACCGTTAGTGTGCCCCCCCCCCCTTTTATTACATCTAATATGCTTTACCACCAACCGATGTCCTTCGGATGTCCTGAAGCACTCACCAGGTCACCTTCCTGCTCCTACTCTGAGCTGTGGCGACGCAGCATTTCTTCTCCACCTCAATGACTAAGTCCCCACTCGGTAGCCAGGATGCCCAGCGAGTTGAGATGCCTGGGCTGAAAGCCCGCCAGTGTTACTCTGGCATCCGGATAACCGCCACCCCAGTGCCCTTCCATCATCCCTTAACTTTTTTCTCTCTGTTGCTTTAGGTTTGAGATGGACATAACATGCTGAAGTGACAGTGGAAGCGCTGCTTACATTACATGACTGCATGCCTGAGAAGCAGCTTCTGAAACACACATTGTTTTAAAATAAAATAATCTGCACGTAGGTGACAGAACTGAGTCAGTAAGGAATCACGTTGTAATCTGTTTCAACCGCAGCCTTTCCTCAGTTCTGCGAATACAGGATGAGGACAGGAAGTCTTGGAGCAGGGAGAACCAAGAACACAGCCCACCCGAGACGGGAGCACCACAAGGCTCGGGCGGCTGAGCCCCTGGCCACTGGCGGGCTGCCGTGCAAAGGTGAGCGGGCATCTCTCCAGGAAACCTGAGGCTTTGCCAGACCATCGACTCACGTGTTTTCCACTCGGGAAACAAAACTAAACAAAATCAACCAACCAAACAAAAAAATAAAAAATTATGCAGTTTACTGCCAAAGTTCAGCTAATTTTCAAAAATTAAGAATTTTTGTTTGTAAATGGGATTACTATTACTAAAAACAGCATTCTATAAACAGAATGATGCCCTTTGTTTCCAAAGAATATGAATATACCAGAGCATTATGAAAATAATAACAAGGGCTAGATAATTTCCTGCAAAATCTTGCAAGTAAAGATTTTATTCAAGTTACCAGGGCAAGGGCAATCTACAAGGAGTCTGCAGCAAATGCCTAAACGTATTTTTCTTTTTCACACTCACTTGATATTCAAGAAAATAATCGAGTTCTTGATAAGATAGTGACAAAAAAAGAAACGTGGACTTCACCGCTTCTTCTACGGGCCCACCGTGAATGGGACAGACGCAGTAGGCTGTTTATGCTCCTGTGCAGATGTTTCTGGACAGAAGCATCTCAGTGTTACAGGACACCCGACCCCGCACCAGCTGACCAGCTCCCAGAGACATCTCAAACCTGACACCTCAGTGAGAATGAAGGGACGGTCCCCTGATGCTCAGGACCCTGGGCCAGGTCCCTCTGGATCCCGGGAAGGGGACGGGTCCCGCCGTGGTTGGGATGCCCTGTCTCCTCTTGTCATTCGTTGCTTTTTTGTTTTATTCGAGTTGTGTACGCTTGGTCCCATCTGCACCCTCCAGCCGGGGAACAGGCCAGCTCTGTTGACAACCAGCGTTTCTGAATGAGGTACACACTTGTGGGGTCCCCCATCCCAGCCCCGAACTCATGCACTGACTCGCTCCAACCGAACTGACTCGTCCTCTTCCCCAAATCACGCTGCTGCCGCACTGATGCAAAGGGAAAAGCGGAAGGGGCCATTTTTAAAGATGTTTTTGGCAGTGCTGGGAACTGAAGCCAGGACTTCGGCAATGTGTCCCATCTCTGCATCCTACTTTTTAAATTTTTATTTTGAGAAAGAGTCTCAGTGAGTCACTAAGTGGTCCAGGCTGGGCTCAAACTTTGAATCCTCCTCCCTCAGCCTCCTAGAGTTCTGCAATTGCAGGTAACAAATGCTTCATTCTCACCCAGACACAAGGCTTAAAATCCTGAAGACAACAAAGAGAAGAGGTTTTTTTTTTTAATATTATGTTCACATTTCCCAGGTGGTTAATGTTGGACACATTATGTTAAACCCGTTTACTGAATGACAGATTGATTTGAGTATCAGCCAATTAGTCCCTAAAACATAATCCTATGGAATTATTTTACATTTTTATATCATGAATTTCAGAAGAGCCAGTTAAAATGCAATTTTTACAAAAATAGACAAACATCTTCGGGAAGCCCCCTGCCCCTCAGAGGCATCGGCTCAGCGAGCAGAGATCTGCCACAAACCTCCTGGGCTACCACATCTTTTGGAATCTGGTGTAAAGGTTTGATTGCGCCCAAGAATCATACGACAAAAGAACCATTCTGTCTCCCTCACATCCTCTAAATAGATTTTCTTAAAATATGAACATAACTACATATTGTACATTTTTAATCACAGAAATCACGAATTGTCATATTAAATTAATGGAACTTCTAGAAGAATATCTGAGGCACCGGCGTCTGCGACTGGGTAGGTGGCACTGCTGTGCCTAGCTTTTCATCCCCCCGTCACATGGCCTCGCGGCTCTCCCCAGATGAGCAGAGGGCCCGCCCCGGAGTCCCAGCCACAGGGCACTCGGGCAGAGGCGGACGCCTGACTCCACCGTGGGGGTGAGGACCATTTGCCTCCCAAGCTTCCCTCCTTGTCAGGAAGCTGAGTCGTCCCAAAAAAATAAAGATTCACGATACACAGGTGAGCTGTAGGGTTGCCCTTGGGCACAGCCTAGCCTAGCCAAGCCCGAGCCAAGGAAAGGCCAGGCCCGCCATGGGTGCTTGAGATGGACAAATGCCTACTGAGACACAGCACTGGACTTGGTGCGGCATGGGACTCATCCTTCTTGTGAAAACAGTAGCTTGTGACTTTAATCTTAGGGTGACAAACATTAATATATATACTTGCAGATGTATTACTTACCTACATATGTCCACACACACACACACACACACACACACACACACACACGTCTATTTTCTGTTAAAGAGAATTAGAAAAACTACTTCTAACCTTATTATTTTAATAATTAAATCAGATGATACATTTAAAGCATAAATTCTATGCTAATAAAAGGCATTCCTAGTATTAAAATAATAATTTTAAAATGGTTTCATTGTTAACAATAATATTAAGAGGATGAGTATATTTCATGGCAAGACATGCATGTTCTGCAGCATCCATCCAAGCTGAATAAATCCCACAATTAGCAGGAACTGACCAGAAAATCAGTCCTGAACAGGGCAGGGGGAACGACCTTCCGTTCGTTCCATCCCCACTGCCCACGTGTGGGTGTCCTGGGAAATTTCCATAATGCCAGTGTAGCCCATGCCCTTTCTCTCACATCTACATTTCCTCAGCTGTACACCATCTGAAATCCCCCCCCACCCAATAGCACACAGCCTAGAATAATGGAAGGTAGGCAGACCACCGACTGCTGGCACCCCCAGCCAGGCTAAGAATGTCTAGGACCCAGTAGTGTGGGCCGTGGCATGGTGGCTGGAAATGGCGGTACCGCTGGCACCGTAGCTACGGCCATATCTATGCCCACCTTTCCCCCACCTCTACTGAGACAAACACCTATGGAGCAGCTACGTACCACAGATCCTTCAGCTAAACGCAAGGCCAATGCATGGTTTGAAAATTAGGCTCACATGAGTTACCCGGCGTTCCTGCACCCTCAAGTAATTGTCACAGTGAGCAAACCACGACTCAGATCCCTTGTGATCAAAGAAGCTTTTAGCAGCACATCTTAATATGTTCCTGGCCATTTGTCATAACAAACGAGGTGGTAATGATCTCCTGAAAAACTAGGCGGGACACAGCCGGCAATGCGTCTCTGACCAACTGGTCTCACCTACTTAAAACCGACTCTCCACCGAGTGCGGCCACTCAGAGAGACCGCCTGCTGGGAGAAACCGTTGACATAAATTTCTGCAGAGTCGCAGGTTCATCTTTCATACTCTCTGGGTTAGGAGTCATAGATTAAGGAGAGGATAGGTACCTTCATAATTTAAACGTTCTCTCTGCATACCCGGAGTAAGTGTGAGTCCAGTATTCCTCAACTGGCGGTCAAATGACAGAGAGAAATTAACCGAGGTCACAAACATTATTCAGGAACAAGGGAGACGGAGGGCCTCTCGTCTCTGTCCACCTGGGGTGTCTTGCTGCTCCTCTTATGGAAGCCTCTTTCAGGGGTTTTTATTTTCCAGTCTGAGCGAGAGGAGGGCAGCCTTGGTACCACTGGCGGCCGTGTGTCCCCGGAACACAGGGCCTCATTTCCGGTAAAGGGAGGGAAGCTATTGATTCTGGACAAGCTCTTGGTCAGTTCACAGCAAATGCATGCCTTCATGGGTTTTGAACATTTCCTTGTTTGGGAGGAAAAAACACAATATTAACATATTAGAAAATAAAAATACTCTTTAAATGAAAGAAGAAAATTAATTGTGCTGGGCACTGGAATTCACTGGGAACTGAAATCATGGCCTCCAAAATCACCTACTAGATACTCAACATCTTAGACTGTAAAAGGGCATCATTTTAACCTTCAAATTTTGCCTCAAATATGCATAAGAATATTGAATTATACATTAACAAGGGGCACTAGACTGCCACCCATCACCAAAGCCATCTAAAACCTAGTTTCCCTTCTGAGTGAGATCCACTGAGGCCTCAGGCTCCCGAGCCAGACTTCAATGGAAGTAAAACACATGTCATGTGTTTAATTTTTAATTTTCTCATGGCAATATTTAAAAACAATAAAAAGAAACACTGAAATTAAACTTAGTAACACATAACCTATCAAGAGTGTTTGTCACTTCAACATGTGATCAATGAAAAATAATAAATGAAATACTTCATATTCTTTCTTTTTCTTTTGTAGGTTTTCAAAGTCCTGCCCGTCTCTCACCTTACTGCAGTGCAGAGCAGGCCCACTCTTAGGGCCCAGTCGCGGCACGTGGCAAGCAGCACCATACTGAATTGTCAAAGTTCAAGTTCAGGTCACAGAATACGTGCACTTATTTGGGGGGCACGATGTAAAAATGTAATGTATGTATATGGTGGGTAATGATCAAATCAAAGCAATGAGAATTTCCACCTCAAACATTTATCATTTATTACATACTGAGCAAATTTAGCCTTTCCTAGGTATGGTGAGATACCTAATAACGTAGAAGCCAAGTCACTTAAGAGGTACGGAAGCCCAAGCCAGCTGTCACCCCCTCTGCAAATGCAGTAACAGTGGCATCTTCTCAGACTGCTGTTAACAACTGCAAGTACGGGAAGGCACAGAGAGTGCGCAGACTGGGGCCACCACGCGCAGTGGCAGCATCGTCCCTGCGGAGCAGCTACCGTCCTCAGCTTCTCTGACCGTTACGTCAGGGGTCTCTGGAAACACACAACTTCAGCCCAGAGTTTGAGCCTTGCCATTTTATATAACTTTAAAATATTCTAATAAAAACTTCAAATAACTATGCAAGTTCCAGTCACCTCCTTACCTTGCCCTTAATTGGAAGTAATTTTTTTTCAGATTTAGAATTTATTTTAAATGAATTAATGTATAAAATTCAGATGACTTTTCTCATAATCAGGTTTTTTAAATGGCTTAGTTTATTTTTGTTTTGTCAAGGAGCAAGATGCCACGCTGGTTTTTCTCCTTTGGCAATTTCTTCTCTAGCCACTAATAATTTTATTATATTTTTAGATTGTACAGGAAAACTAAACAGAGTGGGTATTATCTCATAATGACCCCTGATGTATGTTTGTTATGATTTGAACACTGCCCGTAATAACTAATAGAGTGTATATAATACATGTGTGTATACAGAAGAGCCACTAAAATACAGAATTCTGTATATAAATCTATATAGTTATTTTTTCTACCTGTAATACCCAATAGGATATATGTGTGTGGGAGGGTGTATGTATCATTTCCCTTTGGATTCTGGGAAAACATGCAGATAATATAACGTTGTACTACACTGATAGCTTACTGTGTCTTTCCACTGTTGCACTGAGTTAATGAGAATCTACCAGGTGCAAGTTCCCATAATTCATATGGAACAACGTGTCTACTCTGAAGAAATTGAAAGGGCTGATGGAGCAAGTGCCTTGTTGGTCACTAACATAATAACTCATGGTGAGTAGACATGAGGATGAGAGGAGAGCTTTATAAATTAATCTATGGAAATTAAATGATTTATAGGGAAATTGTAAGACCTTTTATGCTGAGGGTTGTAAATTAAACAGCTGTCTGTCCCATGACACAAGGTTGGGGAGCAGAAACCAGGGATGATGTTAAGCTCGAGAGGGAAAAAGGGTTTGTCCTCAGAGTCTAAGGCTCTGTGCTGTCCCATTCCAGGAAATGTGTGCCCCACCTGTGGAGAAATCAAATGTATGGCACCACAACGAAGATAAACTGAGAAAACTTGGAGTAGTGCACTGCCTACCAAAGCCCAACTCACATGTTTCCCTCTCGTGTCTAGGAGACCATAAAGCTCAGAGCAGAGAGAAAATGAACACAATTGAATGGACTGAATTTCATATTCATCTGCTTAAGTAAGAAATGCAGGAACTACCATGGGTCAGAAATATCAATGTAGTCAGGTGTCTTTTCAAACTTTAAATGTGGGCCCACTGTAGCTTTTATCAGCACAACTAAAAGTTCTTTATTATGTCAAATAGTACGAAATCCCTAATGTGTAATCATTTATCTTCCAGAGGAATACAGATTCAGAAGACACCCTCTTACTCAACCTATTTGTGTAGACATAAATTTGGTGCCATTACACCAAGAGTTACTTGTCTTGGAAGTAAAGAAATACAGGTGAGTTTCTTCTTTTATGAATTAAGGTATCACGGAATTCATGGTACCCAGTATTTACTTCAAAATATCAAGGAGACCCTGATAATCAGACTGGTTTTTTAAGTTGAAAGACTTTCTATCAGCTCGTTGAGTCACAGAAACAAGAGAAGAATGTGTGTTCTTTCATTTCTTTGCTTCCTTTATATCTTTTAGTCTCTTTTGAATGCCCAGATTATTTTAAGAATGCAGTTGAAAATACTGAATTTTGCAGAAAGATTTAAAAACATGCTTCTTTTTTCCCACTCTCTGACATGCTGCATTCCCTACCACAGCTGTCTCCATTCAGAGAGCTCCTTCCTAATGAATGGGCTGTTTCCCTGGGGAGGGTTTTCGAATGGGGGCCTGACGAAAAGCTCAGCCAGTTCATGATGTTGTTCATTAATAAATAAAGGGAGCAGGTGAAAGCCTTCCATTACAGCAGGAAGCCAAGAGATTATAATGGTTTATATGTCCTGTTATTTACACAACGTCGACTCTGACATCAGAAATTCCTACACAGCTGGACAGGTGTCACCCGCCTTGGGGACACAACTACTCCCTCCTGGGAAGCTGGAAGACGCCCCAGTGCTCCTGCAAGACAGGCACAGCTGCCCCTGCTGCCTTCCCCTATCGCCAAGTCAGAGCCAGAATTCGCAGGCAAGCGGCTTTAGGTTTGGGGCATTTTCCCTAATTGGAATCTTGGCTGTGTCCTGTCTCCGCTCTACCCCTACACATGGGGGCGTCTGCAGGGCATTCCGGCAGTGGCCCTGCCTTACTCTGCCCATTGTGGTCCACTGCAAAGCAAGATAGAAATGAAAAATGCTAATTAAAAGCTCGCCGTTTTTTCTCCTAAAATAATATACACAAAAAGTCCTGGAGTCTATTCTTGTGTTTCACCCTCATTACAAGGGAAAACACACTTCTGGGATCCCTCTTTGTGATCACCCTGGCTCATTATATCCTAGGGAACCAGATAATATTACTTAAATCAGCATGTGGCAATTTTAAACTATGGATTTCTTGACGAAAATAACATAAGAACAAAACAAACTCATAAAATACCCTTGACATACTTGTCTGCCAAGACTCGCATCAACACTGGATTCCACAAAACCCCCAAATCAGCCCATTTTAAACAAACCTTCTGACAGATGTGGCTACATATGCATGATTTACATAGTAAAGGAAAATTCTAAATATTTGTTAAACTCCCTTTAAAGTGCTGATAAAGCTCCATTTATTAATTCACAGACTGAAAGAAATAGTCTTAGTGATGCAGACAAGAAAAGTCTTTAGGGAAATCAGGCAGGAAGTGCTAGCAATGATCTCTCTGCTAAAAAAAAAAAAAAACAGTACCACTCCCACCCTGACCTGAACATTTGAGGCAAAGAGGAAAAATCTTTGCTAAGAATCTAAAAAAATAAATAAAGATAAAAAATAAAACTCAACATAAATTTGCCACCAACTTACCTAAATACGAAAGTTTCATGTTATAAAACTCAGCCTACAAGTGTGCCTTGCGTTTTGGAGGTTTTCTAAATACAACACAGAAGATAAAGCGTAAACCCTGAGACCTTCCTGCTCCACTCTGTCCTACTAGTGACGACCAGATGCCAGGGAAGGTGGCAGCTCTGCCCAGACGCTCTAGAGAAACGTGTTCATCCAATCCCAAATCTGTACTGAACCTTTCAGCCGTGAGATGAAGAGGTCTGTGCAGCCCTAAGAACTGTAATTTACACACCACAAGAGAGAAAACTATGGGGCGAAGACCTGCAAAAGTCCTCAGCAGTTCAAAATGAAACAGGGCAGATGAAACTTGGACGTCATGGGGCTTTGTAGGAGACGCGATCTGGAGTAATCGTGGGATGGCTTGGGAATGCGCAGGCTCGTCCCTGAGAGCCAGGAGCTAAGGCAAGGTGACCACGGAGTATGCGGCCACCTCCTCAGGTGCACACCTCCCCTCACGTCCACCTTCCCCAGGTGCAGCCCGCGGGGAAGGGCCTTGTCAGGAGATGCGCTCACTCCAGCTAAATGTCTTCCAGGAGTGCTGCTCTGAATTACTGATGAGATAATTAAATCACAATGGAATATTAATAATTAATTAATAGTCGCCGTGACTGCATAATTGATAAACACCATCCCTGAGCCTAAGTGTTGCATTTCAATGAGAAAGTAATGTTCCATTTCAGGGGCAATAAGTGTTAGGAAATACTAGCAAACAAAACTTGTTCTCACAGGCAGGGTGACTTTGGTCCATTCCTGGGCTATGCGAAGGCATTCCTTGGACACAGCAAGAAAAGTAGATTAATTCTTGTGTTGAAGTGATAATTCTGATCGGAAGCTTAGTCGGGTACACCATGAAGGGTTATTTTCACCTGTGTCCATGAATGGCCTCCCGTGTGTCACAACTAGGAGAACTGGTCCATGGGTGGACACCACGTAGTGGCCCAGCCCATAGCTTTTAGTGTCCTGTCCTGGCATCCAACTCACTGACTAGCGGCTGCTCTAAAACACGAAAAGCTGCCTTCATCAATTCAGTTTACTGAAACAAGACCCTTTCTGCCAAATCAGGGCACTGGTAACTCTCCCTGACCAGCTGGACGGTTTTAGGTGAGCATACATCACTACAGAGTTTACCTGGTAAAGATCATATTAGCTCACTGTCAGTTAACTCACAAAATCATATAAGCCAGGCCTCTGGTGGTAGAGGCTCATAATCCCAGCACCCTGGACGGCTAAAGCAGGAGGGTTGCCAACTGAGCCCATCCTGGGCGATTTGGTGACTTAGTGAGACCCTGTCTCAAACAAAAAGGGTCTGAGGATGTAGCTCCATGTGTAGGCCCCAGGTACCACACAAATAATAATAATTTGTTTGTTTGTAATGATGTGTTATTGGTGAAATAAGTAACTTGATATTTTATGTGTCACAGGAATAGATGAATCCTCACAGGCAATAAATGTTTCATTTTCTATTTTTAAAAGTATTAATTATATAAAAATAGTTAAAATTTCCTTCTAGGTCACGATTAAGCTGTGCAAAAAAACCACTTTGCATCCCACTGGGTGACCTGAATTGCAGAACACCAGGATTGAAGCGGCCAATGGCTGGCTGGAACGAGGCGAGCCAGTGGTGAGGGCCATCGTGGCCGGCTACAGACCTGGGCCTGGCCATGACACAGCCAAGCTCAGTTTTACCACTCTAGTCCTTCTGCACTGGCTGCAAAACAGCCTATGTGCAGCTACATACTGACACGCTCTGCCACCTCCATGAGGCCCAGGGTGAGACACCTCAGGCCACTGTCACTGCACACGAGACCCAGCCGGTGGACCAACGGTCTAGTGTGCGGTGACCCAGCCAGTCCCCACACTCAGGGGTTTCTATCGATCAACTATCGCCAACTGAAGTAATTGTTTAAATGTGTATAATGTACAATAATTAAAAATTTCAAATGAATCTGACTTCAATATACTGAGCGGTACGTGATTCAGGAATTTAAAAATTGTATCATGTATGTAATTTTAGCTATCTTCTTGCCTAATTATTGAATGTATATATTTATGTATATTTTTATGCATTAATTCCAGGTTCTTATCACTGCGTTCTCCATGCTCAATATTGTTCAAATTATGACTTTCAAATAGTAAAGCAGATTTCAATGGAAAAAATGTAAGTAATATAACAAGTATTTATATAGCATTTACATTGCATTGGATATTATATGTAATCAAGAGCTAAATCAACATGTACATGAGAATATGTGTAAGTTACGTGCAAACACAAACTGTTTTGTGTAAGGACTTGCGCTTCCAGGTTGGCATTGTCCACAGAGTCCTGCCACCACCCTCACAGTCATCCTGGACGCCGTATGAAGGAGGGAAAGATAGCTGTTGGCTTCAGTACAATCTGTTAGGACTTGGGAACAGATACCAAAGCTAAGATACCATCTACTGGCACGGGGAGTTGCCTGTCCTAAAGCTGGAGAAGAACTAAAGCGGAAGGCCACACGGCTATCGGCTGCAAGTAACGACACTGGAGACTCCAAGTGATGGGTGCTGGTTCTCCCTTCTGTGTCATATGCAGAGATGCTCTCTGCCTGCTTCTTGCTACGGCTGATGCTAGACATAGGGAAACCTGACATGTACGTATGCTATATAGAAACGTAAGTGGACACTGGAGTGCACATTTATTTGTCTGTACGATCGTGCCCTGAGAGGCAGCAGCTGTCTGCACAAGCCTATATCTATCCGGAGATGCGCTTTTCAGTGTTACCACTGCCTTTTCAGTTACCTATATGCCTGGACATCACTTCTCACCAGGCTCCTGTAAATTCCCTTCACGCTGCTTCTACAGATAACTCCTCTCCCACAGTCCTCTAAGTGACCCACTAGAAGTCACTGGTTTACCAAATCAGATGTTGGTGAGATCATTACTTTTTGCCCTATCTGGGGTAAATAGATGTAGATACTCACATTTCCCCAGAAAAAGAAAAAGATAATTTCCAGGTATTGGAGGACTCATACAGTGATTAGAACCCTTGCCTAATAAGCACAAGGCCCTGACTTTGATTCCCCAACACCACATAAACCAGGTGTGGTGACACACTCCTGTGATCCCGGTACTTGGGAGGCTATAGCAGCAGGATTGCTCTGAGTCCGAGGCCTGTCTGGGCTACATATTAAGTTCAGGACCAGCTTAAACTACAGAGCAAGACATTGTCTCAAATAAGCAAGCAAACAAACAAATAAAATATCCCCCCAATGCTGGGCATGCACATGCCTGTATATGCCATGGCCATCAATGAAGGACTTTAATGTTGAGTCATGGTTGTGATGAAATACAGACTCTCCCACAAGCAGATGCCAGGATGCGCCAATCAAGCTGTATTTTGAAGTTTTTGTCTGTCATGGTTTGGATCAGGAGTGTCCCCCAAAAGCCTCATGTACCTATGGATACTGTGTAGTGTTGGGAGGTGGGGCCTGCCTGGAAGGGCTTGACCTGAAGGGGGCGCTGGTTCTGCCCTCCTCCCAGACTTTCTCTGTTCCACCATGCTTTGAGGACCTCTGTGCCCAGACCTCAGGCTCTGGCCCCAGACCTGACCCCAACCCTGCCGTATGATTCCACCATTTTCCAGCCACCCACCCGTGAATGGCCTGAGACCTCCTGAATCTGTGAGCTAAAATAAATCTTTCTTCCTGAAAGTTGTGGATGCCAGAAATTGAGTTATAGCGATAATTAAAAAAACAAACCTAAGGCATGGTCTTCTGTTTGCTCATGTTTTCATTTACAGAGATTAATCTATACCAAAAATGAAACAATGAGCCCTACGTGAGAACATACCGCATGTCTACATCCCAGCAGAAGACGGATTTCCACGGCAGCAAGGGTGAAACGCAGCCCAGGCGGAGACTCACCACGAGTGCCGAAGCTGGCCAGCGTTTCCCCAGCTGTGAGCGCCACAGCACTCTCCACCGTGCCTGGTCGGGGTTACTTTTCAACTGGAACTTCCCATAGTCTTATTTTTTTTTCACATAAGCAAAATCAATTTTTAAATCAAACCAAGCAATTTAATCACATAGTCAAAATCAATGAAATTACAGCGCATATTTATGAAAACAGGATGTTATTGCAATCAATATTTTAAATTATATCATTTTGTTTGTAGTCAAATTAAGGTAATTCAGCTATCAAACTGAATATGTGCTCTCAATATGATTAGAAATAAATCATCAGGAGTGATATGGTAATGTGGGAAGCTTATGACTACGGGATTGTTCAGTGAA
The DNA here is from genome assembly GCA_004027205.1 of Ctenodactylus gundi. Lineage (NCBI taxonomy): Eukaryota > Metazoa > Chordata > Mammalia > Rodentia > Ctenodactylidae > Ctenodactylus > Ctenodactylus gundi. The sequence goes on from PVKB01000699.1 coordinate 350,305, forward strand.
AATTGGAAATAGTTAAAGACTTGATATAGTGTTAGCAAAAAAATAAAAGAATAATGAGCCACAAGTAAGATCTGCTTGAACATTATATATTAACCTATCTATCCCAGCATAGAAGTCATGTTAAAAAGCTAAATTTCATATAGAGGTGTGTGTCTCGTTCATAACTCTATGCAGTTAGCTTTCTAATCACCGGCATTTTAAAAGAATGAATTATAATGTCCTGTAATCAATTCAGGACTTAGAGTGAGCTGAGTATTTATAATACAGAAAGAGAGGATTTGAAGCTTGTCTTAGTTACTGACTTGTTGCTAGGACAAAATATTTGACAGCCACAACCTAAGTGGGGGTGATTTATTTTAGCTGTCATTTTCAGAAGACGTAGCGTAGTCCACTCACAGGCAGCTGACAAGGGTGGGAGGACGGGGCAGAGGCCAGGGAGCTGCTCATGCAGCCCGAAGCCAAGCGAAAGGAGAAGCGAGCTGAGGTTTGGAGACTCAGCAAGGCCATAACCTTCCCAGAAAGAAGGTGCGACACATCTCTTCCTCCTTCCCTTCTTAGTTCAAGCTGCCAGGTGGGACCCCTGGGTGGGTGCCCTTCTCTCACTTTCTAGCCAACAAGTCAACAACACATGCGTGAAAGCTCTGCCCTGGGCCATCCTCAGTCTCAACAAGCTGACATAATCCTTTTCAGGCCAAGCCCCAAGCCTCTGCCCCTTCCAGCCAGGCCCCACCTCCAAACAGCACTGGGTTCCACAGCTATCTCACTGCATTCAGGTGCATAAGGCTTTTGGGGGTCATTCCAGATCCAAACCACAGCACAGCCCACTTACAAATGATGTCATTTATGTAGCTAATGAAATGTATATGTTCTTAGCATGTCATATACCATGAGTTCTCTTGGTTAAATATTTTAGAATGCATAGCAATAGAAAAATCATTTTAAATCCTTAACGATTTTATCATACAAAAATCCCCGATGTATTCTATAGAGCAGCCTGACATGGATTTACAAACTGAACACAGCCAAATGATCAAAATACGTTTAAATATAGCCTATCCTTTAATAATCCTTAAATACATAATATGTAAAATTTTTCTTAAAAATAATCTTGTAAATACACCACATCAAAGGAATTTTTAAATGCCCAGCATAAAATACCAAGCAGCTATAACATTCTAATTACCCAAACTTGGACTCAAACCCAGGAACCACGTTGACTTTCAACATTCTAATGCATGCCAATCACATATGTACAAAAAACCACATAGACGCATACATACACATGCATGTGTATCTCCCTGATAAGTCAGGCTTCATGCCACTTGTCCTGTGCTTAGATGGAAAATGCCAATAAACCGCAACAGGATCCTTAGAGAGGGCAAAGGTCCTGCTGGCAGTGCGGCACCACCATCAGCCCGCCGTGGCCTTGGACAGACCAGTGTTTCCGTCTTACCTGAGCTTCCTCCCACTTCACAGATAGGAACGAAAGGCGTTTACTAAGGAAAGCTGGGAGTGTTACATGGTGAGATTAACATTCAGAACCGTGTTTCTGGTTCCAAGAATTGTCCTTTAAAGGGTTTATTTAAACTTATTTAAATGGTATATCTGTCATTTCATTGGTTTTCTCAGTTGCAAAATGGGAAAAAAAATGACATTGTCTGCTTCCCATGGTCGTTTGGGGACAAAAGATTTAAGAAACACAAAGGGCCAGCGGGTCCACACCTGCTCACTACCCGGCACATGTTCCATCCCAGCTGCAATTATGGTTAAAATAATCCACATGATACAAACTCTGTTTCTTCCCATTAACAGGTTCTAACCAAAGTACTTTTACTTTTTCAACAAAAAGAATATTTTTATCGCAATAATGACATTTACTTAGCATCTTAAAATTAGCAAAAAGTAGAAACCTCCATTGAAAACTGGTTCATTTATTTGATCTGTCAGTTACATCAGACAACCTCTCTCATCTGCAAACACAGAACTAGTGTCCCCTCACTGAATACAGAAATAGGCATCCCAAGTTGGTTTCAGTTTACATTTTTATTTTGTTTTTAGAACAAACAGTTTCCTAATTAGTGATAAAATAAGCCATATACGTGGTCCAAATGTTCATAAACATGTTATAAATTATCCTATATTAATTTTGGCCTTATTTTTCTTCTAACTTTTGAAGGCTACCACATAATATATCCCAGTTAGCTTCTTCAATTTTCTCCTCATGGAATTGAAATATTAAGTATTCAATCAAAAATGTCATCTGTCTTCTTCCCTTTTATACTTAATGAGGAATGTACTTGGTGGAAATACGTCTGGGGAGTTTGTTCAAATTAAAACATTTCATTGAAAATACTAAGGTATATTTATTAACCAAGCAATCAACTTATTTAATGATAACTGGCAGACCCATAAGTTTGTTCTTCTAGTCCCAATGTGTAGATGCTTAATGATAAAGGGTTCACTTCTCCAAGGAATAGGACAGTGCGCCCTCGCTTTGTGCTTCCAGGAGGGTAAACTGAGGCACGGTGGACATCTTCCAGCCACTTTCATTGAACATGTGGCTGTTTGCTATCCCCGCTGGACAGCATCTTACCCCGGCCTGGACAGCACAATGCACCGCGGTCCTCCTTCCCTGATGAGGTGTAATCCAAAATTCCCAGTAGATACCCAAAGCCACGGATAGGACCAGACCCTGCACAGAGTTGTGTCCACAAGCATTGTAAGCGACAATGCTGGGAAACAATGTTTACATTCAAAAAGCCGTAAAATATGTTGTCGTTAATCCCCCTCAAAATACCCCCTCAGTGCTAACACACTGACCCCGTGCTCCCACATTCCGAAGCAGCTCTGGAAGTCCTCTTTCAAGAGTGTCTTTCTTTAGCTGCACCGTAAAGCTGTCGTGATGTTGGAAACTGATTCAAAGTATTTTCCTTTTCCTGGTCATTTGATCCTGGGGAAGAATCAGACGTTGCTCAGTGCCAGCTTCAGTGAGTAAGGTGGAAGACGGCACATGACGACGCCCCCTTCACAGCGGGACGAGGCGGGGAGGCAGCCGCGTTTTGGCCATGCTTCACAAACCCAATCAGAAAAGTGGACTTCCAGAACCGCGTCAGAGAGCAGCAGTAAAACTTTGACAAGAGTGTTTGAGCAAGTGGGAGGATGCTGAGCTGGAGTCATGGTGACGTGTCTTTTATGGTACTTTTTGTAATGTAAACATTCAACATAGACAGTGCTACTTCACGTATGTGTATGGTGAGGTTTAAAAAACAGGTACGGTAAGAGGGTCCCCCTAACAATGAGTGCTGTAACAGAATACCCGCCTTGCCCTTTGGGGCAACTGCTGAGTGAAGTAAGAGTGACTTGAATGGAAACCGAATCCACGAGGGCTGGCTGTACCACTGAGAGGACAAAGGGGCCCATGGGCAGGAGGAGTGCACAGCGCAGAAGCTCTGGGCACCAGGGGGAGCTCCGCAAGGTCTTGCCATTCTATCCAGAACACTATTCCATCCAACACTTGTGAATCTTTGGTCGTCGGAAGTTTCCACCACATGTTTTTAGACCGTGGTTGGCCAGGTAACTGAAACCGTAGGAAGCAAAGCTTTGGGTGAAGGAGACTGCTGCCCATCGGTGGCAGCACGAGTGGCCTGGCTACTCCGAGAGAATACGCCAAGGGCAGCCCACTCCCGTGGCAAGGCCGGGCACACTCGAAGCCGCACATGAGCAGACAGGTTGGGAAGCACTACACAAAGAACATTGCAAGTGGCGGGCACGCTAATGTTTGCTTCCCGCACTTTGTAATACTGCATGCCTAGCTACTGAACACAGGTGCACACCAGATTCACTGACAATTAATTTTCCACTGGTCTTTTTGCTGCTAGTCACCACAAGCCCACCAAAGAGCCGTGAGAAAACCAGCCACATCCTTTCCCCATGACAGGAAGATAAGGAAAAACCCTACAGCTATCTTGGTGGCACAGGCCTGTTGTCCCAACACTCTGGGGGCCTGAGGCAGGAGGATTGTACATCCACGCGCAGACTGAGCAACTTAATGACTTGACAAGACTCTGTCTCAAAAAAATCAAACATTGAAATAAAACAAAAATAAATACCATGGAGATAGAACCCAGGGCAAATGTCCCTGCGTCAATCCCTAGCAAGCCTCACCCCCAAACGAACACACTCTAAAGACAAAACACAAAAATCTGAGCAAATGAAGACATAGAAAGAAATGCATGTCGCCAAGCCTTCTGAAGTCACTAAACTGAAATAAACATTCAGACTCAGCCCACAGGGTGTTTTCCAGCTCTCCTACTGCATGGGGCGGTTCTTTACAAAACCAAGAGGGAGCTCTGAGATTGGGGACCAGGCAGGGACCAGGCAGGGACCAGGCTTACTGCTCGGATACGAAGGGGTTTACTCCGAGCTTCCCACACTCTGACGTGACACAAGACTCTGGCCAGTTCAGGCACACAGCAGACAGGAAGAACAGTGACCCTTGTGGCCATTTCTGCCTGTGGTGAATTGAGATGTTTCCCCATCCGCAACGTGTGTTCACCTTCCTACCTCCGCGACGTGAGGCGCCCATCTCCCCCAAGCCTTGCTTTTCTTTTATGACTCCCAAGGCAGGAAGACGGCTCCCCTGCCGTCACCTTGTGATGTTTCCTGTCACACACCTTGCACCTGGGGAGGAGCAGCAGGCTGTGGGAAGAGCCCTCCTTAATCTGAGAAGATTCTGAGTCCACACTCAGTTCTGGCTCTCCTCGGCAAAACACAGAACCGCGTCTGAGTCACACCACGGCCTGTCCTCTCTCTTCATCTGTAACCAGGTCACCCTGACATTCCAGGCATGTCCCAGACGCACAGAGATTTTTATCAATATACAGGATTATCATGTAGCTCCCATTTAGAATTATTGCTGAATTGAGGCAAGGAGAAATCGCTCTGGGAGACATGTCAGTTCAATCCAATCCACTTAAGAACCCATTAATTACACAAACTTAATCTCAACCATAAAATAGGCTTTCCACACGGCGCACGTTTCCCTAAGAAGCAAATGCAGGTACGACTCCTGGAGCGTTTCCGTAACCGTTTAAGTTCAAAATCCCACACTGCGATACCAGAGTACAGATGACACACTGGTCGCTCACCTCAGGCACGTCTCACCGGCCTTAAACAACCTTTTGGAGCAATTCAGGAACAGAACTCGCAGCGTCGCTGAAGCCCCTCATAATCAGGACTATTCTTAGAGGCTTTATGGAGCCCTTGGCATGCAGGGAAGTAGGCAGATTTACTCAACCTAACCGGAATTGGGACTCTGAAAGAGCAAACAGTGACACCGCCTGTGTTGAAGGAAGCACTCCACCGCCAACAGCCGAACAGCGAGCTGCAGCTGCAGGTGCGCTGCGTGAGGCGAGGCCCCCGTCCGCAGCACCGTGGGGACACCACCTGAGGTAGGTGCTGCTGAGGTCTGTCAACCAATAAGGAACAAGCCCAGTCAGAAAGCGTTCTCGTTCTGCGGCCCCAGGAGTGGGCATCTCCAGCCCCAAGACACAGGCCATCGCGTCTGCTTGTCAGCACTCTGCAGTCTTCAAGTATCAAGACAAAAGAAGCAACCCACAAAGGGTGGCGTAGCAGAAGCGGTGGCACGGGCCTATACTTCCAGCACTCGGGGAGTCTGCGGTGGGAGGATCACAGGTTCAAGTCCAACCTGGGCAACTTAACTGAGTTAGACTCTGTCTTAAAACAATAAAAAGAGATGGGAAATAGCCTAGTAGGGAAGCTCGGGGTTCAGTTCTTTGTGCTGAAAAAAAAGAAGTGCTGGTTAAAATAAAACGGGCTTTATAATTTAATGACATCTGTGGCCATCACTACTACTGTTGTTACGGCAATTCCTCTCCTCCTAGGCTTCACTGCCTGTCTGCCGCTGTGGTATCCTGAGTGAGCCCCTTCCCGCCTATTAGAGTAAAAACAACTAAAATATTCGGATAGTTCTGTCTTCTCTTCTCAAATGATATATGTTAATCTTCTTGATTCACCTATAGGGCAGGGCATTCCAAGAACGGGAAATAAACGGTGTGCCTCAGGGTGGTGGATGACTTACGTTCCTTGCATCAGCTACTGAGGAGTCGGGTGCAGGCTCCTGGTCTACCCCAGGCATTTCCCATGCTAGTTACATCTTACCCACCGCAGGTAACCAAAACCTAGCCTATATTTAGAGACAGGAAGAAAATGGGCTCACTGTGTCACGTGTTTTCAACTTCCTATGTAAGTTCACTAATGTTTTAAAATGATACCACGTATGCGTTAAAGAGGATTCAGAGAAGATCCGCGTTCAGGCAGGTGGGCTGTGATGACGAGGTGCCTCGCTCTGCCAAGGGCGGGCGGCGCGGCAGTCAACCTGCTTCTGGGGTAGCAAACGATGTGTGGAACTAAGAGGCACCAGGAAGGTCAGGACCAAGCTTAGGTCTGGCACTGCGCAAAGATGAAACCCAGCCGGCACGAGAGCACTTTCCCTGCAAATGCGACCGAGCGCCTGCAAAGTCAGCGCAGGGTAAGATTTCACCAAGGCCACGTCGTACCCACGCGGAGCTCTGTTTTCTCCTCGGGGCGCGCTGAGCTGGCCGCTGCGGGGCTCCCTCCTCGACCTAACGGAACCCTATCTATTCTGTCTCTTCATGACCTTCTCCTTCTTCAGACTCAGCATCTCTTTGACTCTACTTGATGCTAATTTGAGAAAGGCACTACGCCCTCCATGGGCAATGCTTTTTATTGGTAACTAATTTTAACTCAGTCTCTGTTGATCAGGCACAACAGTCGGGGGAATCAAGGGGTCATGTCACTTCCCCGCGTCCGTTCTCGCCACTTCCTGTGTCTACGAGACGCGTGTTTGCTGCTCTGCGCACGGCGCTTACGGGAAGCGAGGCCGTGACATGTGGGTGTCAGGTTGGAGCTATCAGGTGCTTCTCGCAGCCAAGGCAGCGTCTGCTTCCTGCCGCACCTATTCAACTTGAGGTTCCTACAAAGTTTAATCTGAGTGTCTAAATTCTTTCATCATCTTTGTTTCCAAATGTTGGAATTTTGAAATCGAATAAAGGTAAATCTTAATCTATATTTCTTAAAGTTTAGGAGTTTCTTTATGATTTCCTTTCAATGCATGTTACATTTATAATTATACTACTGCACAAGTGTGAACTTAAAATTCTTCAAGATTGCTTACTCAATAATTTCAAAATAAAAGTAACACTTTCTTCTTCTGAATTATTTTACTGTTTCTTATGAATACAAATCTATCAACTATATATAATATTTAAATATATATCTATTTCACTGATTGATTTTCCTAACCATTAGCAGCTTTGGGGAAACACTGTATTTATTTCTCACAGCCCTCGAAGCTGGGAGTAATCATGTGGGTAGTATTTAGGGACCAGTTTGGCTCTAACTTGACAAGCACAATGCCCTGCACAAATTACCTGCATGTTCTTAATTTGCTATTTTTCTGGAAAAGTGAGGTGCATGGGACAACTGAATATTCAACAGAATCATGCAAATACAGGTAACACATGTGATATGATCTACTCTGAAGGAGAAGTAAGCCTCAGGCCTCTCAAAAGGACAGGAAGATGAGCAGTGTGCAGATCGTGAAGCAGGGACGGTGGGCATTTGGCCCTTCCAGGAGTAAGTGTTGACCTTCCACTACATCCGACAACGGGCTCATGCCTTCAGAGGAGAGTGACATTAATGGGAATGGCGCTGACCAAAGCACATAGCTCTCTGTGAGGATTAATACAATGGAATGCGGGCGCTAAGTGAAATGAGGTGAAAATACAGTCAACGTAGACTGGGAGCGGCCAAGGTGGTGATGCTGACGGTGGTGGAGACGGAGGTGGAGATGGTGGTCATGGTGACAGTGGCAGCGGTGCTGGTCATGGTGGCGGACGTAACGGTGGCGAAGGTGAAAGTGGTGGAAATGGTGGTGACGGTAAAAGTGGTGAACTTGGTGGTCGTGAAAGTGGAGGTGGAGGTGCGCATATGCGTCTCACAGAGAGGTGGAGTAAGAAAGGGGGGCTGCAGAGACAAATGTCAAATGAGGCTTGTAAGAGTAAGGGCATTAGGATTTGAGTTGAACTTCAAAAGATTAACAGAATCTTGCAAAGGAAGAAAAGGAAAGTATATTCCAAGCCGAAGAAATAGTGAAACCAAGGCAAATGCCCATGCACTTCCCCCCAACGCCTGCACACTGCACATGCACACTGATTCACACATGGTTAAGAAAACGGAGCGTCAGAGTCGATGCCTGCTTGCAGATCGATGTAAGGAGCATGGAAACTAACACAGCATACTCCTGCAATGTCTAGATGAGCAAGGAAGAAGGTTAGCAATACGAAAAATGGTATGGATGAATAAATAATCACTTTCCTTGGATGCAGACCAAGTTCAAATAATGCTTATTGCCATGTAGTTGTGAGGTCCACAGTTGAAATTTTGAAAAGTAGGCTAAATCATGATGTAATGATAAGAATGACAGGTTCAAGACTACCTGGGCAACTGAACGACTTAAAAAGATCTTGCCTCAAAAAATATGTATAACAATAATAAGGCTGAAGGTTTAGCTCACTGCAAAGATCCTGAGTTTAGTCCTCAAGGCCACAGAAAATGGAAAAAAAAAAGGAAGGATCAGGGTCCTGTAACTTTTAAGCTAAGCCAGTTCTTGGAAGAAAAATGACATGATTGATGAGAAATATGTTTCACACCTAAAGGTACAGACTGATGTTTAAGTGGAATGACAGGACTCTGCCTCAGTTGAAACATTCTGGAGCACAAGAGGGTCCCATCAGCGAGTACATTCGCTATGCAGATGTTATCATGCCACCGTGTTCTCAGTGAGGAAGGAAGCCGTCGACATGGCCCTTGCGCGGGCATGTGCAGGTGTACCAAATAAACTGTCCTGTGACAAAACTGACAATTTCTGTTTACTACTTTTATCCAATAAAATGGAAGCAGACATCATGGCTTCTCTTGGAAAAATATCTCTAGAAGTCATCACTCAGAAACAAAAACTAATACAAGTAGTAATTAGTATTTTTCACACACTTACTAGAAATGACCAGGTATATAGCCTATATTTAAGAAGCAATCAGTGTTTCCAGGGAAATAATGTCATTGTAATAGACTGCTGCCACAGGACAATGGGCTTTTACCACCACATCAGCGCTGGTGGAAAGCCATGGCATTTACGGGAAATGAAAGTTGAAGTATTTTTAAATTTTAGTTAGGAATCAGGGGATGCTGGATGCAACGTGGTATGTAATGACTTAGGTTTGTTAAACTTTGTGAAGACAAATTTCTTGGCAGTTTATTCCTCTCCTTGGAAAATCTACATAATTTTTGTGACCAGACACTCAACCTTTACAATTACGTTTTCAGTGAAGTTTTCAGTGTATCGCACGGTGGTGGTGTCTCAGCACAGCACCGTAAAGCAATCTCCACAGCTCACAGTTCCCACCCAGCGCAGACCCCATGCCCAGGGCCACCTCTCCTTCCTCCATGCTCTGGCCACCACAGTTCTGTACTTTTATGTGTCAAAACCACGGTGTCCCCTGGGACCTATGAGGACGCCTAGCAGGGGAACAAGCTAACAAAATGATATAACAAATGTTGGAGGGAAGGAGAAAATCGAAAGCATTCTGCGCCACTGGCAGGACTGCCAAATGGTGTACCCGCGGTGGAAATCAGTAGAGTCCTCCAAAAGTGAGGGGTGGGACACAAGCATTAAAGTGAAGACACCGAGCAGGTACTGGGGTTCCAAGGATCACAATAGCTGAGAAACCAAAACAACCAGGGGTCATCGGTGGGGGAGCAGAGAAACAAAGTGTGGTGGGAGTTCACAACGGGGCATTACTCAAGCCGAGAAAATAAAGAAAACCCTGCCACGCACAGGAAGGTGGGTGGACCTGGAGGACACGGTACTGAGTTCAGTAAGCCAATCAGAGAAGTTTCTTCAAGAGTTGGTGGCAGAGCAAAGGGAGATGGCTCAGAAGGAAGGGCTTCTGAGCACAGGCAATCACTCCCCACTCCTTGCCTCAGTTGTGTCTGGGGTTTTGTTTGTTGGTTTCAAGACAGAGTCTTGCTAATTGCCCAGACTGGCCTCAAGTTCTTGATCCTCCTGTGTCGGCCTCCAGGTTAACTGATACAATGGGCAAGCACCAGCTTCCACTGGATCCTAATACAACTATGCCCCATGATCTAGCCTAAAAGCAGCTCGGTTCTAAATATATGTGCTTTAAAATGAAAAAAGGAGGCACTTGATTTTCTGTCCCAAAGAGCACGCCCAGTGCCCACTGCCGCGTCCTACCAACGCTGTGACTGGTGATTGCTACAGTTGGTTTTCAGGGAAGAACAAGCCTTGGAAAATAAATACAACATTCTCCAAATCCGAGAGCTTGGTGCTGACCCTTTGCTACCATTTTGTGTTCTCTGTGCACTGAACCAGAGCAAAGTAGGAAATAACATTGCTTGGATGGCTCACCGTGACCTGTTCAGCCAGGACTGTTCTCTGTTTCTGGGCACACTAAGGGTAAGGAGGATGATTACAGCTATGTTCTAGGAATGCCTTTGTCTCTGGAATTCGTCCACCAGAAGAATTGTTAATAAACCACTGGAGAAAGTATCTTTGCTAACAAAATTTCTCCTCCAAGCCACCTACAGAACCAGAAAGCTGAAGCCAGGCTTAGACGGATAAGCCTGCAATTCCAGCACTCCGAGAGGCTGAGGCAGGAGGATCATAAGTTCACGCCAGGCCTGGACAAACTGAGTGCCTCCCTCAGACTCGGTTTCGAAATCAGAACTAAAAGTGGGTTTGGAATAGCTGTAACTCAGAGGAAAGAATCTGAGTTGGGTCACTAGCATCACAAAACAAGAAAGAAAGAAAAGAAAGAAAAAAGAATTGGAAAGCTGAAAAGCTGTCCACGGTGACTGTTTCCTATGTTTGTGTAGTCCACAGCAATTTGAAGGCTATTTACTGCCTTGCTGAATTTTATGGTAGTCCAGTTCGAAGGCTAAAATAGCCGGCAACAGGGCCACCGCTGCTCCCGGCGCCTCCCCGTGCGTGACTGTCCAGCAACTGCGGGAAAACTGGGACTCCTTCATTCTTGCAGGCATCTGGCTAGCCAAGTAAAATCCAATGCATGTAAGAAGAGCTGAATTTTTTCTAGGTATTTAGTCACTTTTCCCTCAGGACTGTTGAGATCACGTTTGTCAAACAAGTCAAAGTTTTATTTATTAATGACGTCGGAAATTATGTCTCACAGAGGCTGAACTGTGGTGGCTTTAGGAGTTGCTTACTTTGTATTTTCACCCTGGTTTACTGCAAAGCCACGGCAGAGGAGCATTGTTTCCTGCACCTGCCCCTCCAGAGAGAAAGGCTTCACTGCTGAGCGCTTGCAGTTTCCCTCAAAGGCTTTGCGCCCCTGACTGACGGGCTACACCCAAGCGCAGACCTCCTGAAACCGTTCCTGAACCGCAAGGGTACAACTTATTCAATTTCCTAATTTACCTGCCCACTGGTATTTAATGTTTCTCTCCATTCCTCACACAACTGCTCTAGTCACAGTGAACAATGGCAAACCCTATGCTTCTTACAATGATCAAAATACCAGAATTCTAGCAATCACACAATAATAAACGTTATACACCAGAAATGCAAATTGAACATTTAAGCCAGTTACAGTCAAAAGTAGCTTAGTTGGTCCCTTGTTTGTTTTGTATGAGTAAAATATTTTTCATCTCTTTCTGACCAAATTATGCAAAGTCAATTCAAGTTACCCCCATAAGGTAACTGACTTCCAGTCACGAACACAGCGCTCACTTAGGCGTTTAAAAGGAGGACAACTGTCGCTTGGCATTCTGCCTGCTAGGCCAGTGCCATTGTACGAAAAAACATATACTCTGCATGTTTTTGTTACCTTCAATGGATATTATGTCAGTGAAGTTGCTGGCTTTTTTCATGAGTGTAAGAAAGGGAGACAGACCAAGTCCGAATGCCCCGAGTCAGTGGACAAAGACGTTACTGACTTGAGTGTCTGGAGTGGCCGTAAAAATGTGTCTACTAGAGTTGGGCTCTGCTGCTGCTGACTCACCACAGCTCCGTAGGTTCTGCTTCTTCAATAAGCTTTGAACTTAAGAGACTAACGGCTAACTATACCTATTTCTATTCTTTTTGTTTTTGAAAGGCCATCCCACTGGGACCCCAAATCTAAGACAACTTCCTCCAGCCTTGTAGCAAAATTTCTTCAAACTGGTCAGACCAGAATTTGACAGTGCCTGGATGGTTATTTTAGTATTTCTTTCCAGTTAAAGAGTTCGTTGTGCATCTACTTATCGGCTCCAGCCTATCAAAGAATTCTGTTGACCTGTTTCTCCAGCTAACCTGCCCTCATATGCTGGACATTTGTGACGGTCAGGACACTGTGCTAAATGCGAGCAAGAAGGAGATGCCAAGATGGTGGGCCACTGACTAAAGGAAGGTCCTGCCAATTTTGGACATGTCCGTTCAGGCAACTATTATACACACCTGTGGGAGTCTAAGAGTGTTCTCAAAGCAGGAATGGCACGTTGGTGCTTACCCTGGGGCAAGGAGATGGCACAGGTGCTACAGAGAAGTGGTCCCCTTTGGTCTTGATAAGCGACACTACCACTGCCCTATCAGGAGAACTGTTATAGGAAGAAAGCTCACATAAACACAGTCTGCCTGCATACATGTTAGAGAGCACGACTTTCCATGCTCTTGGGTCAAGCTGTTCCTGCCCTGTGTGCATGCCTGGGTTCATATTTTCATATGCACTACCCTGTATCTTGAGGAAAACATTCTAGAAAGTCAGGTCCACAAAGGCCTGGGTGGGTCCTGAGGGATCTGCTTCTACAGTCGAAAAGCAAAAAGAAACTGTCTTCCTGACCCATGGGTCATCTTGGAAATCTGGCTTCCCAGCACCACGAGCCACTCTTTAGAAAACTGGTGCTCAGAACAAAGCTTATTTTGGCCTCAGGTTTCAGAGGTTGCAGGCCGCGATCCTCTGGCTCCTTGGCTGTGGTCCACAGTGAGGCAGGGCATCAAGACGGAAGGGTCTGTTGGAGGACAGCTGCTCAGTTTAGCAGACAAGAAGCAGAGAAGGAGGGGGACGTGACCAAGGGCTCCACCAGATCCTGGTGCTATGGCCCAACACCCTTCAACTCAGCCCACGGTCCTGCTTCTGTCACCTCCCAATAATGCGACCACTCGGCGATCCTGTCAGTGGACAGCGAGGTGAGGGCCCTCACGAATCAGTTACCTGCCACAGCGCTGTTAGCTCGTAGACAAGCCTGCAGCACAGGGAGCCATTCTGGGAACATGTGAGATGATAAATTTGACACAGTCGCCCACAACCCTGCTCCAGGCACCCACATGAATTCAGTTCAGTGAAGAAAGCAGCTGTGAGATCATCACTGCCTTCCTCATCACCTCTGCAGCCTCTTCTAATTTTTTAACACCTTTTAGACAGATCATTTTTAAAGAATAGAACTCAACAGTGATATCAGAATTTATAAGAGAATATTATTCTTCCAAAGAATTTTTTGGGGACTTATCTTTGTGTTAAATGCTCAACATACACAGATATGTGTACATCCGTGTTTTCACAAACACAAGCCAAGATTGCTAGATCTTGGAAGAAGCCAATGTGCCCATCAGCATATAAATGAACAAAGAAAACGAGGCACATAGACACAGTGGAGTACTACTCTGCCATGAAGAAAGGTAAATTAGAGTCATTTATTGGAAATGGATGCACTTTGAGATCATAATACTAAGCAGCAAAATAAATCAGACACAGAATGTGAGATATTGCATGATTTCTATTACAGGAGCAGTTCCATGTATAAAATAAATTAAGTAAACTAAAGAACTTGAAGAGATATGGTAGAAAAAGAAAGAGGGTGATGGGCTTTGTGGAGATGGAAAGGGGAAGACCGAGGGCCAGGGAGGGGAAAGGAAGCAGAAACGATGAAGCGGCTACATGTGTGCACACCAATTCCCAGCATGAGTGGGGTTATCACGCACCACGAGCATGGAGAAACATGCACAAATTGGGGTAAAGGAATTTATTGCCCTTGGCAAAGTAAACATCAGAAAAACACAGTCTCTTGTGAAAAAGGAAGGGAGTTACTCAGGTAAAAATTGGATGGAGGGAGGGAAGAAGGAGGGAGGGAAGTAGGAAGAGATGGAAAGGCAGATGGATAGCAGATATGCAGGCAGGCAGGCAGACAGACAAAAGGACAGGCGGACAGATGATGAGCAGAGGCGAGAGGCACCACAGCTCAGTGCCAGGGGCGTGTCACCAGGAGGGAGCCGAGGAGATGGGCACTGAGGGCTCCCTGCACCGTGGCCCTGTCTCCTGTGTGTCTTGGCTTTAATGAAACCCTGTCCATCCTACAAAAGGAAAGCGCTGCCCACGGCGGCCACGTGCACCCGGCTCACAGGAGGACACTAACACCAGTCAGGAAGGAGAGGTGGGAGAGGAGAGGGACAGAAATGAGACGGGCGGGAAATGCTGGAAAATAAACACCGAACGATGCTTCCAGAACTGAGTTTGGTGAACTCTCAGTGAACCCACATGCTCTGCTGCCGGGGGAAGATGGCAGCCCACGGTAGAGGCCGAGGCAGCCACTTCCTCCCCGGGTTGGGGGCGGGGGCACCAGGCAGCTCAAATCCAGGACTATCTGTGCCTCCTTGCCGCCCTAACTGGGTGGGGGCAGGATGTGCGAGGCTTGTTTGAAGGCATTTTACCAGGCCTTGGAATATAGAGAAGCTGCTAAAATTTCATGAAGTCACCGGGTATTCAACGGACGAAGAATCTGGAATATTTAAAACACAACTATCTGTAGACACTGCCTTCCTCTAGAGTGGGAACCAGAAGAGCCCATCGGAGAAGCACGGGAAAGGGAGACCGTGCCACCTGCCTCTGGTTCTGTGACGGTCTCAGGTCTGTCACCTGCTGCAAGGTCTTATCAACACCGTGCTGATGCTACTAGTCACATGATAATAACAAATAAGAAAGCAGCTCGTTCACTGGGCAGTCGCAGTCATCAGCATGCCTTGCCTTCCGTGTGTTCAGCGCTTTGCAGACGGCATGTTCTTTGACTTCAGCTGCAGGTGCAGCTGGGATGGGTGTGCGGGGGTTGCCAGTGCTAGAAGCCTCAGAGCTCTTCTTCAGACTGTCTTCTTTGCTCCTGAAAACTCTAGGCTGATGCCAGCGAGGGCTGCCTCTCCTGAACGGCTGTCGGCCTGACGGGCATCACTCCAGAAGTTTCCACAAGAACACTCAGGTGGAGTCCACACACGACTTCTAATCCTTCCTCGGTGTGAACACAGGCACATTTCCCCCACCCCGTCACCTGGGAAGCACAATGGCCACCGCTAAGTTTCGCTATCTACAGTTGATACGTGATCATGATGAATTCACCTTGGTACTCCAAAGGGAGCACAGAATCACGGGAAGGAGGGACGACATGACTCCTCGTACTGCGTCCTTGAGGCACAGGACACATGACAGTGTGAGCATACCTTGCCCAAAATGTCTGTCCTAAGGGTGGTGGCTCCTCTTCATGCGATTTAAGGGACTCTGTGCCGATATGGCTTCTCCTGGTTGCTGCAGTCACGGTAAGCTGACCATGATGACTAGCTCCCTACATGGTGAGAGTTGTGCCTACAGCTGGAAGCATTGGTGAGGTTGGTACTCAGGGCTCAGAGCCCTGAGAACCTTTCTTAACGTAGCTTCCACCCCCGCCCCTCAATCCACACTGGGTGTTGACTCTTCTCCACTATTTTAGCTCCCAATGAGTGTTTTCTACCCCATTTTTATAAAAATAGGTCTGTGATGCAATATCGCTCATAGCCAGTAGGTGCCACCACCAACCACATGATTTAAAATTTTTGACTCCCATATGCAAGTGAATTCATTTCTTTTGCAAGGGAATGGCGTAAGAGCGATGCCTAATTTTGTTTGCTTGTTTGTTTGTCTGAGATAGGATGACCCTCTGTAGCCCAGGCTAGCCTTGACTCACAGCAACCCACCTGCCTCAGTTTATGCAGTGCCGGGATTACAGGCTCAAGGCACTCACCTCACCTGGCTTATGAGGTGGCAGGCAATGCCTAATTTTATAGATAGTTAACTCACACAGTGAAAATATGGTTGTATCACTAGGTTGTATTAAAATCTATAACTTCAGAGGATGGTGTATATTTGGGTGGGGTTAAGAGAGGGAAAAATTCATGGTTAGAAGGCAGGATGTCAACCATCTCTTGAGGTCAACCATTTCTTGGGTGCTCTGGTGTGCAGGGCACATGGGGTCCTGGGGACGTGGGAGGAGAGCTGACACTCTGCATGATGGTGAGGAGGCGCTGCCCACGGGAACAGATGAGTTCAGAGAGATGCAAATAACGTAAGTGTAAATCCTCAAGACGGTGTGAAAACACAGTGGGCAAAGCCTGCGGGTGCGCAGAAATCCCTACCCAAGAGGCGAACTGTGAGGTACACGGTAGGGATCGTAGGAGAGGGGGCAAGGCTGAATGTTCAAGAACGGGCAGCCAGTTACCGTCACGAACAAAGCGAGGCACATTTCACCTCAACGAGACAGGCCTGCCCAGGTTAGAGGATGGTGAGGGACATGGCTAGAGCGGGTGGCAATGGAAGAATCGCGGTGGGGAAATTAGGAAATGATGTCTTCCATGCCAAGCAAAGACGTCTGACATGACTCCACCAGTGCCATGGACCCGGGAGGAATCTGTCTCTAAGATGATGATGCCTGAAGCACTGTACAGTCAGGAAGGAACGGAAAGGCAGGTCGTGGCGGACCAGAGGGCCCAGACTCAGCAGTGCCACCAGAGAAGATGGTGCAGAAGGACAAAGTGGGGGCAAGGCGCAGCGAGGACAGAACGGACAGCAACACTAGTGATGCTGGCAGGGCTGGAGGCAGCTTGGTCAAGGGCAGGGCGCAGCCCCAAAGTCCAGGCACTGAGGATATTCTGGGTGACTCTGGACAGGCAGCGAAGGGCAGCAAATTCAGTGTTTTGTACAGTGAATTTGAGATTCTTGAAACATCTAGGTGCACAGGCAGGGAGAATTTGGTAATTTGAGAAAAACTGAGCCAGGAAAGTTTAGATTTATGAGTTTTCAGTCAGCCGTGTCTTGCGCAGGGGTGACTCGATCTCCCAAGTGACAAAACTTCACAAAACAGACCTTAGATATTTTAGGTCCAAAATGCCCTGGAAAGTCTCCTGTGCTTGGAAGTTGGCTGGATTGCGGGGCGCT
Source organism: Ctenodactylus gundi (assembly GCA_004027205.1). NCBI lineage: Eukaryota > Metazoa > Chordata > Mammalia > Rodentia > Ctenodactylidae > Ctenodactylus > Ctenodactylus gundi. Next base: position 367,647 of record PVKB01000699.1, read on the forward strand.
GTGCTCATCTGCACGGATGATCGCATGGCTGAGCGGGCAGGTAGGAGGCGGGGTCTTCGTGAAGGTGGGGCCTGGGGCGTGGCCTGGGTGGAGGCCGGGCTCGGAGGTGGCACCTGGAAGGGGGCGGTCTCACTCCCGGCCCCTCCCTCCTCTCTGCTTCCTGGCTGCCCTGGGAGGAGCAGCTCTGCGCTTCCCTGCAATTTGGCCCTGTGGTTTTTGCCATGGAGACAGCTAACCATGCACTGAACCGGCTGGAACCAGGAGCCAGAAGACACTGCTGCTTCCTGAAGCTGCTGGTGTCAAGCATTTTGTCGCGGCAACAGAAAAGAGACGCAGACAACATGCAAGTTTACACTGAGAACTAAGAGGCCGCTTACGACTGCCAGAGGAGATTTTCCTTCACTGGGTAATTATTTCAGTTCAACACCTACTCCATCCCTTCTGGATGGCAGACAGCGTGCAGGCCCATAAGGTAAGCACTCGGAGAGGCTGAGACTGGAGGATCACAAGTTCAAACCTAGCCTGGACAACTTAGCAATTTAGCAAGACTTGCCTTAAAATAAAAAATAAGCAATAAGGTAGGAGATATTGCTTGATGTGTGTGTGTGTGTATGTGTGTGTGTGTGAGAGAGAGAGAGAGAGAGAGAGAGAGAGAGAGAGAGAGAGAGAGCCTGTATGATGCTTGGAGAATGCACTAGGAGCCTTCTAGTGGGAAGCGCCCTCCAGATTTCAAGTCGGATGTGAGGCACACCCGGCAAGGCCTCGTCCTTCCAGGCACTGGGTGGTGTGGATGCATTTAGGGCACACACCCGTGCATCCAGGAGAACACACACCCGTGCATCGAGGACAACCCTGCACACAGCGACTCAGCTTCTGATTTTAAATACAGGTATTATAAGGCTAGTTTAGGAATGGGGTTACTTGAATTGTTAATCGTGAATTGATTCAGGCAGTCATTTACCTTGAGGTATTGGATAGGTTAATTAACTACCATGACTCATTTCTCAAATTATAACACGAAGACTAATTTTCCTTACCTTCTGCCTCCAAGATATTAATTAATGCACCACGTCTGCGCCTTTCCTCACCCTATGAGCGCCCATACTGAAGCGGAGTGCCACCACCGCCCGCCTCTCCACCATGTGGCTGGGACCCGGATCTCAGCCCGCGGGGGAGATGGGTCCAAACCCTCCGAGTGCTCCTCCGCGGGACGACGCCTTGAATAAGGCAGGCAGGTAGCACGAGTCATGCATATGCTAATTGTAATAAATAATGAAAATATTTAGACACAGCGAGGTTTGAACTTGAACTTTATGAATAAATTTTGATTAGTATGCAGCACAAGCTGTATGCTCGGCTTTTGTTCTTTCTCTTAAAAGGCAGTCATTACTAAATGATGCTTTGAAATTTTCCAGAAATTTTACAGGCGTTCCTGCGCGTCGCTGGTTCTACTTTGCTATCTGGGAGCTAAGACGCGCCAGCCTCAGGGTGAACACATCTATCCACACAAGGACCTGGTCTCTATTTGGAGTCCACGGTGTAGACCGATGCCCACCCATGTCAGGGTTCAGCTGGGCGAGGACAGGTGCCACCCGGAGCTGAGTGTGGGATGGGGGACGTGGGTGGGTGGAAGGACACCCTCCGGTGCGGTTCCCACTGCAGTCTGCCCTTCCCTGAAGCCTTCCGTGGGCGCTCACCCTGCGAGCCCAGTAAGAAAGGAGGCAGGGCTGGCGGACACGGGCATGGGGCGTTTGGAAAAGACCACACAGCAGCTGGGCGCTGGGACAGAAAGAGCGGTTAACGATGTAAGCTTCCGTGGGCGGCTGCAGTCCAATAGAACCCAAAGATTTTATGTCCAAAGAGAAAGACAGCGCCTCTCTGGGTGCCCCAGGGGTGCTGGGAGGGGCGCAGCGAGCCAGCTCCATCTTCTCCATGGGACCCGGCGGACTGCAGGAGACCAAGGCGGTGGACGGAGGCTTCTCACGGGTTGTATTTGCTGGGAATGAGTCAAATTCCCGAGGCGTCCAGATAAAACACAGGGACACAGGGAGGTGCTTTCGGCCTTAGAATCTTGCAGGCACAGCCTTGCCCTGTCCCTGGACCCCGCCCGCATCTCCTTGGAGGTCCTCCTGCCTCTGCGCCCTTCCCTGCACTGGCGGTGGGGCTCCTGCCCCTGGAAAGGAATTGAGGTGGCAGCGCTGCCTCGAAGACTTCGCCAGGGAGCAGTGAGCAACGACAGAAGAGGCAGGGCCGCTTCCCTCTCCACGGCCTGGGGACGGCTCCAAGGTCTCAAGGGGCTGGAAGCTGCAGCTCATGCCAGGCCTGGTAAATCCATCCTTGTCCGTCTTTTTTTTTTCCTCTTTCAGGACTTGGGATAGAGACCAGGATGTCAGCCTGAGGTACCTCCCCACCCGCTTCTGCTGCTTCCTTGAGACAAGGTCTCACCCGGCGACCAAGGCACCCAGGCGGGCCTCAGCTCTCCCTCCGCCTGCCTCAGCCTGCTGCGACCACCACCACAAGCACGCACCGCCGCCCCTGCTCATGTCCCCTCCTCGAACTCGGCACGGGCAAGGCGCCGCGGCTCTAATTTTTGCATTAGGGCTTTTTTTCCTTCTTTACAAGCTCATGGTGGACAAGATGGCTCTTACTGTATATCATAACAATCTCAGCATACGATTGTCCCCCTTTCTTTAAAGTTGAGGGGTTTTTTTGCTTCCTCACTTCAAGGAAGCACTTTACAGGTCCTATTTACCATACTCAGATTTCCAGCATCCCCAATCCTGGGGAGACTCTTAGGTCAAACGAGAGTCATTCGGGCACAAACACTGCCACACAGGCAGTTGATTTGATAACCACATGGCTACCGAGGGACAAGCAGGCCAGTAGAATATGCACAGGTGTACACCAGACACAAGGATCAATCACATCCCAGAATCCCCAGGTATAGCGGCACAAGATTTCATCCTGCTACTCAGAAAGGCACGCAACTTAAAATATCAACTTCCGGAACTTTGCATATAATACTTCGGGATCTCGGTTGAGTACAGATCTCAAGATTTGGAATGCAAAACTGTGGGTCAGGTGGGACAATTAGAACATGTCTCAGAAAGGGGAGGGGGAGAGGAAACCCTCCTGGCGGAGGCTCCTTCGGGCACCCGAGGTCACGCGGGCTTCTCACTTCATGTGGGAGGGGCCGGGCTCTTTGCGGTCCTCTCATCCTGCTACCTTAGTGGTTGGGGGTGTGTGAGGTCGGGCTTGGCTGGGCCGACGGGATTGGTTTAGGGTCTGCCCCATGGATGGGACTCCTGTGCCCAGAAGAAGTGCACTGCTGGATGCGTCTGCGTGGATCGTGGACCTTTCCACCCCTTTTCGGTTCCTCAGGGGACAACCTTCACCACATGCTCAGCATAAACCATTGTTTTCTCTTTTTGCTAAGAAACTAAACTGCTTCAACACCTGTGTCTTCACTTGACACACTTCTGTCAAGGAAGGTTTGTGCACAGAACCAGGAGTGATCAAGACATCATAAAGGAAAGGATTCATGCTTGTTCCATGCATGACACTGGCCAGTCTCGAGACCCACAAACACCTCAAGGTGAACTAACATCCCGATACGTAAACAAGGAAATGGGATCAGATTGCCTGGACCGCTAAGCACCTTTCCTTCTCAACTCGAAGTTTTCGGTCGGCTTCCTGGCTCCACACTCTCGCCCCTAATACTTCCCTCTAACCCTCACCCCATCCCCACGGGCAAAGCACCCACCCAGAAGGAAGGCCTTCTGCCTATTACCACGAAACAGCATTTCAAAGCAAGGGGCGCCGTCGCTACTAGTAGTGAACACCAATACACGCGACAGGGTTTCTCTCCTTTTTGCAAAAACAAATAGTGTGAGCTGCATTGCTATGATTCTAGTCAAAGGAAATACGGTGTGTTATCATTTTGCTGAGGCATTCTTTCATCATTGGTGAGAGGATCTCTATGCTTAAGCTTTTGTAAAAATACTGAGCATGCATTCAATGTTTTTTCTGACTTCGAAATCGCTGTGGTCTGGGTTCAGGGATGGAGCCGCCAGGGCTCCTCCAGGCAGGGATGATCTTAGGTCAGCCTTTTCTCTTCTCATGTTATCGTACATCCTCGGCACACATCGGGGGCTCACTATTTGCTTGACGGAGGAGGGAGCAGAGGGAAGTGCGCTCGCTCTGTGAGTCGTGAGACGGTCCTACGCAGAATCCCCGGAATGTGCCACAAGAAAAGAAAACTCAAAGGAAAATCTCTCAACATCCCACTAGAACATAAGCCAGAGATTTAAGATACTGGTCAGATAATACTTCATTCAGAATGTAATCTTCAAGATCAAAATAAAAAAATCATTAATTAGGAGCTTAAACTAAAAGTTCATAGTTCGCCTCCTTTTCCTACATGTTCTGAGGAGACGGTGGCGAGAACCGTAAGACAGTGGATACTACTGTTCCGACCATCTTTGGCTCTCCCTCCGTGGAAAAGAGGAAGAAATGGGCCTGGGAGCACGGGGCTATAAACCCAGAATTCAGAGCGGCTGAGGCAGGATCACAACTTCGAGCCTAGCCAGGGCAACTTAGCAACTCAGTGTCACTTTGTATCAAAAATATAAGTAAATAAACAAATAAACAAATAAAAGGGACTGAGAATGAGGATCAGTGTGCAGGTCCTGGGCTCGTCTCCCAGAGCCACAGGGAAGAAAAAAGGAGAGATGCGGTGAGGTGAGGTGAGAAAAAAAAGGGTCCGGGCCCCTGGGACAATGAGAGATGACCTCCCCCAGCACAGCAGGGTTCTGGGCGCCCTGGTGCCTTGTTCTGTGTTAGAGACACGCAGAAGTCACCATCACGGCCTTCGTAGGATGTACAGCCTTACTGAGAAGGCACGCTCTAGGAACTAGGTCTGCAGCAGGTGAAGGCTAAGTTACTGAGCCAGAACGGAGGGGCAAGGGGGTGAGTGGGGACTTGTGCAGAGACGTGGGTCCTCCCAGACTGGATTCTAACGTGTGGTGGAAAGCTACTTGCCAAAATCCTATCACAGACATTCTATACATACTGTAGCTCAAATTAAATCTGCTTCTTCATATTTCTTTTCCTCCATTTATAATCCCTAAAACTACAAACCTAATTGTAATGATTTTTATCTCCCGAACTACCTTTTGTTAACCTTTGATGTCTTGCCAAATGCAACTGAGAAAAAAGATGGGCAGAAAGGGGCGTTAAGTGTCTACCTATGGTCAGCCCGGCAGGCAACACCACAGAGGCCACACTCAGCACACGGCTGGCAGGGTTTTCTTACAGGGGAGCTGGCAGAACCACGTCCAGTGGCAGGTCTTGCTCGGTGGTCAGTGGGACCTACAGCACATGTCATTAACAGTAAGGACAAAGGGTGGAGTTGAATGCTTGCTCGATATTTTTACTTGGCACTATCTTACGGATCCACTAGTTTATGTATCTTCAAGATCACTTTTTTTTTAAAGAAGTTAATATCTGCATTATCCATCAACAGTAATTTAATTCATAAAAATTTAAGTGACCCGAGTGCAGAAAAGTTGAGTCCCTCCTAAGCATCAGTTGTTGTAATGTGTAAAGTCTCACGGACGAGAGCAATTCAAGTGCAGACCCGGGTGCTCTTAGGCGCAGGCTTTCAGGGTTAGGTGAGCGCACAGGGCAAAGACCAGGAGAGCCCCCTCCCTTCCTGCACAGCAGCTGCGGCTGAGTACCACAGCTGGCGTTCCCTACTTCAGGGACCAGCTGCACCCGGAGTCCACTTAGGACAAGGAGATCCTAACTTCCTCCTCTACCTCTGCTAGCACCATCCACTGTCACAAACAGGGGCTGGGCGTCCAAGCAGCTAACACACAGGACAAGGTGACAATATCCGCCTGACACCTCAATGGGGATTACAGCAGGAAACAGGAAATTCCTACAAGTTGCCATTCCAGGTCTCATGGCCACTTCCCCCTGACAGAAGCCATGTTTATGCCTGTGGCCAGAGCGGTGTTTCTGCTACAAGTGACTTAACTTCTGAGGCTCAGAGATTAATGGCTTGTTACGATGTGTAACTGAGGAAGATTGACACCTTGAAACTTCCTGTTGCTGCAGGCTCAGGAGAGCTCTCCCAAAGTGCATCTCCAGAGACAAGAACAAGAGGAGAAAGGGGACGTCTCCGCAGAGGGGAGGGACAAGGCGCTTCCACCTGCTCCTCTGGTCACACCTTTATCTTTGGCACCCTGGGGGACCAATCATGTGCTACTCAGGTCAGGAAGTGAGGTACAGTGAATGTTCCAGCCGGAGGGCCACTCTCCCTGGTTCCCAGGGAGCTCTGCCCATGGCCTTCACATTGAGCTACACTCTCAACCCAGTTTTTGATTTTAAGACAAGGTCTCACCAAGTTGCTAAGCTGCTAGACTGGGCTCAAACTTGCAGTCCTCCTGCCTCAGCCTCTCAGAGGTCTGGGATTACAAGACAGTAATGCCCCGCCTGGTCACTTGAGTCCCCTGAAGGCAGCTGCGCTGCCCAGCCTACCCAGGAGCCACGCAAGTAGGTGTCTCATCCACCCTTTCTGGAACACAGTATTCTGTCTTCACACAACCTACTGCAGTGCCTTGAGCCTACACCTGTAAAATATCCTGAGTATCTCAAGAGAAAAAAAGGGATAAAATATAATAAGATAAAAGCACTGGGATGTGATACTTGCATCTGGGGCCAAGTGTGACTCCCTCTGTGAAGGTCTAGCGTGGCTCCCAGGGCCAGCCATCTGTTCCAGGGGCGCCCTGACAGGAAGCGCCCCTGGGGGAGGGAGCAGCTCTCTGGGAACAGGTGCACCCATGGGCTAGCAGGGTGCCAGCTGCTGGGCCACCTATGAGAAGGGAGACGGGCACTGTCACCTGAGGGGAACACAGTGCTCGCTGTGCACTTACATGCTTCAGCTTTCTGCCCATTATATTAAAAACTAGCCCATGTAGTGTTTATGTAACACATGGCACGGTTTGGGTACACACATTCTATTTCCAACCAAACATGAATCATGGTCTTCCATAGATAGCACGGGGGCAGGGCGGCGCTAACAGAAGCCACCTGGTGACTTCACATAGCATCCAAAGGTTGCATCTCCTCCTAAAACTAGCTCTCTGGGACTTGGGATTATGGTTGCCTAAAGCTTCTCAGGTGCCAGGGGATGGACCTTTGATTGATATATGTATTTCTCTTTTCTTTTTATTTTTTGGTTAAAAAGATCCTGAGAATGGCCTCCCGCCCCTCCCAAAGGAAATTAACAGATCTGAATATGGATGCTGCGCTTCGCCCGCTCCTCCGGATGGTTTGGAATCTTATTTACTCAGCATAATGCCATCTCTTTGCTCATAATAGCCTCAATCAGCACTCTCAGCCGCGCAAGGTCAGGGCCGCCCGCTGAGCCGGCCTTGCAGTTCAATAAGGAGCCATGGGGGGAGGGGGCACGGGATGAACCTCTTCCAGACGCTCCGCCTGGTCTCCGGGAGAGCCCTCCCTTCCCCATCGCCTGCGGAAGACATCTTTAGAGCCAAAGAGAAATCGAATGTGCTCATTCTGATCCTCGATGCTAAAGCACTCATCGTAATGAAAATAATTATTATTACTATTTAAAGGCTCCTCCCTGGTTGGGTAACCAATGCGTCGGGCAAATCCGCCAACAGAAGTTTTCTGATCTATACAACCGGTAAGAGTCTTTGGAACTTTAGGGGACCAAGGGAGAAGTAGGTAACGCACACCAAATCATACACACCAGGAGGGTTTAGTTTGACTAAACTGACATAAGTCTACCTGGAAAGTGCAAGGACTGCGTGGCTCAGTAACTAGAATCCAAGATCCGTATACACGTTGATTAATGTATATACGCAGAGAATGTCTAACAGACTCCCATACAGAAACAGAGGCGTAGGAACCGCATTCAGAAGTAGACAAGTTAGCTACGGACCGTGTGAGGAGGTCAAGGCCGGGCCTGCAAGGAGCAGTGGCACCTAGGGAAATCAGAGCTTCTCCATCCCTGCGTGGGTGTCTCAGAGTCATTCTGAAAAGCCACCTTGCTCCTGAGGGACCCCACTCTGCTCCTGGGCTGTTATTTCCAGGCCAAGGCACCAGCAATCACCTGTATAACTGAGAGTCTGAAGCCCTTTCTAAACACAACCGTATTGCAATTGGCCTACTAGGAAACCCCCTCTTTTCCTGGTACAGTTAAATGTCTGCTACACTGAACAGCCCAGCTCTCTCCAGAATCCAATCTGAGGTTATATTCTTAATCCACAAATAAGGTTTTCTGGTCCTGACCTTATTATGTAGCCCAGCCTGGTCTCAGATTCACAGCAATCCCGCCTCAGCCTCCTGAGTGTGGGAATTTTAGTTATGTGCCTACCACACCGAGTGGATTTACTGCTGGAGAACTGAACTCAGGGCCCAGCGTTTGCTAGGTAAGCACTTTCACTGTGGAGCTACGGCCCAGCCCCAAGCCATTCTTTATTTTTCTCCATTCCGTTCAGCTCTCAGCGACCACAAATCCATTTTTCTATCCCCGATCTTCCCCCTCCCTTGACCTTTAATCTCTCACTGTGGCCGACGTGCTAACCCCCTCACAGATCTCCAATCTATCCACTTTGCCAGATCAGCCCCTCCTCCCTTTTTACTGGTGAGGCTGCTCCTTTCCCCTCCTTGTGGACTCGGCAAATTTTGTGCCCAGCACACTGTTGCTGCCCTACTCGTTCCTCTTGCCACTCCCCAACTCCAAATATTGGAAAGGTCTCTCCCTGCCTCTAGTAGAAAGAGAAAACCTTCACAAGGCACACAGGGCCCCGTATAAGGTCTCAGCCCCCAACCCGAGTCACCGGGCACCACACTTCTCAACACACCAGACTGTAACTACTCTTTCTAGGTTGCGCTGCCCCTGACCAGCATGCTGTTGTTCCCAGAGCCCTCCGTACCCTGCTTCTCCTGCCGAAGAGGGGTTCTGGTGGCTGTGCACGGGGGGACGTGCTCACTCCCAGCCTCCAGCTCTGGCCAGCCAGTGGCTCGGCGCTCTGGGGTCATGCTCCTGCAATGAGCACACCTACCACGGGTACGCACGCTGCCTGGGCATCACTTCTCCTGTGTCTTCTGATGCTGCTCTGAAAGCTACGTGATAGCACACCCTTAGCTGACGTGCGAGGGTGGGGACGGCCCTGCGCACCTACCACCCACTTAGAAATCACCCATCGAGCCAGCACTGAGTGGAGCTTCATGACGTACTGTGACGCTGGTGCCAAGGCCTCTCCCAGCCTATCTCCCCGCTGGATAGACAGCAACACCTCACGGCAGCTTGACACCGAGAAAGACAGTGTCTGACCCATGGTGTGCACACGACTGTGAAATTGCACATATATTTCAGCAAAATGGGAAGCCTCGCGCGTCAGTGTTTGCACATGATGCGGTGGGGCTGTGGGAGCAGCTGAGCCTATCTGCCCTGCTCGCGTGCTCACGCACCGCGGGGCACATGCATTTGGGTCTGTGGCAGGAACGATTTCAGGGTGAGGACCCAAGTTGGCGTCTGCAGAGGAGAATGAAGATATGGCACAGGAGACGGAGAGAAAGAAAGAGGTGAAGGGTCTTCAGGGCTGTCAAGTGGAGATGGGAGGAAGGGGGGCTCTTATCGATAGGGGGCGGGTCTTGGGCACCGGAAAGCAGAGACAGGACTGAATTTATGGGCTCCGGCAACGCCAGGGGGCTGTGATGGCCTGAGACCGCTGAGTGAAGGGCAGGGGGATAGCGGGGCTGCGGGCAGGGAGAAACCAGGGCCGGAGGCTGGGCAGACGATGGCTGGCCCCCAAAGGGACCTACTGGGGACTGACACCGGGGAATGATGACCTGTCTGCCCACAGCTCACACAATGTCAGTAGCTGTCAAGCAGACAGAACGCTAAACACACGTCAGGGACAGAGATGAAGCGGCAGCATTCACAGTAAGAAGATGGTTGGAGAGCGGACAGCACTGACCAGTGAGAGGTCTGGGTGGTCTGGACCCCGAGTGACACGAAAAGCAGCTAGAACGTGGATGTGGGTTGGTGTCACAATGAACAATTGTGGAGGATTCTAGGTGTAATTTTAGAGAAAAACAGAAATCAACAAAGGCTCCAAGATCCCGGAACTTACCCTCTACACTGCCATTTGCTGTCATGACAAAGGGCGCAGGAACCTGGTGGGAAACGTAAGCGTGTCGGATGGCAACCTGAAGCAGGGCCTACAGCCGTGACATCAGGCCTCGCGGTCAGGGCTCTGGGCGCTAGGGAGAGGAACACGGCCGCGCCGGTGCCCACGCCTGCAGGTTCAGACATCAGGAACTGGGGCAACAACCAGGGAAGTTGCAGAGGCCCCTGCCACGGGAGAGGTGGGACACAGCCTGGAGCCCTGGTGCTGCAATCTCCGGGAACACAGTTGAATGGAATGGCCCACAGCGTCCTCCAGACCCAGGGGAGCAAGGACAGCGTATCTCCCCAGGGTTGGCCAGTATCGGGTCATGGAGAAGGACTGGCAGACACCATTAGTCCAAACGCTGGCTCAGATCATAAAAAGAAATTAGTGTGCCTTTGGGCTTGTGTGGCTAAGTCCATCATCAGCAACATGCGCACAAAATGCCATCATGTCCCCTCACCATATTTTTTTCGTATGTCCTATAGTGTATTATCCGAGAAAAATAAATTTAAAGAAAAATTTCTAGCAGAGGGCATGGTGCAGAGTGACATATGGACAAGTGGTAGCTATTGCCATGGTGGAATCATCCAATCACAGCGCTCCACATTCATGTAAACAACACATCTTAAGGAGAGAATTTCCATCCATTCTGAGAGCGAATCCAGAGGCAACAGTGTCCACTCACGTTCTAGGAACATCGCCTCTTAGATCTTATCCATATTCTAGTAGCATTCGGTTCTCTGCTGAATATTTTAGCGAAGAGGGAACTCATTTCTATTTTTACCTCGAATCTTCTCATTCTTGCATTTTTTGGCTACAACTCTGCACATGCATTTTCTGTCCTCCACCCCAGCAGCCCGCCACTCTGGGGGCTCCACAGACACCCTGCTGTGACCAAGTACTCCTCCCCCACCGGCATTTGCCAATGACCAACACTCCACCGGCTTCCCACTAAATGTGAGCACCTAAGTTGGTGAACAGAGACAACCCAAGTCAGGAGTTTGGTCAGCCTCTTGTTCTGGGTGTTTCTGTTCTTTGGAGGAAGGAAACATGCAAATCCTTAAGGAACAGCAAAGAAATCATGTACATGCACTTTCTTGATTTAAACTGCTTTTAGAAATAGTATGACCTAAAAGTGAAGCAATGAACCAGTGAAACATTATTTTTCTTCATAGAAGGACCCTAAAACACAAGTCAAGGCATTATTCAGAAGCGACTTTACTTGTTCCAGCGCACATGTGGTAATCTTAAACTGCATGTTAATAGCATTTTTATTTCTTGGGCCATTAATTCTTTCTGTTGCCATGTTGCATATGAAATGCTGTTGTATTTCTAGATTTTTATCTCCATAATTATAATTTAAAACTTTATATGGATATCTTCCATAAAATTTGTCACTTATGGGGGTTTATCTCAAGCAACAATAACATGCGCATGAAGCAAAATGAATGACCAGGTATCACAGAAATGTCCCAACTGGCATATCTACCATGTAAAGGGACACAGTCACCAGGCACGCACACACTCACGCACGCACGCAGTTTGGACACAAAAACAATAAATCCCCAATTAATTCTTTTGATTCCAAGTAAAGACAGCAACATAATATTTACTTTTAAACTACATCAAACTTTCCTCCTTTGTGTGTTATCTTTGAACTTGCAACACATACTCTAATGATCAGAAATCATTGCCCCATAAAATTTAAAACATGATTTAAATTCTCTTTAGATTTTTTGCAAGTGTGATTTTTTTAAATGGGTGAAGACGCCCTTGCAATTCTGTTTGGCCAAAGCTAGCCATTAATCATCTTCATCTGTTGCCACTGCTTCAACTGTAAGTCTTCTTAATTTCAAAAGATATTTGACAGACACCCAAGTTCTGATAGGAGGATTTCTAATAACTGGAACAAAAAGATCTCTGCATGATTAAAAGAAAGTGCTGAGTGATTTGGAAGGAAATCATTTTAACTGGCACCTGGCAAAGGAAGGTGCGATCACTGTCATACATCAGTTGAAACCAGGCAAGTGTCCTTGGAGGTCATCGCAGCTCAGGCTCCCACAGCATGCCAGGGAGTCACTCAAGTGTCCTTGACCTGTCAGACCCTGGGCCCTGTAGCCTCACTCACACACACACACGCACACGTGTACTACATCATCGTACTGTCAGACCCTGGGCCCTGCAACCTTGCTCACACACACACACACACGCACACGTGTACTACATCATCCTACAGCACTGGGTTTTCTGAGGGAGATATTTAAATAACACATACTTATAAGCATGTATATGCAAAGTTGTGTGAGTTCATTTTGAAAATGTAGACTGGTACTTTAAAATCCAACATTTCCCTCCAGTTTACTCAACGCATGTAACTCTTCTTTTATTGTAAGAGCATGCACCGTGACGATTCTCACATTTGCAACGAGCTGCTTATTTAGTAAATTAAAATATTTTCAGTTATATAAAACATCTACTTTAGTGGCCTTAAAAGAACACGAATTGCACCTGTTTTCCACAAAGGGAAAACTCTTATTAAAAACCTTATAATTTACTTCATTAAAATCAGCAACAGAAATCAGTTGCTTCATGTTTTTGGTGCTTTGACAACTTGGAGTAAGGAGCACAATGTTAGCACGTGACGGTCGTCCGTTTCCCGAAAGACACAACAGCATACAGCTTTACAGAATTGCTGGGGGACAGCGCTCCCTGCCACCTTCCACCACCACAAGCTCTGTCGCTGCAAATGATCATCATCCCTTTTTGTTTTGTGTTACTGGTGGCTGAACCCAAAGCCTTCCATATTGAACCACATAGCTCTCCCCCCGCCCCCTTTTTGACACAGGGTCTCACTAAATTGCTATGTTGCCCAGGCTGGGGTCAAACTTGTGGTCCTCCCGCCTCAGCTTCCCAGAGCACTGAGATTACAGGCCTGCACCACCAGGCCAGCTTCCGGTACCCATTTTTAGGCAGATCCAAGCGTGGTGCCCTTCTGTCTCCGGGCCTCTCGGTTCCCAGGGCACCCACACTGCCCGAATCACGGAGAGCAGCAGCGCCCCCACCAACCCAGTCATGGATCCACACAGTCCACTTTAACAGCTGTTCTTCATTTTCACGTGTTTTAGGACTCGCTTTTCCCCCTGGATTTTAACTAAGTTCAACTATGAGATGGAAAGAAACGTCTCTGGGAAGAGCTTGAATCTTCTCGTGCTGATAATTAAAAGAAAATTTTTGTCCTTTTTTTTTGCACTCTTTGGGAAATCCTTGGGGCATAACCTAACAGCAAAAGCAACTTTAAAACCCGGTAGTATGTCACACGTCACCCTGTTTTGATGTTGGAATGGCTCCACAACTGTGTGAACCATCACGTTCCATTGTCCAGCTCTACTGTGAATTCCAAGAGGTGAGGACTGCATCCTGCCAACCCTCGAGGCTGGTGACGTCTGTGTAAGAGGCACGTGGCCACAATTCCATATAAGATGAAAAGTTTCCTACAAAAACTGAGTTCACCTGGCTTCCTCCAAATCATCACACCCTCTCTTCACTTTCTTAATCTGCCATCCTACTGCAAATATTATTTATGCATCAACGAACCTCTGACCTCTCCTGGAATCTCCCCAAACTCAATAAAAGCAAAAAAGAAACCATTACTGTCTTTGAAAAGCAACGCCTTGTGGATGGTCCACCACATCCCTAATTGTTTCTTTAAGCTAATACAAAGAGTTCGCCTCTTCTAAACTTGCTTTCCTTTTACAAATTTCACTTCAGCATTTGCTTCATGTTAATACTTTCATTGTCCATATGAAAACGCAATTCTTTTGGAATCAATTGTGTAGGGGCCCAGGGAGACCAACCTATCTCCCCCAGGCACACAGCACACCAAACCTTGAGTCACCATACAAAACAAAACCAAACTCCAATTCTAGTTCTTATTTTCTCTCCTTAACAAGATTTATAAAGAAATAAAAACAGCAATAGATTTTCCACGTTGAAAATAATTTCAAACTCAATCGTCCAACATCATTGTCCAGTTAGTTGTTATCAACATAAGATAACAGATCAAAAGCAAAAAAACGAGTATTTCTTCCAGCAAAGCAGATCCTTGCTTTCTGGGCACTTTTTATGACCTTGTCATCCATTCACAACACTTGTCTTCGTGTCCTTCTTCTTCCCTAGTACGACCAGACAGTACGAAAATTTAGGAGATTGGGTTTATTGCTAATTATTAATTCCCTGAAAGTGTCACTTTTTTTTAACCCAAACCATTGAGAAAAGAATGGAATTTGCTTTGTGGAAATAAAATGGCATTTGTAACACTAACTGAACACGTGTTATTTGCCTTTGGCACAGTTATAGCTTTGGTGTCGCCTGAAAATACTGGGTGCACATACGAGTCACTTTTCTGTTGCTGAGACAATATAGTCAGTGCTCGCAACGCAAGGGAGGAGAGGTGGGCTCATTTCTTGGCTCGCGGGTTCAGCCCCGATCCCCAGAAATGGAAAGGCAGCGGGCACAGTGGGGGAAAGCTACTCAGTTTATAGTCAACAGGAAGTAAAGAAAGAAAGGATAAGCCAGGGACAAGAGCCCTTCCAGGTCACATGTCCAGTGACCCACCTCCAACCATGCCCACCTCCCAACAGCACAGTGTGCCAGGAACTCATCCACGGGCGAATCCACTGATAAGCGCAACGTCCCAGTGATATGACCCCTTTCCAGCCACACAGGACCCTGGGGAGACACTTCAGATCTCGGCCGCGCCACAGCACCTTTCCTAATCATGTGGCCAGCCCAGACGGTGGAAGAGCGTGGGGTTGGTAAACGCTACACAGACCAATGATCCTCTTTGCTCTCAATTCGTTTTGAGAAAATAAATAGAACCACAGCTTACACCTCTTACCTCTTCATCAAGGAGCATCTGTAAGTGCCTGATAGGTTTGAAAGGCATGGGTGTGTGGCAGATGTGGTATACAGGTGTGTGATGTGCTTGCATGTGGTAGGTAGGCATGTGACATACGTGGTACAATTTGTGGGTGGGTGTTGCTTGTAGTGCATGTGTGCTCTGTATGTCTTGTGTGTTTGCTAGGTAAGTGTGTGCTATGACTATGGTATACAAGTGTGCGATGTTATTGTCTGTAGTGAAGAGATGTGTTCTGTGTACGTGTGATGGGCAGGTGTGATATACTTGTGTGTGGGTGTGTGGTGTGTTTTTTGATATGTGTATGGTGTGTATGTAGCAAGTATGAGTGTGGTATATAGCTCTGTGGTAGGGGTGTGTGGTGGGTAGGTATGTGGTAGATAGGTTCATGCTATGTGTGTGGCATGCAGATGTGTGGTATGCTTGCTTAATGTGTCATGTAGGTGTGTACTGTGTTTGATTTGTATGTGTGGTATGTGCAGGTGTGTGACATCCAGGTGTGTGCTGTGTGTGGTGTGCAGGTGTGTGATCTACTTGCTAGATGTGTTCTGTGCATGTGCAGTATGTGGGTGTGCAGTGTGTAGGTGTGGGACATGCTGGCCCATGAGGGCAGGTGTCATGTGTGCAGTGTGGGGGTGTGCAGTGTGTGGGTGTGGGACATGCTGGCCCATGCGGGCAGGTGTCATGTGTGTACTGTGGGGGTGTGCAGTGTGTGGGTGTGGGACATGCTGGCCCATGCGGGCAGGTGTCATGTGTGTACTCTGAGGGTGTGCAGTGTGCGGGTGTGGGACATGCTGGCCCATGCAGGCAGGTGTGGGACATGTGTGTGCTGTGTAGGTGTGCAGTGTGCACGACTGTGATGTACAGGCCCCACTCACATATGGACAGTAACGATGAGGGATATACAGTGGTCACTCAACCTGACATAAAGTAGAATGCTGGACTTTGACCTCGAGAATTCTTTCTTCCTTACAAACTCTTCCTGGACACCTCTCCTCCCAGAGGGGCCCATGCCGGGCAAGCACGGGCTCTGCCCTCCGAACTGCCCCAGCAGCACCCAGGAACATCCCTCGCCTCCGAGCGGGTGCCAGGACCCAATTCCACTGGGCCAAGGCCAGGACTCTCATTAGGTGATCAGCAAACTCGCCCACCCAGCCAGCCATCTTCCTACCCTTTCCTCTACCCCACTCGCCCCACTCCTAATGCAATACATTAGGGGAGCTGCTCCAGGCAGACCAATGTTTGGCTTCCACAGCGCGAGAAGCCTGAAACCTAGACCAGCTTGCAGGCTGGAAGAGCACGGAGCCCACCGTGCAGGCAGGAGTGCAGCTGGCCCGCCCTCCGACGGCCTTGCTCACTCACCCCACACCAGCACACTGCACACCTGCACAGTACACGCTCACGCACACCAAACCCCTTGGAGCGCCAGGCCCGCACAGTGAAGGCACAACTCTTGCCTAGAGGCTGCACAATCTCCCCACTGACTTGAGGTCACCTTCAGATGACCTACCACCCTCAAGTCTATGCAAATGTTCGTGACAGTGGGTTTAGGAAGTGACGTGTGTGTTCAGGGCAACTGCAGCTTCCCCACCCTGGGTGTCTGGGATCCACCGTTGGCTGAGTCTGCTGAGGCACAGCCAGCCGAGCCAGGGGCAGTTCTGCTGTGCAGAGCTGGAATTACCATCCACATGGCTTTGTCTTCTACTCTGCCTAAGGGTTTAGAGTAGAAGCTGTCTCTGCTTTGACAAATGGTAAAGAGTGGTCTTCCAAAATGAGAAAAAAAGAAGAAAGAACGAACAAGAAATGAAAGAAAGGAAGGGAAGAAGAGAAAGAGGGGGGAGGGGAAAGGAGCCAGGAGTCGTGTCACAAAACAAACCTGTAGCCTCACGTGCGGAGAATGGCCACCGGGGTTGGTATCACTTTACTTCCCATCAATCCCTTTAGCCCACCATCTACTATTTATCTCTCGCAAAGATTCCTGTCTTAACGCTCCAGCATGGACAGGCTCTGCAGAGGTCTTGGTCCAAGCGCCCACACACTCCGTGATCAGGGAGACCTCCGTCCTCTTCTCAGTCACCTGTAGGAGGGGCCGGTAAGCCGATGTCACTACAGCATTAAATCCGCCACCGCTTAACTGGCCACAGTCAGGGCAAAAGTGCCTTACACCTTCTGCAGTGGTCTTCTAAAATCTTACTGCTTGTTTGGATTGCCCATCAGTTAGCTTATTATAATTTCAGCATTTATACCTCTGAAATGGAAAAGAAGCGATGGTAGAAGAGATCTGCTGCCCGAGAGCTCACCTCACCATGTGGAGTAGTTGGCTGTGGTCTTACTTATTTTTAATTATATCTGGATCACTACGGCCTTGATATAAAAATATATGCTCATTTGACACCACACGTGCGTGCACACACACACACACACACACACACACACACACACCCCTACCTACATGCACGACTGGTCACAGGACCCCTACCTACACACACGACGTGCACGACTGGTCACAGGACATGCTATTCCTGTACTTCGCAGGCATGTTGTCATCCAGAGCTGGGCTAAATTGTTGGCAATTTTCAGCAGATTTTAATAAACCCTCTTATCTTCTTTCTCTCTTTACTTTTCTCTCTTTTATATTTGCTCTTTTTTCCTTTGGTTCTTTTGTCCTGGTCTTCTCTGCCACTTTACTTCTTTTGAAAGTCCTCCCTGGTATCTAGAATCTGAGCACACCCTGCCTCTCTCCCTGTCATTCCTTGGGAACAGCTTGAGCTCGGCCCACAAACCTTGGTTTCTTCCCTTTTTTTCGGTACAGTGGCACTTTAAGAGCTCAGGACAGAAATAAGCGTAGGAATTGCAACTGAGCGAATGTTAGACCCCAGTCATCTGACAATAGATAAGCGCGGTGACTCTCACTTTGAAAATAGGATCTGGCCTTGTAATATGTGACAGTCATCTAATATTTGGGAAACTGGCAAGTGACCTATTTTCTTCCACCAAAGCCATTCTTACTCAACGATGAATTATTAAACATAGGTCTTATTTTAAATCTGAATTAAAGTGCAAAGCAAGTTAGATCTGTTTGGACGCAAAGCTTTGCTCTGGAGCCACTCAAGGAGGTGAAGCTTCAGCATCTGTCTAGCGCCACCTAGCGCCCGAGTCAAGCAGAACCATGCGTCTGTCCCCGTGGTTCTACGTCGGCCTCTACCTGTATTGTTGTTTGTGGTGGGATGTAAACGGAAGAGGGGAAGAAACGAGACAAAAACAAATCTGAAAAGGCCGAGTGGTGAAAACACTTAAGGAGAGCGAAGAAAATAAGGTTAACACGCACACGCACACGCGAACTCAACACAGTAAGAGACCTTTAGAAAACAGGTGGACGTGCACAACACACGCACACACGTGAGCAACCAAATACAGCCTTCTCTATTTCGTGAAAGCCATTAAATGAACATGTAAGCAAAGCGTATGTTCTTTCCACAATTCAAAGAATTTACTTTTATTAAAAAGATGCTATTTTTATACTGTTGTTGAATAAAAATTTGTATTACTGTAATAAAGAATAAATATTGGAAAATTCAGGAAAAGGGAAAAAAAACTTTCTCCAGTTGGGACACTTATCAATGAATATAATGGAAGTGGCACAAGGACCGTGAGTTCAGCTTAGTTTGAATGATGACAAAATTAGGGACTAGAAATAGCTGTTGATATGCCCCTGCTGAGTGATAACACACATTTAACACGTATGTAGGCCACTCTGGGAACGCAGGCACCACTCGGCCATTGAGATGATATAATTCTACCCTCTGTGACAAGATAATTCATGTGTTGCCATCGTCACTTCTTTCAAAGGGAGTTGTATTCATGGGCAACACAATTCATTTAGAATCTACACAAGTGACCGTGTTCCAGAGCACGCCTCTTTGAAACATGAACAGAGTGTTAAAAAAGTGCCCTGCTTTCAAAGGTCTATATTTCACGCCATGTAAGAGCCTTAGTACAAAGCCTCAGCTTTTAAATTTTCTTTTCTTTTAACTAGACCACATACAAATATTTAAAAATATTCAAACATGGAAATGCTTCTTTAATTCTCATTGCACAGGGATGCTTATTCATTTACTAATCTTTTTACATTTCACAAACCAGTTGAATTTCTTCTTGGGAAAAGTGCAATGAAATGCCTTGCATTTCTAGTGTGCTGACATTTATATGATCTCTCCTTGTGCTAATTTCAAAGACAACTGTGACCTCTGTCCAGTGTGCTGGTTGCACCTGCTCACATTTGGGGTCACTTCTCATTTTTAGGAAATCACTTTGTTTTATTTCTTCAGACCTAAATTAGTCCACGTAACAGAAGCTTAGAAGGACAGGCTATGGGTACACACACACACACACACACACACACACACACACACAAATGCACACACACACATGTCAGATGCTACATATCATCATAGTGGATGTTTAAAAAATAAGATATAAGACAAAGAATGGGAAGACCAGAGAGTTTCTCAGGAAACAAGTCACCCCATTCATATTAATTTTAACATTTGTATGTTTCACGCTCCGTGTTTTGATTTCCACTCATACAGGATTAAGTTTTCTCCTTCTTATCCTCTTATTTATAATACGACATGCTTGACACGTAGGGGAGGGTGTGTGTTCGGACATCTCCTGAAAGGGCGACGTGCAGCTGGGTGGAGCACAACCGAGACAGATCTGCACGGAGGATTCCAAGCGGTGGCCGGGGAGACCCGCTCTACTTTAAAATCGAGTGGTAGTGACAGTGAAAGTGTTCTGGGATTCTTTGTGTTTTTATATACCCTAAGAAACTACAGCAAGGAGCGAGACTAGGTACAACCATTAAGAATCATTTAAAGAATTTTCGAAGGAGAAAGCAGCCTGGCTGTTCGTTGGCCCTGTCGGGGGCACAATCTCGCCCAAGAAAAGCATGATCCTAACAGTTCGTGGCTCGGATCTAATGACTAGCAGATCCATCTTTTTTGTCTTCAGGTGAAAATGTATGAAATCCTTGGCGTCAACAAAGGAGTAAGTGACATGAGGACCCAGGAAGTGGCTCCGGTGTCTGCCAGGCGCCCCCTAGATGCCCGCAGGACCAGAACAGCACACAGACACCCCTGAACTCAGCACTCTGCTCCAGAGCCTGTCTGTGTAGACAGACTGATCCTGAGGCTGAAACACGCTGGGAAACGCTGCCTTCTGGTCCCCACATACGTGCTTCAGTTTTCCTCGGAAGTAGATTCTAAGGAAACTGTTCGAGAGCAAGTAGCTTACTTTGGAGACGGTCCCCTCCCCCCAAAAGCAGGATGACATGGGAAAGGAGGGGGGGAAAGGGAAAGAGGAAATCCAGGTGCGCCGCTGAGCACTCGGCAAGGGGAGGCCAGTGACTGGGACAGGCACGCCGTGCACTGAGACGCGTCTCCTGGGACGGGGCCGGGGACCGTGTCCTTAGGCACATGTCTGCAATTCCACAAAGATTAGCAGCATCTAGCACGACCTTGGGACTTGGGGGAAAGGCAGGTGGAGAGCAGGATCATCACTTCTTGCAACTTTTATTCCACTGACTCTGGGGCTCGTGTCTCTCTGTCTACCTGCACCAATTTCAAAACATCATCTTGACACCGCCTCATACTGTCAGAACTCTTTTTTTTTTTTTTGAAGGGTACTCAAATCCAGGCCACTGTACTGAGCTCCATCCCCAGACCATTTTGAATCCTGACTCGAGACCAGGTCTTGCTTCATTACCAAGGCAGGTCTCGAACTTTCAATTCTCCTGCCTCAGCTTCCCAGAATTCTGGGATTACAGGCCTGCACCACCCCACCTGACCCAGCAAGATCTCGTAAGCCATCAGAGTAAGAACTTCATGTTCTGTGTGTTGTGGTTCAAACTCCTCGGCGAACAGTGGCATATGGGCATCGTCTGCGGCCTCCAACTCCCTGGGCTGTGAAACCCATCTGCTGCTCACCTGGACTCTTGTTCTCAGCTGTAGTTACCACCCAAGAAAACTTTCTTTCTTCCTCCTTGAAGATGGCATCACAGCTCCCCGGCTGCCCACCATCCTTCTTCTAGGAGAGCGAGAAGGAAAGACATCCATCCCTCCATCACTTCTCAGACCTGGCCATCCACTCAAGGGACTCAGGAAGGACGGAGGGGAAGACGGGGTGTCGCGGGAGCCTTGCGCACCACAGCCACCCGTGGAAAGCTCGTCAGCCACAGCAGACATCTCGAATCCCCTTCCAAATGCACTACCTTCCACATCCACCTGTCTGTATGAGACCTTGACTCCTGTGGCAGTACCCGATCCCCTCATCATGGGATCACGGGGGGTGATTTCCTGGGTGCTCTTGTCTCTGTGTCTCTCCCCCCAACTCTACCCTTAAGCTGCCTTCCTTTGGGACCCCGCCACCACGTTCTCTCCACTAGGCTGACACATCCCTGAGATCCGGGGCTCGCCCCACCTGCGAGGGGTGTTAGGCTCACTCTTTTTGAAGTGTTCTTGAGCTCTGAGTAGAAATGGGGGTGGAATGCTTCTGCCCTGGTGCCCGCAGCTGCTAGGTTTTCTATAAATATCCATGAGCACATGGACGGTAGGGGAACTGGAAGTTAATTTTCCTCCTTCCCTTCAGTGCATTTGCTCCTCTGTGCATCGTCTTCCTCGACGCCAGGTAAGGTTTAATTTTTGCTGTCACTCTTGTCGTCAAAGCTGCTTACTGTTAGTTCTTGGCACTTTACAGAAAGAACTTATTTACTATCCCTGGATCAATCGAGCACCCATAATGAGGCAGGAATGCCTGTTCTCAAAACTCGTGGAGCCCTAAGAAGCAGGGCCCTTCCTTCCCTTTCTCGGTCCCACTGCCCCCTCTTCAGGGCCCAGCTTCCGACGCCTCTTACACAACATGGCCACTTGGTCTGCTACTGTCTCTTGACTTTCCCATGGTCTCTGCAGACTGTTCAAATTGCCCAACAAGAGTAAGCTTACTTTTTATTTTTATTCTTTGAGGAAGTGGATTAACTCACTTTCAAAATAGAGTAAGAATCACGCTTAGTGACTGCTTAGAATGCCAGATGCCACTTTCCTTCTAGTTGAGTGTTTAAGAATTGGGAAGAAGGAAGTTAGTAACAGGAAGACAGTCCTGCGCTCAATTCTATGACTAGAACCAGAAAAGAGAAAGCGGGAGCCAGTGATGTCAGGTCCAAATTAAGTCTATTAACCTACGGGATGAGAAGGAATGAAGATCATTAGTTCAGAGTCCTGTTCTGTAAGACTGTGAGATCTTCTGTTGGAAGGTGGATTTCTTGGGAGCACTATCATGGAACGTTTTATGTTATAGGAAATACCTTGTAGTATGTAGGGAAGGTAAGAATCCAATATCATAATGTGCATGATCAATTATTCTTATACAAAATACTCAGATGTGCCCTGTAGAAACCAGGAGCTCAGTGTCTGGCAGAGCAACATGATGGATTTTCAACAGTGACAAGATAAAAAAGAATAATGAAAACTAGTATAAATGTATGATGCAGGATAGACAGACAGATCACACACAAAGCAGTCACATGCAGACATGTAAAATGAAACTATATGCAGAAGTACATGTAGGTGTGATTATTACATTCAATTACATAATATACAATTTCACCTTTATAAAAATGGTCCCTTTCAAATATTGTCATCACCTCGATCTAATACTGAACCTATTTCTAGAGAAGACCCAAATACAGCCCCATAACCACAGACAGTCAGTGCTCCTCCTCTCACCAACCAGCACGGTCACTAACACCTTTTCTGAATCTCTGTGTTTGTTGATCCTGAGCATTTCCTGACTTGAATTACATACTATGTAGTGACCCGCATAGTCCAGTATGTTCAAGGTTAACTCCCATTGTAGCACAGACCAGTACTTCTCTTTACCTGAAGAGCAGTATCGCGTTGGCTGAATATTGTACCTTTTATCTCTCTATTCACTGCATGATGGACATTAGCATTTTTCCACTTTGTGGCTATTACAGCTAATACGGCTATGAACCTCCGAAAGTAGAACTACGTGCACGTTTTTACGGGAGTGCCTGTTTTCTTTAATCTTGGCTTTATACCTAGAAGTGGAATTAGTAGGTAATAGGGTAAATATATGTTTAACATGTTGAGAATTTGCTGTACTGTTTTCCAAGACACTGCGAAACTTTCCACACCTACAGCTGGCGTGTGAGTGTCCAGTCACTCCACATCCTCCACGGCACGCGCTGGCCCAACTCTGACAACAACTGTGACAGTGAACACGGGTGGCGTTCCACTGTGTGTGACTTGCGTGTCCCTGCTGCCAAATGATGCTGAACAGATGCTATGGGCTACTGATACGTCCTACTGGAGTGACACTGATTCAAAACCTTGAGCTCTAAGAGATTCTATTTTATCCTACATATGAGAGTGTTATCAGATACATGATTTTCCATAGCCCTCATTTTTCTGTGTATTGTTTTTACTTTCCTGTTGATGCCCTTTGAGAAGAAATGATTTCAGCTTTGGTGAAGTATCACTGGTACATATCTCTCTTTTGTTGCTTTTTAATTTGCTATCGTATTTAAAAACAAAAACATGGCGAAAAGAACATTAGGTTCTCCATGGTTACAAAAACTTATGCCTTTGTTTTCTTTGTAAGAGTTTTATAATTTTTAGCTCTTACAATTAGGACTGATTCATTTTGAATTAATTCATATACATATATATTTTACTTTGTACGTGACTATCTAGCTGTCTGAACATTATGTTTTGGAAAGAATATTACTTCTCCCATTACACTGTCTTGCCAGTCTTATCAAATATCAATTGACTATAAATGTGAGGATTTATTTTTAGGCCCTCTGGTCTCTCCCTGGAATCAATATGTCTGCCTTTCCTTCAGTGCAGGACCGTTGTGACAGGAAGCTTTGGAATAAGGTTTGGACAATGCAATCCACCCTCTAAATTGGCTCTCTCTTTGAAGACAGTTTTGAGTCTTCTGGGTCCGTAGGCATTCCACATGAATTCTAGAATCAGCCTGCTCATTTTCATAAAAAAAAGGCAGCAGAAATTTCCATCATGACAATTCACTGGGCTGCAGCTCCACTGGACAGGATTTCCTTCTGAACAGACTAACTTCCCTGCCCCATGATGTGGGCTTGCCCTTTGCGAAGCTAGGCTTTCCTTACCTTTATTATATAAGATTTCATAAATTCAGAGTGTGAGTTTGAACTTATTTTGTTAAAACTACTACTGCTTCCTTAAAGAAGCCACAGTAAACGAAATTCTTAAGTACATTTTTAATCCTTAATTACATTCTTAATTATATTACAAAATTGGAACCTGGCCCAACTAAATATGCAAAAGTAAATTCTAAATTACATTTATGCTATATTAGGATTTCTCCAAGTACAGAGAAACACAATTGAATTGTTTGTCCTCTCTCTGGTCACCTGCAAGCCTTGGCTTGGTTATCTGGCTCTACTTTTGTATAAACTCGGTTTCTGATCATTTTTACCTAGGGCCGGCCATCTGCAATTAGAAATAGTTTTAGCTTTTTCTTTCCAATCTGGTTGCTTTTTGGTTTCTGTTGTTACAGTTGACTTTCACTTTCTTCCAGAATGGGCTTCCCAGACCCTCCTGGAGAGTCCTGAACGGGCCACCTTGCCCTGCCCCTGCCCCTCAGGAGGACAGCTTACACTTTACCAGGCAGATAACAAGGTTACCTGTACATTTTTCATACATGTTCTTTGGCAACTTGAAAAATATGCTTCAGTTCCTTTTTTGTTGAGTAACTTTATCATAAAGTGGGTCATGTTTGGTGAAATGGTTTGCTTATACTATTGAGAAGATACTAAGTCTTCTGTCCTTTAATTATAATATATTGTCATCCACCTCTTGGTGATGTTTATGTCAATGTTGTCTATACTACACATGTAACCGTGGTCCCAGAGACTAGACCTAGTGACATCACGGTCATTTTAGTATAAACATCCACCACGACGCAGGGACAACAGAAATAACTGACCCAAACATTTCTCAGAAGACATTTCCGTCATTTAGGGGCATTTAATTGCATGATATTAATTGATTTTCAGATATTTCATCAGCCTAACTTCCTTTATTCATTAGTCCTTTTTATTGTGTGTTGCTGGGTCTGTCTTAATGTCCTCTTGGAGAATTTTGCACCTCCACTCATAAGTGATATTGGTCTGTGAATGTGCGTCTTTGCAATGTCTTTGTATTTTTTGGAATCAAGCTTATAATAATTTCATAAAATGAGTTGGGAGCTTCCATCCTCTTGTATTTCTAGAAGAGTATGAAGAATTGCTGTAATTTTTGCAAATATTTCTTACAATTCATCTGAAACTATTTAGGCCTTGGCTGTTCACAGTAAGTGAATATTTTTATTAGTATCCAAATTATAGTACATATTATAGGACTATTCAGATTTTATGTTTCTTCTTGGGGGAGTTTTCATACTGTCTTTCTAGGTTTTTTAACTAAGTTTTTAATTTAATGGCATAAAGTTATTTTTAGAAATTCTCATTTTCTTATTTTCTTGTTTGTTTGTTTTTGAGACAGGGTCTTGCTCTGTAGAGCAGGCTAGTCCTGAGCTCACTATGTTGTCCAGGCTGGCCTTGAACTCACGGCAATCCTCCTGCCTCAGCCTCCCAAGTGCTGGAACTACAGACCTAGGACATCACGCCCAGCTTATGTGGTGCTAGGGAATTGAACTCAGGGCATTGCATTTGCTAGGCAAGTGCTTTAACCACTGTGCCAGTCCTCCAGCCCTGAAAGTTTTTATTTTCATTAGATTGCTAACAGGATTCCTTCTTTCTGTTGTTTCTCATTCAATTAAGGTCAGTTCTCTTTGGGATCTTTTTAACCATCTAAGTGTTCGTTAGCCTGCCCTTGCAGGGACACAGTCCCTACCTAACACACTGAACAGGAAGGCAAGGACTGAAGTCCTGCTCACTGTCTCTCCAGCCCGTGGGCAGCTGGCCCCCAGGCAGACACACTGCAGTGGAATGCGGGTGGACCAAGCAGCAGAGCGTGGTGGGCCGGACACACAGCAGAGAAGCCGTGTCACGAAGAATAGGGCCGGGCGTGTGCAGGGCTCAAGGCCACACCTCCGTGACCTGCCCAAGCAGGCGAACTCGGGAGTTCGCCTCAACGAGGTGGCGACTATGCAAGTCGACAACTAAACAATTTTTGAAATCTAATAATTTCTTATTTTTCTGATCTCTAAGAGTACCTTTGCTTTTTTCCTTATCTTCTATATTGGCTTTACGTTCTGCAGATATTTAATTTCTGCTCTGTTTTCATTATTTCCTTCCATTTTTTTTACTTTAGGATTAGTTTTCTATTTCCAAAGTTTTAAGATGCAAGAGAAGGAGACGCGTATGAGTATTTCCTTCCTCGTTTCTGTGCATAGACCCTCCGGGCTCCCATCTCTGCAGCCTCAGCTGGGCCGCAGCCTCCAAGGCCAGATACGTGTTATTCACATTTGCATTCACCTTAAGGTGTTACGTAACTTGTTTTGAGATTTCTTCTTTGTGGCATGATATTTTTTAGGAGAGTTTCACAAATTTCTTTCTGCTGATGATTTTAAATTTGATTACATTGTTTTGGAGAGCAATTCAGTAAGATTTGAATCCATTTAAGCTTACGGAAGCTTATCTTGTGTCAAAATATCCTTTACTTTAAAGGCTATTTACTGTACAAATGAGAAAAAAGATGAATTCTGCTGGCTCGATCTATAGGCGATTTGCCAGGAGTGGGTGACCATATGCTATACGAATCTTGGAATTCCTCGTTGATTTTACACATTATTGATTTACTCTTAGCGAACAAGAGACAGGAAAGGCATCAGTTAGCATTTTTAATTATCTCTCCTCTCCTGCCTTTCTATTCACTCTTGCTTTATGCGTCTGGTTTGCGGTTAGATGCATATATGTTTATAAGTATGTACTTTCACTATGGATTGGCAATTTTATCTGTTTTTATATGTCCCACTTTAACATTTTTTTGTATTAAAATCCATTTTGACCAATCTGAGCCTGTGAGTCCACTCTCCCTGTAACTGCTACTTACACAATACGTCTTCTTTCATTCTTTTATAAAGCATATCTCTCTATATTGTTACCTGAAGAACGTCTCAGTCAACAGTATGTTGCTGGATGTCAGTTTCTAACTTTGGTCTGAAAACCTCTGCCTCCAGTTGGATTGACGAATTCACTCCCATTTAACACTTTTAATGATATAATGGGATTTAGTCATCTATCATTTTATTCTTATTTTCTATATATCTATGTTTTCCAGCTCTTCTTTTACTGCTTGATTTCACATTATGTGACGACTTTTTCTAATGTAATTTCTTTTACTGATTTTCCACTATATTCTTTGTTTGAGACAGAGTCTCGCTCTGTAGTCCAGGCTGGTCCCAAACTCATGGTAATTCCCTTGCCTCAGCCTCCCAAGGGCTGAGATTACAGGTGTGAACCACCACATTCAGCTTTAGTGGTGCTAAGAATTGAATACAAGGCCTTCTGTTTGCCAGGCAAGCATTTTAATATGTATATGTAATGTAACATATACACACATAACATCAAACCAAAATACGGATATTTCACGGTCATCCTGACTGTGGGGCAGAAGTTGCCCAGTGGCAGATGTGGAGAGAAAGGAGGGAGAGGACGCGCCTTTAAGCCTGGCTACTTTCTGCTGAGAGGTACTGAGCAGCTCCTTTATCTGATTACACCTATGAAGGCACTCAGAGGCAAGCAGTCAAAAACATTTCAGAAAGCAGTAAGCATCATGAAGTATGTGTGTTCTAAGCAACGGGACGTAGTTTAAAGAAAGTTAACAGCAATGTGTCATTCACTGAATATTTTAGTATACGCACTCACTGTAAGTTTCCACCCTTTCCCTTGGGAACTATGTCCCTCAGAGCCGGGGGGACCGTGACATGCTGCTGCCTGTTCATCCCAGAAAGACCTGGAAGTGTGGCTGGGGTCTGAGGGCAGATGGATGCCCGTCTCCATCTCATGGCAACAATTCTCTTGCCTGGGACTGGAGTGTGGCTGAGGGAGGGAAGGGCTCACTCGTGGCTCCGGAGGCAGACTCATTAAGTTTCACTCTCAGTGTCCTACATGCTACGGTCTTAGGCACAGGCATGTGGTATATACCCACCAGGACAGCGTCGCCCCCAAGGCACTCCCAGTGAGCTAAGCATCCCCTGTGCTCCATCCCAAACTGTTCAACTCAACTACCTGCCTACCTCTGACCACCTCTGATCTTTTCCCTGTCTTTGTGATTTTGGCTTTTCTGGAAAGTCCTAGATGAGCTTCAATCAGTACATGAACTGCTACGATTAGCACCTTTAGTTTGGCCACAGGGCACCCGAGGCCCAGCTTCTCATGGAATGGCCGCCCTCCTCTCCGCAGTGCTGCGTGGTATTCCTTTGTTTGGACATACCACATTACCCTTTCTCCCACTTATGAGCATTCTGGTTGCTCCCACACGTTAAGCATTATGCATTACACTCCTGCAAATATTCACATACATCTCTACAACTCAAGTTTCCAACTCATTTAGGTAAAACAACAAGGAACTGAATTGCTGAGTTGTATAAGTGCGTGCTCTGTCTGTCAGAAACTGACAAATCATCTCTGAAAGAGTAACATCACGTTATCTTCTGTCTTAATAGCTTTTTCATAGCCAGAAAAATATTTCCAACACCTGCAAGTTAAGGGAGAAAGGACTTCATTTCGCTCGCGGTTTCAGAAGATCTCAGTCCACTCTCAGATGGCTAGCTATGGTGGAAGCATGTGGTGGAGATGTACCCGGAGGAAAGCACTCAGGGCACACAGCCAGGAAGGCACGCAAACAGAAAGCTGGTGAGGAAGGACGGGTGCAGCTGGCACGTGTCTAGACCCAGCCTTGGGAACGACCCCCTCTGGGTCAAGCCCCAAATATCTGCCCTTTCCTGCCAGGTCCCTCTTCTTGCAAGCACATCCAATCCAGAGATACTGCGCAACACTGATATACACGAGGCTTTTGGGGAGACATTCCAGATCCAGACGGATGCTGCTAAGGTTGCGATTCTGGCCACTGTTGTTACAAGCGTGCTGCGTGTCTCTCTGGTTCTTGCTTGTTGGCTTTGCCCCATTGACAGATGACGTGAGTCATCTTCTGATATGTGAATTTGCTGTCAGTGTGTCTTCCTTCCTGAGCTGTCTGTTTAGGTCATTTGTCTACCTTTTAATCAAATTATTTCCTTTCTTATTCTTTGCATCCTCATTAACCCGTGATACTGTTTTTTGCCTACATTTCCAAATAAATTGTGGCAACCTTTCTGATGATGAACACATGTAACTTGAAATTTTAAAATAAAATTGCAAAGGACAAAGCAACTGAATTGAGATGGCTCAGAATTAAAAGACAGCATATTTGAAGTGTACCAGAGTTTAGGCATTGGGAAGATGCACACAGGGGATAATGCTGAGTGCTACTCTTGCAATGAAAACTGACTTTTTAATAATGAACTGAGGAAAAGACAGGGAAGAAGAAAGAGAAAAAAGAAACGCAGAACTCGCTGACAAGGCACTTGTACTCATCTGTATAAGTAGACACACTTACGTAAGTGACGCGTTATGTAAACATAACCTTTATATTATTCTACCGAAACGACCAATAAGGGCCTTCAAGAGAGAAGAATTGTGCTAAACTTGAGAAAAGAAAAATAAAAACTGCCATGTATAGTACAAAACAATTTGCAAGGGGAAATTTAATTTAAAGCCCATTTTAGAGGGATAGATCAAAATACCTATCAGAAACACAAATGCCCACTGCTTTGATCCCTCAGCGCCACCCATATAAATTTCCTCAGCACATAAACATCTGAGAATACCGAGCTACACTGACTTGAATTATAAAATGTCAGAAATAACCTGAGCTGTATACACCAGGAGTGCATAAATGATGGCACATGGCCTCGTTCATGAAATCAATAAATGTGGACATTTCCTGGGAGGTGGTAAGAGCTGTGTGTGTGCGTGTGTGTGTGTATGTGTGTGCACACGTGCAAGTGTATTAAGTGTGTATGCTTTGTTCACAGACATAAGTGGTATGCTACTATTAATGAATGAGAAAAGTCAAAAAATTAAAATATACATGCATTTCTTTAGTTGCTTAAAAAAGAAAGAAAAGAAAAATGTGTTAAGCCGGCAAATAACTGTCTAGGGAAGAGGCCAGAGGGAAGCATCTCACCAGGGTCTGCAGAAGGGCTGCTCACAGATCGGTCTCCGGGTGTAACGTATCCAGTGTTGACCGCCGGTACCATGGTCATGTTGTATACACTCAATAATGAAATCTATGAATATGTGTACGTGGGTGCAGAAAGACACGAAGCGTGTCAAATGAATAGTGTTACACTATGACAACACAGCAGCAATGTAGTGAACAGGAGGGAAAACAAATAAACCGTAAGTAACTTGGGAAACATAATTTTGACTACAAAGGACAGAACATTAAAAAACATGAATAGAAATAGTGTACGCTAAATAGCACTTCATTTTTCACAAGAGTATGGATTAGCAATTCTTAAATAAATTTGTATATTCTGGATTTTTAGAAAATAAAAATTTAAAGAACATTTCCAATAACAAACACCAGCTTTCTCAGAGAGAGGAAGGAGGGAAGAGGGAAGGGAAGAATGAAGAATAAACTATGTGACTCGATAGAAGTCACAGTGGCCGTGTGCACAGAGGGAGGGGCAGGCAGTGAGGGCATGGATGTGAGCGTGTGTGGAGTAAGAAGCCCCGCATCATTCGCCTGTCCATTCTACAGACAATGACATCTGGGACAGCAGCAGGTCATATCCAGATGTTTATAATTAACAGTTTCCAAATGTTTCCAAGACCAGGGCTGGCCACATGCTAAAAAGATCAAATCCTCTGTTAGGACAAGAAGGTAGGATTTTTGTCGTTAAAATGTAGGCAATAATAAAAGGACATGAGGGCCAACTTGAAGGGGCTCTCATAGACAAATCTGCAACAATTTCAGCAACAAATAAATAAAAACAGCAATGTTTTGTGACCCAGGATATTACACTGATGAATGACTGAACAACTTGATGAAAGATCAGTGGAAATACTTGTCCTTTAAATGGAATACCAAAGAATGAACATCACAGAAGTGGAAACAGAAAAATTTCTATTTCATTAATATAGCATTAAACTAATTGTTTTAGGCAAGAAACAGCAATGCCCATAAAACACAGATAATCCAAGTTGACAGGAAACAGATATTTATAAAATCACAGAATAAAGCCCATACCATTTTTATCCTTGGTGGAGAGAAAGAAAAAGTAATCTCTTAGAGTACAGGAATCTGGCAGACACATTCAGACCAGGTGACATCAACAGGAAGGAGACACGTGGATACGAAGAATTGCTCAGGAGTGATTATATTCTTGTCATAAATTCACAGCTTAGATGGAACCATGAGAAACTGTAACACAATCCAAACTGAAGTGCCTTCTCGGAAACAGACATTCCTCAGACGTGTCAACCTCTACAGATACAGGAAGGCCAAGGCATTGCCTTAGATCAGACAAGACTGGAGGACCTCTACACCCTGTGGAATCTGAAACCCTGGATTTCATCTCGGTTGAGAAGTTCACCAACATCTGCACAGGTGCTGAGAGGGTGCGTAGGACTCTCCCATCATTCTCAGTCTCACTTTCTTGCTAGTTCTCACCACAGTGGTGGGGCCACACAACAAGCTTATTTATAGCAATACAACTAAATGGTTAAGTCATAGAAGATGCTGAAATATCCCTCCACAGACCAACAGATACAAAAATGATGGTATATGTACACAATGGAGCACTACTTTTCCATGAGGACGGATGATGGATTCAAGGCTTGTGTAGGTAAATGGATGCTGCTTGAGAACATCATGCTCAGGGAAGTGAGTCAAATGCAGAAGGTTAAATATTGCATGATTTCTCTAATATGAGAAGCCCAGAATACAGGCATTCTTTAGTACCAAATGGGTGTGATAGTGGGAGTTGGGGGGGGACAGGAGAGTGGGGGGGGCCAAAATGAAAGGGAGGGGATCATAACGTTGAAGTGATACAGATGTGCACAAAGTACTCAAGCTCAAGGTAACCACGGTGTATCACATTTATCTAGATATATATTAATGAAAATAGTGAACTAAAGGTGCCTCAGCAGAGGATTCTGGGAGAAAGGCAGACAAGAAGTCTTTGGATTCCACTACTATTCCTAAGTTTGAAACGTTAAAAATAGAAAGGAAAAAAAAAATAAATGGCAGCCTTGAGGCTCCTGGTAGCGACAGGGACTGCAAATATGGGATTTTACTTAAAACTGGGAAGAAAAGCAGCAGATAAAAGTGGTGACGAAATGCAAAGGAAAACAGCCTCCACGGACCCTGGAGCTCTTTCAGACACGTTGTATTTCACACAGCCACCCTAGAATTTCAGAAGACGAAATGTTCTTCTAGTACCGGCAATATTCTGGGGGTTTTTTATTCAAGCTTATCATGGACTGCAAACACTTACGAGACCTATTCCTGAATTCAATGATCACATCTTCTGTAATTTATTTCTCCTGTAATTATTATTTACGTTAGCATGTTTGTGGTACATACTAATTACATTCAACCTGTGCAAGCCATGCGCATCCCCAGTGCATCTCCGGTCCTCCATGGTGCAAAGGTCCCCCTCCCTGCTTCTCACCCCTCCTTAACTTTGCTCTTCATTATTAACATCTTGGGGCCTAAGATGACTGAGCAGACGTAGAACCCAGCAACGAGAGCCGCTGAAGTCTCCTCCTATTTACACCTGACTAAACCATCCAAGCAGAGAGCTGTTCGACCAGCCGGGGTGTCCATACTCCCGCGCGCTCGGCCTGGATCTACAGTCCGTCTCCTACATCACACCTACATGCAGAAACATGTGTTTTGACATTATAACTATTCACTAGATAAAGGTACCAACTCTATATTTCAATGGTTTTAGGCATCAGAAGCTGATTCTGGGAATTAAAAAAAATATTCATTTCATGATGACCTACATTTACAAAAAAAAAATCTCCCCTCAAATTTCTTTTAGAGAAAGAACTTCTAGTCATTGTGGTGACTATCACACAAATGTACGCGGTCTCCACTCCGCCAGGCAGGCCCAACTCTGCCACAGGTGGCTCATGACAGAGTCAGAGGAGGGAGGCACATCGCAGGAGAACATGCCAGCCGCAGGCTCAGGGAACTGGGGAGAAGACCCGTTCGGGCGATGCCAGGGAGGGTAGCGCTGAGCCACCCACTTCCTTCTAGGTTTGTTTTGCAGGTCCTTTCTTGTCCATAAAGCTGACAGCCTTAGAGTGAGCCTCTAAGCATGCCACCGACACATAGCAAAGCTCACCTGAGCCAGCCCCCCAGCTCCCCACGCCAGCCCCATCCTTGTCAAGAGGTGAGGGATGACCCCGGTGCAGAGGGAGCCAGGGTCTGGGCAAGCGCTTCATTTCTACTGAGAAAACACAGTTTCAGTGGAGGCAGCTCCAGGTAAATGGCGCATGGCAGTGGCTCAGGTCATTACGTGCCCGTGTTGCTGGAGGGATCAATGGAATAATGAAATCAGGCAGAGCTTTCTCCGTGAGCGGGTGCTCACATCCTCGACATGCCTCACCTCGCAAACTGTGACATTTCTTAAAATATTACTCTAAGCTAAACATGCCCCAATTAGATTTCAATATTAAGAGCTAACTGAAGGCACAGTTCTTTACACAAATGATTGTGTTTGCTTTTTATAGAAACAAGGATACTCTTACATTCCAGACAGTAGGCTACACTGAGTAAACTTTGTTAAACACGGAAGCACGTTCACGGCAGATAGCATGGCCCAAATAATTCAAACTCTGATCAGATGTGCAAGGTATGACTTTCGATATACTGGTAGATCCCACTGTATGGCTCCATAATTTAAACTTATAAATATTTATTATTTAATAAATTTGTAATTAAAACAATTAGTAAGATAATAGTGCATTACTAAAACTAGATTCTTCCAGGCAGTTTGTCTTAAAACTTTCAGAATCTTACAACTGATTTTTATTTCTCATAGGATAAGTTTTAAGCACATAGTTAATGATTTGTTGAAACATGCCACATCCAAATTTCTTAAAATTGAAAATACATCTTTCCTTCAGGGCTGATGGCATCACACACAGTCACTCTTGTCATTTTCAAAGAAAATATCAAATTGGTTCCCAAAGTTCCCTGGCTACTTCAGAGAAGCAATTAATTAGCAACCCATGAAGTCCAAGTTAATTAGATGCATTTACATTATTTGTTTAGACACAACCTAGTTTCATCCATTGATTGCATCAGCCAGCTCCCACCCCTTTCTACTCTATTTTAGCCAATAAACAGATGGTAGGTTATCAGAGACCGGAGCAAAGAGAAGCTGGCCTTCACAGGCATGAGCTCCAGAAGAAGGAAGACCGAAATAGATTTTAAACCCTGGAAGAGAACTCCACTAACACCACACACGTAGAAATAAACACGCTCCGAGTCAGGGAAGGGGCAGGGGCAGTGAGGAAACAGGACTTAGGACTTTATTCCTCCCTGTCCCATGAGTCTTTTCTCCCTTCGTCTCTCACCCGCCATTTGGGCAGAGTTTTATTTAGACACATGAGAGTCTTTTTCAAGATCTTTTCAGAGTATTAAGTATATATTGTCAATACAGGACCGCTCTTCTGAAATGACAAGAGGACCACTTGGCCCTGCCAGACACAGGCCTTGGCACTCGTGTTTCACGAGGTGACGCGCGCAGCCAAGACTGTGATGTGCACTGGGTGGCGGGGCGCCAGAGGCCTGGGTTTAAGCTGTCAGCTTCTCAGTACTGCAGAGGTTGGAAACATTCTACAAAGCCAGCGTCTCGTTTCCTAACTACAAATGCAATAAAGACCGGGCACCAGCCCTGCCACAGGCAATTCCGTCTGTCCCGGCATTAGGTAGTGTGTACCTGCAACATGGAACAGCCAGCACAGGGGTAGGTGATAAAAAATGGGCGTCACTCATGGGTGCGGCCCCGCCTCCGGCTCTCGGGATGCCTCTTTCCCCGAGGGGAAGAGTCGGTAGTGTTTTCTTCTTCTGACACACTTTTCTCTGCACTTACATGGGTATTTTATGTTTATTGACATAAATAAATGTGTTAATTTTGCTTTCTGACTTCCATCTTACTACCCCTAGAATTACCTGACCATAGTGCAGTCACCTCATCTGTAGTCACATGGGACAGCACCCCGGTCCCTTGTTAGGTCAAGCGCCCCTTCATCCCCTACTGACAAGCGTCAGTCTTTCTCCCTTTTGATCAGGAAACGTTAATGCAGGGAAGATCCGAAGGCCTTGCACGCTGGCTGTGGAGGGGTCTCCGAGCTGCGGTGCTGGGTGGGACGTGGTGTCCGCACTGCCAATTGTGGTGACGTCAGGCTGGTCTCCAGTGAGTGCAGGACCACCCACCCCTCCGCTTTCTTCCTCACTGGATTCTATTTTTTTATTTTTATTAATGTGTTGTGGAGAAGTAACACCTTGCTGTTGTTTTATTATTCCCTCCTTTGATTTTAGCCAGGTGTACATACTCAAACTACTTGGATTGGTACCTGCATTTCATTAATTACTGATATATTTTCAAAAACATCTTTTCTGCAGAAACTCATTATATATTGCAGTGTGAAATCTTATTGTCACATAATTTAATATTTCTCTCAATTGTCTTGAACATTGTTTACTACACTTTTGTTAAGATAGACTTTTTCTCCATGTTTTCCTCGTGTAATAGAGTCGAGCTTTTTCGTGACGTCAGGGCTAATGTCACGCCTTTCCAGACCTCCGTAAAGTGTCAGTGAAGTGTGCACAGACTCTGTCCATTCTTTCTCCGCATCATTTGATGACTATTGCTGGTTCTGACATCCAACGGAACTTGTCTAGACGGAACTTGGCTTGCAGATGATGCAGCGTAAGGATGTAAGTTCCACTCACAAAGACAGACTGATTGGCCGACACTTTCCACGCAGGGTCACGTTATTTCCTTCTGTGATGTTAACTGCCTCCAAACACTTGGCCCAGTGGGCTCCAGGGGAAAGGGACACAACATGACTCATTCAGTTCCAGTAGTCTGTTCCTCACATAGCTGATGCCATACTGTTTGAATTTCCACACTTTTTTCATATATGTTGATGTGTGGAAAGACACATCCTATTCTACTGTTCTTTCTCCTTCTTCCAAGGCCAAGAAACAGCGCCCAGGAAGAGCAGGGCCTCTCCTCTGAGTGCCACCCACGCTGGGAGCGGCCCTTGCACACAGCTAGGAGGAGAGCTACGGCAGCCGGTTCAGCACTTCTGACAGCGGGCCTGCGGGCTGTCTATCTCTTTGAATTGACCGTGATTAAATTATGTTTTCCTAAACATGATATATTTCAGCAATTTTCCTAAATTCTTTGAATGAACCATACACAGTATTGTATGTATTCAAAAGTCTCCCCGGTTTTAAATATGAATGATGTCTATTTCTTCTCTGGCACTTCCATCTCTCATCTAACCTCCTGTCTGTCTAAAATCTCCTACTCATCCAGTATTCGAAATTGTATCTATTTTCTTGGGCATTTGAAGAATAAACTTTAGTCTTTTGCCTATGAAGAATTTTATTTAATTTCATTGGTTTTAGCATTTTTAACTTCTGCTTTTGTTTGCATTCCATATTTTCTTTTCTATTAATTTTGCGCTTGTAGATTCTCGGGAGCGCACGTGTGTTCTTCCCTTCTCCCACTCCTCCCCCATCTTTTGTCTCCCGCACCCCTCTGTGCGCCTTGCTTAAGCGCCCCCTGCAGGTTCGGTGGGAAATAACAGGCCCCCTTTCTCACAGCCACCTGCGTTTTGATTTCCTCATGTTTTCTTGACTTCACCCAAGTTGCTGGGTGTGAGAGAATGAGGGTGTGAGCGTATGCAAAGCTGAAGGAAAGAATTTCATTAATGACTTTTCTTTGCGCTCCTCTGAGGACAGAGAACTTAACCTGTGCCTGTCCGCTTCTGAATTTTCTGAAGATTCTCAGTGTGACCTCAGATAATCGTGCACCACGAATTGGAGTGTCTGGCCCCGGGGTCAGAGGTCAGAACACCCGGCTTCCCCCCGCCCTGCTCCTTTCCTCTCCAGTGCCCCAGGCACCCCTGGCCTCTCTGTGTTCTTCCCCTGATGAGAACGCCTGGCTTGTTGCTGCATCTCAGACTGTACCTCAGTATGGTTCACTCTCAAGACCTGACTATTGGGGAACTGTTGTTACAAAGGACAGTAAGCTGGGCTTGGCCTGGTGGCACAGGCCAGCGCCCCCAATACCGTGGGAGGCCGAGACGGGAGGATCCCAAGTTCGAGCCCAGCCTGGGCTACTTGGCAAGACCCTAACTCAAAATCAAAACCAAAAAGTGGGCTGGGGGTGCGACTTAGTGTGACGTCCCTGGATTCCGCCTTCTGCGTTAAAAAAGAGTCGAATTTATGTTGAAAAAAGTAGAGTTTTCTACAACTTGATATCCAATTAGGAGAAGCTAAGCAACGCGACAGGCCAGCCCTCTCACAAAGAGGGGGCTTCATTCCGCCCGCGGCCTCTCACCTGAGTTGCAGGTCTCACCTGAGCTCCGCGGTTATGGGGCCGAAGCCACCCACCGCCCCAAGAGCCCGGCGATCCGGGGGGCTGAGATGCCGTGGCGTGGCCGCTCCCCACCCCGTCTCCTCATCGGCGCTGTCCACCTGCTGCGCGGCGGGTGTGGACATGGACCCTCACAACGTCAGATCCCCTCAGTTCCGTTTTCCTTATTTCTTTGCCAACTTCCTGACAACCGCGGGTCTAAGTCCACACGCTGCGCCCTGGGTTTCTTCCCCCTCTGGGACCCCGGAGAGCAGCCGGCGGCGCTTGTCCCCACAGCCCGGCATCCTCCCCCGTGGACAGGCCTGACTCACTCAGAAGACGCAGCCCGTGTGCCACATGCCACACACAGGGCGCGGTGGCTCCGGCCGCTCCACGCGTCCTTGTCAGTCCGGAAGGTCGCTGCGCCAGGAATGGGTTGCGGCGGCTCTGGGCCTCATGCCACGCGCGTTACCGACTGCGTCGCCGGTGGGGACGGTGGCTCTGCCTTCTCACTCACCATTTCTTCTCAAAGGCGTCACACCCTGCCTCTCTCCTCTTGGGAATTACATCTAGTTTTTCCAAATACGAAGCTCCTCTACAGTCATGCTCAGAATCCACCCTCAACCACCACAAGATGCCTCTGAGAAGGAGTGCTAGGGTAACATCCACGTTCCCTGCCCTTGCTCTGGCTGCCCGCCTCATCGTCAGCGCGCTGGCTTTGGCTGGGCATCCTCTTTCACACTTTGCAGAATCAGCGCCCACCAGGAGACTCCGGAACGCAGTGTTTCCAGCTTCATTGTTTCGAGTACAACGCGTGGCTTGTACAACTTGGGGCTTCTGCGTGGCTAAAGATACCTTCATTCTGTTTTCAGAGTTCAGTGCGACTTTTAACGGATGAGAGCGTCAAGAGTAACTTTTCTTCCAAGGTGAGGAAATTCTCCTCTGCCTTCTACCTCTGGGCCGGCTACTGAGGACGTGTCCTCCACCGAATCCCCGCAGCTCGTGGGTCACCAGCGTGCTGCTAATTACGGGCCTGTTCCATTCATGCTTTCGACATTTAATCCGCCCCTCGCCCTGCGCAGCGGAGTGTGCAGGGAGCTTCGATTCAGAGCGCCTAGGGACAGGGACCTGAAGTTCCTGTGCTGGAGAAAACACTGGCGAGTGACCCCCACGACCCCAGCCCTTGCCCACGCTGCCCCCCGCTGGGGGAGACAAGAAGGCATGTTTGTGTCTCTGCTACCTCCACAGTTGGGAGTGTCACTCACAGGTCACATCGCTGAGCTTTAAACGACTGAGGAACACAGGTGGCCCAGTGGAATGTCATGAGAAAAATCAGACGGAAATTGCCAAATTGTCCAAGAAGGACAGATTGAGAAAAATCAAACAGAAGAGATTTTACTACGATCCTTCAGAATCGCTTTGGACACCTTGTTACTTTAGTTCACGGTCAAAGGAGGGGTGAGAAATGACCGAATAAATATTGAATAATAGGCACTTATATTTTGTATAAGTTAAAATCTTTGACAGAATATAGATGACAACATATTTTATTTGCCTAAGTCTTAACCAATATATTAATTGAAATTTGGTGAAATTCTTGTATTCTACTCTAACTTTAAAGTCATAAATTATTTTTAACCATTGAGTTAATTATACCTAACAGGATGCATGTTCAATGAAATCATAACCAATAGAATTAACAGAATGCTCAGAACCGGTATTAGTATAATTAGTATAAATACCAATAATGTACTAAACATACAATACTAAGAAGTTGTAAGTGGTCAATAGCATTTGACACAGACTACTAATCAACTTAACAGGAAGGTGAGAGTGTAAACACAGTCCCTCCCTGTGGGACCACTTGGACAAGTAACACGGGCCCTGTTCTTTCAGTAGGCTTAGTCACCACACATCTGCCGCGGTAGTTAGGCCATGTATGTACTGTTGCTGTGCCTAAACTTAACCTCTCCCTCTTGTATGGCTCACAGACCCTTGGAAGAAGCAACACTCAAACAAACGCTCTAGACCAGCTTGGGATCGGACTGCCACGTATCGCCAGTCGTGCACAAGTGGTAAAACGTGACTGTATCACCACCCGAAGTCGCTTCTGTCCTACAGTAATAAAGAAGAGGGCCACCCCAGGAAAGATGGCGCACATCAGAGAATTGTTTGGAGAACGTAAATGCGTGTCTCTGAAGAGGTGTTCTACGTAGGTGGGAGTAACACAGAGGATCATCTGGCAGCCAGTCGAGCAGACACCAGGATGACAGTGGGCCTGCCCGGCCCTGTCCTGGTCACAGCTGCTTGACCCGCCTCCCAGTGGTTTTCATCTCTGCCTCTTGCCTCGGGTTGCATAACACATGGTCTCCTTTGCATCTGTCAAGACTGAGAGCTACCCACGCCCTGAAGGGATGCTCACTTAGAGTCCCATGTTGTGAAAGCTCTAATCAGGCCTCACTAGATCTCTGTCCTCTGAGGGAAAGAAAAAGGGGCTCCCACATCGGAAGGAGATACAGAACAGAACAGAGGGTCTCCCGCAGGGTGGCAGACAGGCCCAGCTTTTAGGGTGTCTTGCCCTGGTCTAGAGACACTCAGGAACAAGTGCTTTAGCTGTTCACATCCTGTTGCGTAGGCATCAGCTGGGGCATGCCACTCTGAGGTCCTCAAGAAACAATAATTGCCGGGCAAATGTGCCCCTCTGTCACCCTGGGCAGCACATCCCCTCCTTGTACAACAGAATCACCCCCTTCAGAACTCAACATGATTCTTGCTTTTTAAAAAAATTTTTACAGTGCCAGGAACTGGACCTAGAGCCCTGGCACTGAGCTATATCCGCGGTGCAGTTCTATTTTGGCACAAGGTCTCACTAAGCTGCGAAGTTGCCCGGGGTGGTCTTGAACTCGTGATCCTCTTGTGTTAGGCTCCCAGGGAGGAAGGAAGGAAGAAAGAAAGAAAAAAAGAGAGGAAGGAAGGAAGGAGAAAATAAGGTAAATTTGCTTAAATAATACAACCCATGCCCTGTGGGTTTTATTATTTCTTTTTTTTTTTTTGCACTTAATGTTTTTAATTTTACAATAAAGAAGTACAAAAGAAAGCGCTAGAACCTACTTGGGGCACATTCATTATATTAATGTTTTATATGCGGCCCAAGACAATTCTTTAAAAAGAAAAATCTGGGCAACGAGACAGCGGGCCACAGGTCGGCTGCACCTGGCAAAGGGCGTGGTGACTTGGAGCTGCGGGCCACAGGACGCCAGGACACAAGCACAGCATCAGCCCAGCACGGAGCTTGCCAATGGAGGCCACATACGAGACCCACCACATCAGACATGAGGCGCCACTTATGAGACGTATTTAATGAAATACAGACTGGCCACCAAGCACGCAATGGCTAGTGTGACCCTGAGTTGAAACCTCGGAATGGTTATTCACAAAACTCAAGTTATATTTGTTTTGCGTGTGCAAATACATTGATGAAGCTGGTTATAAGGGAAGGTATGCCCTCTACTGATTTTTCAGGAATGAATGAAAAATGTAGCATGATTTCCAAATCAGAAGCTGGTTCACATTACGTCATACATGAAACACTTATGCCCTAACTTCTGCTTTGAACCAGTAAGTGCTACTGGGCTGGTATTACCCTTCCCTAGGGCAGCAGTCCGGCTCTTTCCCTGTGCATAACCACTAGGATGTTTACCTTATCTGATCAATTTCCCTGTGAGTCATACATGCTCATGGGGCAGAAATTTAATGTGAATTTTAAGATAGGAATAAATGATACATCCATCTCTGCCCCCTGCAGCCTGCCTGGCCAGCCAGTAGATGTGGTGACCAGTTTTCTGCAATATGACATGCACATTCCTAGTCCCTATTTCTATTTCAACTCTCACATACTGAGTGGCTTTCTGTACCAGTATCCATATTAGATGGGCACCACTATGCAAGCAATCAAATTCCATCAACCAGTCTACCTTATTCCAATTTACACGTAATGATAAAGTACAAAGTTGGAGGGCTGTTTGAACCTGATGCAGAGAGCCGTGGGGCACTCCATTAAAGTGAAAGTGGACTGCTCTACCGATCCACACATACTTTGTTTATGACTATTGTTTATGACATCAATTTTTGCATGTGATATGCACAATTTGAATACTTTAGTATGAGATTCAAGTTTTGATATTATCACCTGTTCAACAAGTTACATAAGTCATTTCAGTAACAAGTATGAATTCTACAAAAATGCTTTGAATTTCACAATAAACTAGTATTTCTGCAAATACAGAGATAGAGGAAGAGAACAAGTGAGAAATAGTAAGAGGACAGATAAAGAATGAAGTATTTGATGTCACTGCATCAGATGAGACATAAAAGAATCGTTCTATTCTTGCACATTTTCTATAAAACAGGGACTGAAAATCACTAATTAAGACTTGACACTTGTAAGAAAATTTTGCAATCAAGCATTCGTTCATGGCATTTAAATGACTAAAGTGATCTTCCAAAATTACTATGTATACAAGGAAATTAAAATATATGACTAGGTTGTGACCTTGTCCAAATAAACAAAAAGTCCTTTCACTGAGAAAAATATTAAAAGATGTTCAAATTTCAAAAACAATTAACATGTCAAAATTTCAGTCAGTCAAACAAAATGTCAACCAATGCTCCTAACAAAAGCATCAACTAACAGAAATCTGTTTAATTCCCTAGAAGTATTACTATACATGTATATAATGGTGTGTGTAATATTTGCTTAAATTATCATGAAAATAATAAAATTTATTTATATCATTGACTGAAAATTAATCTCTAGTAAAGTCAGTGTATACAAATTCTTCAGCTATCCAGAAAGTGATCTGGTCACATCTCTAGGATCTTTAAACTCCATGTAGCCTACATTACATAAATGGAAAGCAAAGGGTTCAAACTAAAAAATGGTAGAAGAAAAACAGCACCAAGAATAATTTTAATTATCATGTCAACAAGAGCCTCCCACACGGTAAGAGCAACAGTTTTCTAAAGACAGAAACAAAAAGGATAAAAAAAAATGCTATCAAGTTACTACATAACATGCCCAGTCATTTGCCACTCTTCATTAACCACAGATAACTAAAGA
This sequence comes from Ctenodactylus gundi, assembly GCA_004027205.1. NCBI lineage: Eukaryota > Metazoa > Chordata > Mammalia > Rodentia > Ctenodactylidae > Ctenodactylus > Ctenodactylus gundi. Next base: position 410,611 of record PVKB01000699.1, read on the forward strand.
AGCTAATCAAGGGAACGGAATGGGCAGCAAAAGCAAAGGAAGGCGCTGCAGCTGCCGCCATATTGGTCGTTCAGAGCCTGTCATGGTCACCTACCCCGGGGAGCTGAGCTCTAGCGCCAGGTGCCCCCTCCGGAAGGCATCAGCCAGAGAGGTGCGGGGCTGGACCACCGGGGACCTGGGCAGCGGATCCTGCCGTGATTTTAGAGCAACCTCTCTCTTCTCCTGAAAGCCCGAGACTGACTATTAAACACTGTCCTTCCCCGCTCAGCAGTGCACCTGCAGCCTGGCTTGGCGAGTCACCTCCATCCCCTGAGGCGAATTGAAGCTGACCTTTTCTGATTTCCACTTAGCAATTGCTTTCCAGATAAAATTACCACCTTAGCTCTTCAACGCTAGTCTGAGGTTCTCAGGTCCTGTTTTGACAGCCGCGCCCAAGGAGCCACTGGAGTTCTTTCCCCTGAGAGGGACACCGGGAGGAAACACACAGCCACTGTAGAAACGGACAGCTTCAACTATCTGTGAACTATTTCATTTAGAATTACACAAAGGCTCAAACAGGAGCGATCTCGGCCAGCAAGCGGTCCATCTGGTGGCGATCCAAAACACGCCCCAGCCTGTCACGCGAAGGCACCTTAGGAAGTAAACACTGACGGCCAAGTCCTTTCCTTGCATCCACAGGGCCTGGGGGCCCCTGGAGCAAGGAGGAGCAGTGCATGCTGGGCAGCTAGAAGTTGGGAGCAGAGAGCTCCGCAAGCAGAACCCCAGCCCCAGCAGTGGCCTCCCGGCTCCTGTGGACTCCCCGGCCCAGGTGCAGAAAAGCCCTGCCAGCCTCTCATGCAGCTGAGGCTGTCTGGTGTGGATGCACTTCCTGGAGCCTAGAAATTTGTTCCCAAAATTCAAATACATGCTTCCAGAAAGGATATAGTCACATGGCTTCGCCTTTTGATTTGCTTCCCAAGATCAGGTAGGACTGGACCTAGACTACATGTGACAGAAGGCATGAGGTCAGGCCCTCACATGGCACGAGCTCCAATGGAACTGTCCTTCGGGGGCATTGACAGTAAGGAGGTCCCACAGTCCTACAAACGCTGATCGCCAGGAAAATCACAGTTGTCCATTAGTTAAATGCAGCCATGACACAAGCCTGATACCTGACGGTTTTTAAACTGTCAATTTTAGAAACAATAGACATACAGGAGACATATGTCCCATATGAAAGTCACAATCACTTCTTATATCAGAGACATGACAGCCTGCCAAGTGCTTTCATATTAAATGTTTCTCCCTTTCACAATTCTGTGGTACGAAAGGCAGGGCCTACAGCTGAGGGACAAGACGTGATCTGAAACTACAGCCAGTGTTTACATTAAAATATGTGCATGTACTACAGGAAAAGCCACATGGCCCCTCAATCACCTCCGTTGCTCAACACGTCTATCCCATTATTCTCACCATGTCATGAAGCAGCTCATCTTCCCTGAGTACCTGGAGTTCATGGTCCTGCCTGCCTTGATGTCTCAAATCAAATGAAAACATTGATCTTTCATGGTTATTTTCACTTCAGGGGACAGCCAGAAGTCATGGAGAGGGTTGGGCCCAGTGCATAAAATTAAAGAGGACACACATTCATTTGACAGAAGTTATAATAAACATGTGATCAACATTAGCTGACCATGCATATGGCTCATGTGGAAAGTTTAAAAATGTATTACAATAAAAGACACATTACCATGAATCACCTTAAAGTATTCAAAATAATGACCTCATTTGTAACACATCTGTCCCATCCTTCTTGGCATTGTGGCTTTTACTACAATAAGTTTTTTTTTTAATTGAAATATCCATGCATTGTTTTGGTCACTCCTTCAAAAGATGGTGGATGCCTGCAGACATGAGCATCCAACAGACCCCAAATCTTCTGGGGCACAGCCAAATACCCTTTGAGGACATCACACCACTTCTCTGTTTTGTGGGAACAACCCTGGGATCCTGAGAGCAGCAGCAATCATATCTGAGTGAACAACAGGCATTCCCACTGCCAAGTCAGCTGGTAGTCCAAGTCACAGTAAACTCTCTGCACTTCTGGGGAAGGACCAGGGTGCAAGACCTTAGCTCAAGAAAACGTGGTCACCGAGCACAGCTCCAGGAAGAAGCCCATGCCACATCTAAGCACTCTAATAGGCATGTGGGCTGTAGTTCCCTGTCAGTAGCTCTTCTAAGCACACCCTCCTTCCTTCCTAGAAAACTTAATTCCCAAGGGCCAAGGAGCTTTGTTGCAGCGCCCCACAGCGGGCAGGGTCTGCAAAGTCATCACTCACTCGAAGGCAGTAGAAGAGTAGAAATTAAAAATAGCAGGGACCTTTTGAAGCTCCTGAACATTTTTCTGTCGGCATAAGATTGTTCCCCGTGGTGTATTTTTAGTGTTCTATACACTCGACTTTTAAATGTCATAAGCAATAAAATCCTGTGAGCACTATTCCAATACCTCTCTGCGGTAGAGTTCTGTTTGATATCTCATCTGCGACTTTGATTCAGGCTTTATGACACTGGTAAGTGCACACCATCCAGCCGACTGTGGCCACTGGGTGAAGTGAAGGCTTTCCTGGTCTAAGGGATGGCCTTTAACTTCCTCTCCTCAGAGGACACACAGCAGGAGGGTCAGTTCCCCCAACCTGAAAATCCCATCCAATTCCCAGACTGAACTCTCACAAATTAGTAAAGATCTGAAGTTGGCATGTATAAACATTCCAGAAAGCAGCCAGGCCTGGTGGCATAGTCCATAGTCTCAGCATTTGGGAGACTGAGGAAGAAGGGGATTACAAATTCAAGCCAGCCTGGGCAGCTAAATGGCTCAGCGAGACCCTATCACAAAAGAAAAACTACAAAATCTCTTCTGATTGTTACGCCTCTGTGCCTCTCACAGAACCCTTTGCCAGATCTCCTCTTTTCCCCCCTTCTTCAATTAATGTTTCTTTTTCTTTCACTATTTTCAGAGCAACTTCCTTTTCTTGCATTAACAGATGTTTGACCCAAGAAATGAAAAGAACCGAATTTAAAAAGCAGAGAAGGTAGGAACTCAAGAGGTAGACCTTGTGGAGATGGTAGGGAGTGAGGGCGTGACAGGAGGCGAAGGTGGGGAGAAGAACTGATTAGCTGAAACATGCCAATTAAGATGCAGCAGGTATAGGTACCACGCTTCCAGAACGAATGTAATCATTGCATATTGCACACACTGACAGATAAAAATTGTATGGTACGGAACCGTGAGCATACCATTACCCTGGGCCTCAGCATCACATAAGCACCCTGGCAGGTGACATATCTGGTTTCTGCATGCAGAAACTCACTGGAGGACACCGCATGTCTCAGGAGTGACCCTCTGACCACAGCAGGAACTATACGCCACTCAAGGTCCCGAGGGAGTAGCTCTTCCCAAGGTGGATGCTAACAAAACAAACACGGTTTATCGAATTCGCACTCCTTATACATTTTGTTTGTTAAGTATTACCTTAATTTAAATACTCTTGCACGAGGCTCGAGTTCCTGGGGCTTTGCCATTTAGAAGCCAAGGGGATGAACGGAGGTGACCCGGCCCCGGGACCTTCACGGATCAGGGACTGCGCGGCCTTAATCACTCAGTAGGAAGGAAAGCAAGCACTTACGATATTTCACACACATCACATTGTTTTATTTTTCCATTCTATTTTTTCACTATCTCCTAAATGTTTTAAAGTTTGTAAAGTAGCGATTACATTCTGGGCTTCCCTTCTGAAGATGCCTTCAGTTCCACAATCTGAGTCAAGGCAGAAATTGATTTTACGCACAAATATCTTCCTCTTTGTGTTTCCCAAATGACTTCCTTTCTAAATCAGGTGCGAATGCACCGATTCAAGGTTTAACTCCTCCACAGGACTTGAAAGGCAATCGTAACGGGAAGACTGAGCAAGACCGTGACAGGACTTCACAGTCTATGCGTGGTACCCAACTCAGTGCCGTCAAAATCTCATTTTCGTACACATCCGAGGAACAGTAATGGGGGAGACATGCTGCCTCCGGTCAACAGCCCTGTGCTACGTTTTGTCCAAAAACTACTATTCCCTCTGAGTTCTTCATAGTGAAAAGTATTTTTCCTTATGTTAAGAAATTATTTTCTATCTCCTGATGTAACCTCTACATTGACTTACGTTGCAAAATCTATAGTGTCAAAAATGCCCCCTCACTACTCACAGAAAGGGCTTCATGAAAACCAGGCTTTCAAATGGAAAGGTCCCAAGTTCAAAGTCCTCCAGCTGCCACTACCACGTATGGGAGAGCAGGCAAGTTATTGAAGTACTCCTAACCTCCGCATCACCACCTGTAAAATAAGTCATGCCAGTCCTAACCTCAAAGCTCTCTTAGAATTCACTGTGATAAGCTTCTCATAATATCTGTAGCCACAATAACCAAAGAATAGATGATTTATTTTCAAAAGAGAGGTGAAGACATGTTACAAAATAAAAGGTTGTGCAGCTGAAGAGGGCAGAGACCTGCAGAATGAGCGGCATGCCATTTGAGACTAGCCATCTTTAAAATAACCACCTTTCCTTGTGTACTTCTAGTGTCTTCCCAGCATTTAACATAAAAGATTCCTTGTGGGCCTTGCTAGGCTTATGGTCCTATGACCTCAGCCCCCAGCCCATCCCCCATTGCTGCAAACCTCCACCCCCAAGCCTAGCTTCCACTTGCCAATCACATACACACAAATCATCCGGATCTTCTGACATGCCCACAGCAGATATCTGAGTTTCTTAGAGAAAAATATGTTCTAAATTAAGTTTAAGGACATCGGAAACTTTTAAGCACATTCAACCTAAAAGCTGAATTTTAAATCTAGCAACTCAGTTATCTGTTTCTTCAGTTCTGTTTTGTTACATGGACTCTAACAAGAATGAGAGAAAACAAGGTTTGTTGACTATTCGTGTTCCTACTCTTCAAGACAGATCAGCAAATATCCTCTGCTCTTGCTCATGTTTGAACACAAAAGAGCAGCCCAGGTGAGACACCATGATTAATTTTCAATGGTTCCTGTGACAATTTTTTAATACTAATACACATTTTATATTATGTAGGTGAGTCGGGAAGGTTACTCTTTGTGCACTGAATTAGAAAAAGTAAGAAATTCTTCCAGTGACACACTCTGTGTGTGTGTGTGTGTGTGTGTGTGTGTGTGTGTGTGTGTGTGTGTGTTGGCGTCTCCCAACTGTCAAGTTGGTCCATTTCATGGAAGCCATCGAAGTGCAGACACACAGCCATCCCTCATGTCCTACGTAATCATGTTAGTGTCCTTGTGATCAGCAATAGCGGCTACTTTCACTCCAGACACTGATAATTTCTATCTCCTCTTTCCCTTGATCAGTCTGGCTAAATTTTTATCAATTTTATTGACTTTTACAAAAGTATGACTGGGATTCCATTGATTTTTCTCAATCAATTTCACCGATTTCAACTAGTCATTATTATTTATTTCCTCCTTGCATTAGGCTTCAATTACTTTTGCCTGCCTGGTTTTCAAGGTACACATTGAAGCTACTGATTTTAGGTCTGCTTTTCCCAGAACATGAACTTAACGGTATGAATTTCTCTTTATTATTCTTCCCATATTTACCAAATTTGAAGACTTGTATTTTTCAACTTAGTTAAAAATATGTTCTAATTTCCATGAAGACATATTTTATCCACATATGACTTAGGAACATATGTTTACATGCAGACATGTGGGATTTTCCAGCTGTCTTTCCACTATTGGAGTCCAGTTTAACGCCACGGAGTCCTGAGGACATACCTCGCAGGAGTTCCCCTTTTCTAACTGATCAAATGTGTTCTACATCTTGTTCAGTGCTCCCCCTGCAGGCGCTCGTGCGCACTGCTGAGTCAGCATCGCAGTGGGGTCGTCCTTCCCTGTTGACCAGACGCCGCTGGCTGACCGGCCACTCAGTCCCCCTGGACGTGATGGACTCGGCTGCTGTGATTACCAAGGACTACAACGAAAGCGCTCAAGGTTCCAGCTGCAGCAGCGGGTGCACCGGTTTCTCGCGTGGACTCTCTTGGATCCGGCCTCACATACGCTTACGTTTTGCGGTCAGCACGGACATGTTTGTAACTTGCTCTGTCTTCTTGCACAGGCAACTCCTTTGTGATCAGGTAATGCTCCTCTCCGAGATACTTTTCTTCTCTGGAAATGAGGTCTATCTGAATCAGCCTGGCTATTTCAGCCACCGTCACAGCCACGCAATCATGGAACACCCTTCTCTCGTTCCTGGCTTTGGTCCTGAGTCCTCTTTCTTAAAAAAGGTTGTGTGGAAATACACTTCAGTTTGGTTTTCCTTATGTATTCTGGGAATTTCTGCCTTTCAGTTGGTCTGTGCAGATTATCCCCATGAGATTATTCTACAGTTAGATTTGTGTATTTAACTTTTCTCTTTATCATATTGGCTCCACCCCCCCCCCCATCCGCCTCTTTTTCTGCCCACTCTGGTTTTTGGTATCTGACAGAATTTGTTTTCACTTTTATTCCACCTCAATTATAATTATTTTAAAAACTATTTCAGTGACAGCCAGAGAATTCGGATTATGTGTTTTTTAACCAACCTAGGTCCACTTTCAAATTCCGTACCACTTGGCTCTGGCGCCTTCCGACAGAGCCACCCCTGTCCGCTGGCTGGTGCACTTTGCCAGGCACCTCCACCCACGGGCCATTAACAATAAATTCATTCCTATTTTATAACGTAAATAAAATTATACTTATTATAATATACTATAATAAATTATATGAGGGATAATACAAAAGATTTCTCTTTCTATCCAGTTACTCCCTTTCAGGCGTCCCGTTTTGCTTTATGTAGATACGAGTTTCTGATCTGTGCCTTTTCTCTGGTCCCTAAAGGACTTACTTGAACTTTGCTTTCTGGGAATGTCTGCTGATGTTAAATTCTCTCTGCCAGTTTTTGTTTCTCCAAGAAGTTTTTATCCGTCCTTTATTTTTGTGGGATAATTTTGCCAGAAATAGAATTGTGTTGTCATATTTCTTTTAAAATGTAAAAATTTCACTCGAATCTTTTCATGCCTGCATGGTTTCTGATAAAACATTTATCATAATTCCTATCCTTCCATTTTCTGTAGGTATGCATTTGTTCCCAGCTCTGCCTTCTTCGAGAGTTTTGCCCCTGGTACGTGGTGTCATGCCATCTTCTGTTACTGATGTCTGCGCGGTGGCCTCGTGCACGCGTCCCCCTTGGCGTTCTCTGCGCCCAGGGGTCCTGCAGCTTGCTGCCTGCATCCAAAGCCGCGCACATGGGCGTGACGTGTGCGGCCTGTTCTGCCCGCTTCTTCCCCTGCTTGTCCCGGCGGTTCCTGCTGCGTCTTGTGGGGCTTTCTCCCCGTCCTTAGCTGCTGCGCTCCGGACAGTTTCTTTCTCTCCTTTTCTTCTCCCTTCCTCTCATCTGTTCTTTCTTGTCCGTTGTTCTCCTCTCCTCCCCTTCGCTACCCTTCCCTTGTGTCTGCGCTCCAGCCTGGCCCGGCCCCCTCACGCACTAGCCAGCCCCCCACCCCCGCCCCGCCTGTCCCGGGGGGGGGGCGCGCGCCCTTTCCACTGCTTTCAGAGTGGTTTCCCGTCAAGTCATCCCCTCCTCGAATCTCTGCTTCTCCACTTACACTGCCTGTCTTTTCCTGCCCATTGTCTAGTTTTTCTGTTAAGCTTCTTGGCATTTTATTAATTATAGTTATTTTAAATATCTGACCTGGAAAATCTAGTAGTTTTAGAATTCCTACCTAGTTGTGGCAACCGCTCTCTCAGAACTCAGGCACATCTTCGCAATGCCCATTGGGATTTCCTTTTTCGTTTTATGTACTTATTTACTGCCTGGGTGCGCTGGCTTGGCACCGAGGGGTTAACGGGAACGGAGGAAACTGCTTCCTCTCCTCCCTCCTCCGCCCCGCTGCTGGGCTCTGCTCACTTTTGCTACAACGCCAGCATCAGGGTGGTTGTGCCTTTCTCAGAGAGCTCAGGTGACCTGATTCTGACATGTGGGGAGCCTGTTGGCAGGGCCTTTAGGAACGGTGGTGTCCTGCAGCATTCTGATACAACAGATTTTTTCCCCCTCAGTACTGGAGATTGAACCCAAAGCCTTCACTTTGAACTAAACCCAGGCATTATTATTATTATTATTATTATTATTATTATTATTATTACTTTGAGATGCTGTCTTGCTAAGTCACTAACGTGCCTAGGTAGGGTGCAAGCCTGATCCCCTGCCTCAGCCTCCCAGGGTGCTGGGACTACAGGCAGGTGCCACCCTGGTCGGCACCTGCCTGTAGTCAGTCTGTCTCTCACTGACTCTGTGTCTTGAACTTGTGACCCTTCTTAATTTCTCCCCCTTTTGTAATGTTTCCCGTCTGCCTCCCGGGAGCCTGACCGGAGCCTGACCGCGGGCGGCGTGACTTTTCCCCTAATGCAGACCAGAAAGCGCAGGACTGCACAACCAGGAACGCCCTTGTTCTCATTACCTTCCAGCGGAGCCCTTCCCCAGGGACGAGGCCAAGCTCCTGGGGAAGGGCGGGGAACCCTCCCTGACAGCTATTCCTTGGCCTACTATGTCGGGATACGAAGGGGCCAGTCAGGAACTCTCCAGAGAGTCCTTGTTGGGGTTGCTCGCGGTAGAAAGTCCATGGAAGCATAGAACCCCAAACCTGAAAGCCCAAGGAATGCCTTCCGGCCACACCCAGCAACACTCAGCCTGGAGCAGCCCCCAGTCACCATGTCGCTGTCGCTCCCATGCGTGGCTTTGAGGGCTTCTCCCTCAGGTAGGCGCTCCTGCTCCTGTCTGTCTCCCTGCATTTCCAGGTGGCACTGTGACCTGCAATCTCAGTTCTCTAGTGGGTCCACACAGGTCACGGGTAGTTTGTCCAGATTTACCTATTGCAAGGATATGAAGGCCTACCACTCAGCCTTTAGTATGCCATGCTGCAATTAAACTCGAGGAATTTTTATCTATTTACACCTTCTAAACTGTACATTTTTTCACATTAGATACATAATGCATACTTCTGTAACTCACAAACCCAGGTGCAACTTAAGAATGAACCCTAATTCTTCTATTTCTATGCTAGCTATAATGTTGTGAGATATTACATACAAATACACACATACACACATGCACACACACATAGTGGCTAATCTTGTAAGCTATCAACCTGTTTGACCTGGGATCGACTTAGGACATTACTAGAGCACGCTTCTAGGTGTCTGCTTGGGTTATGCAAGTGTAGGCTTGGATTCCACACCTGGCCCCATTCTTCCAGACACTGCCCTCCTGCTCTGTTCCGGGGTCCCATGAACTAAACATTATTTTTCTACCAGATCCGTCTGCCATACTATTTCTGCCCTAAATCCAGCTGGCTATGGGCTGAACCCTCCGAAACTGTAAGCCAAATAAATTACTCCTCCTTGAAGTTGCGAATGTCAGGTATTTTTTCCCAGTGATGTGAAAGTTAACAAATACAACCCACACTGCATACACCGAGCCCCAACACGTCGAACTGCAGTGGATTAAACGTCAAATACTGGCCTCTTTCACGACAGTGAAAAATGACCACGTCTACTTTGAATTGTAGAATGCCGGGTGGCTCCACATGCTGATGTTCTTCTTAGTCTATTGGAAATGCTGTAACAAAATACCAGACTGGTCCCTTCCAGTTGACAGAAATTTATTTCTCGCAGACCTGGAGTATGGACATTGAGGTCCAGGATCACGGTGCTGGCAGATGTGACGTCTGACCAGGGCATATTTCCTGGTTTCTAGGTCGTCTTCTTGCCCTGTCCATGAGCAGCTGTGGAATGTGGACAAGCATTCTGAGGTATTTTTATAAGGAAAATCATTCCAATTATGAGGACTTCACCTTTATAATTCTGTTGTTTTCCAAAGGCCCTACCTCCAAGCTGTGTCCTACTGGTAACTGGGGTTCAGCTCAGGACTTGGAGGAAGGCACAAATCTTTGTGGAATGAACCAGAAAACTGGCAGTGTAGCTAGTGACCAATGGGGCTACACCACGGGAAACTCTCCCTTAATGAAACAGCCCTCGCAGGATTCTTAACGCATAGTAACAATCGTGCCTTTCCCCCAATTCTGTCTTCTCCACCAGACTCAGGTAACCTTCGTCACCCTGTCACACACACTGTTCGGTCGGGAAGTCTGGACGAAAGGCTTCGTTAGGTGTCGAGCGGATAATCCAGCAAACACCTCCATCCGGATGGATGACAGTTATTTCTGAGAGCCACCAGGGAGCTTTCTGCTGGCTGCCTTGCAGATTTGTTAGGTAATTCCCTTGACCTCTGACACAGTGCTTCTCTCCTTATCCCAGGAATGTTGTTTCACGCCTCTTCATGATTAATATGGAGGTCCTAACTTTCCTGTTATTAACATTCCTTAGTAATTTCCGTCTCTCAACTCAGTGCAAATGTACTTCTCACACCTGCCCTTTGCTGCCTCCAGGGATGCAGAGGTCTCCTGACACAAGCACTTTGGGTTCCTGTGAGGAAAGGATTATGTAATGCACAGAATAAATAACTCACTGCAACGCTGTATAAACGGGCTGAAGTAGCAAGTGTTAGCTCCACCATGAAACTGAGTCAACGCAGCTGGGTGCCGGCAGACGTGGAGACAAATGTCCACTCAGGGTTGAAGCCAGGCCTCGTCAATCGGACTCACCCACAGGTGACATCGCCTGGCACGTCCAGCTGCTCTCCTAGTAAATGTGACAGCCCTCTGTCCCTCTGAGTCTGACAAGATCCTCGACGTAGGACTTGATAGCAACTCCTTTGACTCTGCCCTATTTTAAGACCCACCCAGAAAATGACTTCAAAACAGCTACAAACAGCTGTAACCGAAGTATGCCTTCCATCTCTGCTTCTAGAGCCTTTCACATGCAAAGCAACTCAGAAGTCGGCCCTGTGGTACCAGCCAGAGGGACATCATGTCACCAGGGAATTTGGGCTGGAATGGGACCTCCTGAGGTGGCTCCCTCATGACTCTGCCCTTGATCCATGATACGGCAGGGCTCCAACCCAGACCAGAACCTCCCTATGCCCAACTTCTAGCTCCCCACTCAGGCCATGCCTCCCTGCACAATCTTCACCCCAGGGATAGGAAGTATCATGATACAATTAAACACTACTGGCAATGCTGCAGGTGTGAGCTCCAAGTTTAGAGTCACTGGGCGTGACCGCATATAATACACATGCAGGCCCTCGGCTTGAACTGCCACCCTAAAGCTGGGACTTTTTATAAAGTTCTCAATCAACCATATCACAAAGGTATAAATACGTAAGATGGTACATAAGATTGGACAGGTAGATGCACACGTACACATAGGCGGCAGACATGCACAGAGGAAGACTGAGCTCTCTGTTGTGCAGTCACAGTGGACCAACCATCTGTCCACTCAGCCCTGACACAGAAGCTGGTCTGAAACGAGGTTTCAGAGGAAAAACAAAGTTCTGTCTTACGACCTTCCTCACATCACTGTGCTCAATGATCCAACCTTGTACTCCAAATTGAGGAACACAGGTGACCATTTTACTCAACAATATATCGTTTGTTAGTTTTCGCTTTTTCTTTAAAAAAAAAAAAATCCCAGTGTGATATTATGAACACAGCACAGTCCTTATCCGTCTGTGGTAGGACTGTTGCGGCAAATGTAATGAAAATACTGTATTTACTGTAGTCATATCCATAGTACCAGATACCTGTTCCTTATCAAAATGTGGGACTTCTTAATGCCTTCTAGAATTCTCACGCAAATGAGCCTATAGACCAAGGGATTCTATTGTAATTCAGTTGATTCCCAAAGATACTTGGAGATTTGCTTCCGCCTGGCTCTATGAGGGGTCTGTGAGGAGTAAGTGCTTCCTTCCTTACCTGTATTGTGAGGAGGAGAAAGAACTATCGAGTCACCCATAAAAATGAAAGCTTGTCATGTTTGAACATCTACCACGTGCCAGGTTCTTTGTGAAGCACCGCCACTTGAAATCTCTAATTTTCATCCAGTACGCAGAGTCAGTTTTATTTTTGTAGACTTAAGATGAGGAAATTAAGGCTGCGAGGAATTAACGAGCTTGCCAGAAATTACATAATTAGTAAGGTTAAAAAAATGCCTAAATTCCAGTTCTTCTCCAATTTCAAAGCCTGTACTTTCCTAGTACTCAACATAGCTTGTGTGGCGGCGGGGGTGGGGGTGGGGGTCCGATGTTTAAAATTAGAAAAGTTCTCCTGGGGAGCCAGGAGGGGGCTGCCTTCAGACCCACCGCTGACATCATGGTGGGGTGGGAGGCTGCTCAGGCAGTGGCACTGGGGTAAGCTCGGCCGAATAGGGAAGAGGAGAGAAGCACACAGTAGGTTGGGGGATTTTCTCCCAATTTTCTTCTCTCACAAGAGCACTTGGGATGGAGTACGGAGGTGAGCGGTGTGGTGCCAAAGCTCACTAGGGACTGCTGACGACCATAGGGGGCTCACCGTTGTAGAAAACCCTTTCAGCTCAGCCAGTCAGACGCTACAGACCTCCTGCCAGAGGACAGCAGCATTTCCCAGCCCGGTGTTTGGTGGCCTGAAATCGTCCCCTGCAAGTCCTTCCTAGCCAGGCTGGCTTAGGTTCTCTTGGTTTCCCTGCCCAATCCCTACTACACTTAGGTTAAGTCCCAAAGGGTTTGGCATTTTTCTTTGGGTCCAGGAAAAAATCTCAATAACCAACCCTGAATTTCAACCAGACTGCAAGTTTCACCTGTCAAGTGATGTTACAGCATTGGCTACATTAAGAAAAACTCATGAGGGCCGGGAGGAGGGGGACAGGGGCCGGCTCAGAGCAGGGCTGGACACAGGGCTGTGAGCGGCGTTTCTTTGAGGAGCTTCCCCGCCTGCCCAGGGGAGGCTCCACGCACCAGTGTCTCTCACGCCACGGACCACAAGTTCTCCCACGGGGCGCATCCCAGACACCATGAATATGCGTGGGCAGCTGCCTCCCCTTCCTCAGGGTGCTCCTTTTGCTGGAACCATTTCTCCTCCCCTGTGGCCTTCCCAGCGCCTCGGGCAGTGCTCAGACGGACGCTGGGCTGGACGCTCCACAGAGGCGCCGTCCTGGCGGCTGCTAATGAGTCGGCCGTCACCCTGAAGTGGAATGGAAAATGATCCCAGAACTCTCATTTGAAACTCTGGCCCGGTCCTCAGAGAGCTCCGCCCGGCAGGACCCCAACACAGGCCTCTCCAGCCCACTGACTAAGTCTCCAACCTACTGCTTGCAGCATTTGCTGCCGGCCAAGACTCAATTCCACATTCACCAGATGTATTATGTAGATCAGAATCCCATTTTCACGATTTTCCTGACTATAATTAATCTTAGGAAGAACCACTGACAACTGTGTAAGTGAGGGACGGGTCCACGAGGTCCCAGCGTCCTGGAGGGCTTGCCAGCCCAGACTCCAGCTGCCTGCCAGGTCCTCGGGGCATCCTAACGAGGGCTGCTCCTCCAGCCCGCTGCTGCAAGGGGGTTGCCGTTTGGACAGAACCCAACTCCTGTGCATCCTTCTTAATTAATGAATTATCAAAGGAATTTATAAAATGGAACTCTAATTAATTGGATCCAATTAAGATTTTAAACTGTAAATTCAGAGATTATTATTTCATGGACTAGGTGTACTGCTACACCTTCTTAAAGCACTTCTAGAAGAGACCATTTGGCAGTTGATACCTACATTAGGCAGGGACAGATTTTGAACCCGTGGATAATGAGAATTGAATTCTGTGAGTAGTTACACTGAAGGTAACTAAACTCAATGGTGCAGGCCTACAATCCCAGCACTTTGGGAGGCTGGGGCAAGAAGATCACAAGTTCAAGCCCACCCTAGGCAACTTGTCTCAAAACTGAAAGACAAAAATGGACTGGGGATGTGTAGCTCAGTGTGAAGGTCCTGAGCCTCATTCCTAGTACCACAAAACATATGTCTTCACTGTAGAAAAAATTAAAAAAAACAAAATTACAATTCTCCACAGAATTCACAGACCTGAGAATCTCTGTGGACTTACAGTGGGGGGCATACAACATGCAGTAGAAGGGACAGAAAGAACTCATGGCTCAAGTTAAAAAACAGAAACGGAACTGCCCCCATCCTATGACCAAGTTTCTTATAGATCCAGTGTGTGACCCTAGTCCACAGCAACAGACCTGGAAAGCAAACAGCGACAAAAACCAGGAGTTCTGGTATTTGAGAGCATCGTGTTTTCTCAGCTCACAGGACAATGATATACCCACCTGGCACACAACGGCCCAGCCAGGCAAAGAGGAAAGACAGCCCCGGGGCCATGTTTGGGCCTCCATCTGCTGATGTGCTCTAAAATCACAAGCACGGCTGGGATCTCTCAAGTCAAGGAACGTGCAAAAGGAGCACTTCATCCTGCGAAGAAGCGCTTTCTGCTTCATGCAGACTGCTGGAGGCCAGCCCCGAACTTCATGTGGGTAAGTAACCATAAAGGCCACCCGGCTCCTGGCGTCCCCTGAGGTGATTCCAGGTCAGTTATTCCAGACTGTGTTAACAGAGTGAACATTAGAGAAGCATGGTGATTAGCAAATATGTGAGAATTCTATCTGTGTACGCACGTCCACACGTCCACAGCATGTACACAATCCTGCACATGTATCTATGTGGAACAACTAAGCTGATACATACACTTTCCTTCATTTTATTTATTTATTTATTTATTTATTTATTGGTTTTGGGCATTGAACCCAAGACCTCGTGAATGCCAGGAAAGTACTCCACCTCCACCCTCAGTCTCCAGCCTAAGTATAAACACAGAGATGTGCAGCACAAACATTTTTATTTACCGACATAGCCCCAACTATACTGGTGATTTAAGTGAAAGGACTTAGATGTGGAAGATTAATGTGTTAAGTACTGTATAGTCTCTCTGACTTGGGAAACCCAGAACACAGACTTTCTATAGAACCACATGAAGCAATAGCCGGATTTGGGGGAAGGGACAGGGAGGGCGTGGGAGGGCCAAAAATGGGAAGGGATTGTAAAGTGGATATGATACATGTGTGCACGAAATACCCAAATTCATTGTAAACATCATGTATTACATATGTATATAATAAAAATAGTGGGGAAAAAGAAAAAACATATTTTCCTATAGGGATTTCTTGCAATGGCAGAAACCCTGTGTTGGGGACATGTTGCCTTGTATAGTCTAACTACAGATTTCAGCACACACTGCAGACCTTTCAGTGTCTGTGTGCAGCTGTCAGCCAGCCGTAGGTAAGGACCATCACATCTGCACACATTCCGCCCCTCCTCGTCGCTATCTGGGTTTCATCCTTGAGTTCCCATGAAGGAACAGATGCTGAGACAGAGCTGTGAGGTCCTGAGGACTGGCACCTCGGCAGAGGGTAATGGCAGGCCATGGCATCCACTTGCCTTCGGGCAATGGTGCCCTAACTCCCTCTCCCAGCTAAGACTTCTGAGCCTGGAGACAGTGAAAGCGCCGGGGCAGCGGGGTTGGGAAGAGCATGGGCCACACGCATCCTGTCCAGGTTGGAGACAGACATCCATTTGGATATTCCTGGCAGAGTCCCAAGCTTTCAGCAGAGACACTTGATGCATAGAAGACTCGGCATCTCGGCCACACGGAGACCCATCTGTCAGAGTGGCATCCTGCCGGTTGCAAGTTGCTCAGATCTTTTCAGTAAACTGCAAGTTCTAGGCAGGACTGGATCACCACGTGACACCTGCAGGGACCTACACACATCCTCAGGTCTACAGGAAGCCCTTGTCTTCTGCTGCCCCAACCTAGCCCCGCACCTGGTCATTGCCATACCTGTTGACACGGGTGCACACAAGACTCCATTTGCCCTGCAAAGGCTAAACCAGTACTTCAATGGGTTCTCCTGCCAAAAAGCCAGGTGGTGCTCCGGCAGGCATCTGATGAAGTCAGGAAGATAACTCAGGGCATAAAAATGTTTTCATAAAAGAAAATAGAGTGCTCTCAGCAGGGGCACTTTGAGGCAGCTCCATCCATGACCACAATTAGAAAACTAAATCGAGTGTTCGCACATTAGGATTACAAGAACATGGGCTGAGATCAAATTAAACCCTTGTTCTCAACACCAGCAGACACCGCTGACAGCACTTACGGGCCACATACAAACACGACACGGGCCTTTGGAAAAGAGTTCAGTGATGGGATCTGTGAGCTTCAGAACAGCAACATGGCGGCCTTTTACTTTGCATCTGTCATCTGTCCACCAAGATTTCTTGTTCCACTTGTCCCACATATCGCCCTCCTCAGGCCTTGGGGTCGGAAGGTAGAGGGCAGAAGGGAAATGTCTGGAAATGAAAACTGCTCCTCACGCTAATGCTGGCTGCACAGTAGAGCCTCTGGGTAGGTCAAGTGTGAGCCCCTCAGATTCCACAGGGTCCAGCAGAGACACTCTGTAGAAAGAGCCTCTCCTGAAAATAGTCTAAGGCTAGAATAGCCTACGGCTAGGAGAACTGTCTCTGCTGGAGACGTAGCTGAGGCGAGTGCCTCAGCTGTGGTGATACGAGGATGAGGGGACAAGCGTCAATGAGGTCCCCATGCTCACCTAGGCTGGAACGGTACTGACCACTAGCCGGACAGGAGAAGTGGAGAGTCCACTCAACAGGACCCCGAGAGGCCCTCAGCCTCTGTCAACAGTACGCCAACAGTCCCATTCACAGGGCAAGCGACACCTCAGCAGGCTTCCCCGGGGCAGAGTTGAGGGAAGCCAGGATGCGGGCATCCCCGCAACAAGGTGCCACGTCCACAGTTTACAGCAATCAAGCCTGAGAGCCCAGGCCTGCCACTCCAGCGCTCTGGGAGACTGAGGCCGAAGAACTGCAACTGGAGCCCAGGCTGGGCAACTCAATGACTAAGCAAGACCCTATCTCAAAGTCACAGAAAAAAGGGGGGAGGCTAAGAATGGAGCTCAGTGTGAAGGCCCTGGGGTGGGTCCAGAGCACGGGGGGCGGGGGGTGGATCCCAGAATGTGAAGAGTCCTCCGCCGACAGGACAGGAGCGGCTAGGACGGCACGAGGGCGGCCCTGGGCAGGGCCTGGCACGCCACTCCAAGGAGGTCACTGTTCCTCACCCACGTACAGCCCACACAGGAATGTGGACACTGCTGTCACGTGTGATGAAGGAAGAAAAAAGAAAACTGAAATGGCTAAGTGAAAGTTGTAAAAGAGTCCTAAAGCCAGTGACGTTTAAAGGCGTTCACGTTCTGCAACGCTAAGTTACAACCAGAAGAAAAACAGCCTTCACACGCTCAGTGGGTAATAAGCGAGAAACTCCGCCACTGCATGAAGCGGGCAGGGTGGGGCGGCACGCAGGCGGCTAAGGGCACCCTGCCTGTCCCCACTCTGCCCTTGGCACCCAGCTGATCCCCGCAGTGAAAGAAACAGGGCACGATTATTACTCTGCAAGTCACGTAGCACGTTGGTTTGTCTGTTTTTATTTGCTGGAAATCTAAGTGTGCAGTGTACACTTCCATGGGACGCCTTCCCTCACACGCCACCCCCCCCCCCATGATGCCCTCCTCTCTCTTTCTACTCATCCACCTTCACCACGCATTCACTCACTCACTGCACAGCATGTATTTCTGTTCAAATCTTTTTTTTTTTTGGCAGTACTAGCTACTAAGAATTGAACTCAGAGCTTTCACAATAAGCTCCATCCTCAGCCCTTTATTATTTTCTATTTGAAACAGGGTCTCGCCAAATCACTGTTTCCCAGGCGAGGCTCGAACTTGTGATCTTCCTGTCTTAGTTTGACAGGTATGTGCCATCATACTGGACTCAGTTTTTTTTAGGAAAATGACAAGGATATAAACATTAAAAATACATATTTTCAATGCCTATCCCGGAACTCAGAAGTCAGACACAAAGGTGGGAGCTGGCGGCCTGGGTACGGGATTAAAATCGAGGAACACACTCTGTCGTTATCTAGTCTCATTACTTCAGGGAATTACACTTGTCCCACGAGTGCATCACAAACTCTTCCCTCCTGAATCTGGCAAAAGTGCTCATGAATGCATACGAGGTTGTGTAAGGTGTTCTGCCTACAAGGGTAGGACACGGCACACACATGCGTGTGTGTGACTGGGCATGCGTGCAGACCGGGCAAGCCATGGCTTGCCTTATAGCCATTCCCACAAATGGGCAGGAGGCATGTCAGTTCAGGTCACTCAGGAGAAAGTGGTTGCTAACAACAATAACAACAACAAAAATATTAAAATGTATTAAGTAATCACCAGAGGTAATCTAATAAAGTTTTGGGCTGTGTGAGTATTGGTTGGTTCGCTTGCTTGTTTCTTTATCACTATAATTTTTTAAGGTTTACTCTTGCTTTTATTTCATTATCTTAAAAGTAAAAGTGTGTAAGAAATTGTTTCCAGATCACAGTTATCACCATAATTTGAAGGGACAGACAATCATCGAAAATCTATGGCACAAAACTAAGCCTTACAGGAATAAAAGTCAGGTAACTTTCCTTTTAAAGAGCGGGTAATTTATAGAGAAGTAACAGTTCAGATAGTTAAGTAACCTCTTATGCCTCACTATGAGGTGAGCACAGCGATGTATTTATTGAGTTAGTCTTTGGTTAAAAATCAAAATCCTGTAAATTTATAATAGATGTGAATATGCTGGAACTTAGCCATAGTTACAATTCAGAAACAGTCTTTCCACCAAAAACAAAAAAATAGAACCACAATTTAGATAGAGATTTCACACATTTTTAATCTTTGGCAGAAATGAACAATCCAATAATTCTGGTATGGCAAAAATATGACCAAATTTTCCAGCATAACCACAAATATTCTTGAGCACGGCTCCTGTCCCTGCAGAACTCCAGGGTGACCTGCATCACGCCTGCGTCTGTCCTGGGACCAGCAGGGAAAGCTTACAATAGCTCCACTTCTGCTCCACTTGAGCACGCTCTGTGCGCCCGACTCTCACTGTGATGGCCCTAGCAGAACTTTTAGGATGGGAACCCTGGTGGCAGACCCCAGCTTCCCAGAGGCTCTGGAGCCCACAGCCTTCCCAAGAGCCTGCACTGTGACAAATGGACTCTCAGCCTCCTGAGGGGTGAGCAGAACACACCTGTTCTCTTGTGAGGTTTGCTCCTTTGGGTATGGTGGTAACCTTACGCTGGTGAATACACTGCCACTCATAAAATGCTCACATGACATGAAAACACTCAATAGCCATCTCTGTAAACATGGCGACATGGGTGACATAATATAAAAACAAGCGCTGCTGACTCCCATCCCTTTCCATCAAAAATCAACACAGCAGGGGACATGCAAAGGAATGAGAGCAAGAAGAGGCAGGTGCGGCCCACGGAGGGAGTCAGCAGGGAGCCCCCGCCCGGCCCTGCAGCACGTCTCCCTCTGAGTGATGCGTCTCCCAAGGGTTATGGCAGAAAACCCTTTGAACAGGTCACAAGCTTCACCCAACCTTGTTCATATTCACTGTCAATAATGTTATTAACAATCCCAAGACTCTCTCTGAATCCACTGAAACAAGTGATTGCAAAAACCTGGCATATCCATAACGAAGTCTTTAGAAAGAAAATCCACCCGGGTGAGCCTCTGCTATGAATCCAGAACAGGACACGGTGTGTTGGACATGGGACGAGATCTGTGTGACAATGTCAACATGCTCTGGACTCACAGGCGATCCTGTGCCGTGCCTCCTCCAGACACTGGCATTATGATCGGAGCCCCGAGGCCTCCACGGAGCGGTCCTTACCACTGCTGCCCCACCCGTTGGCTGCTCAGACCCTGCGGGAAGCAGCCCGTGCGGAGGCCATCTGAGCAGGAGGGACGGCCGAGGGGCCTCGTGGTCACTGAACGGAGTATGTCAGGCACAAGGTCAAAAAAATTCAAACTTCACGCTAAAGTGTTTTATTTTTCCAAATCTATGCCCCAGAAATCATGACTACTTTATCCTAGATACATCCTGGGTGAATTTATGAGAGTGTATTTAGAGTCAATTTAAGAATTTCTATACACCCTGCCGGAAATACAGTGCCCTTCTCCGTGTCCGTGTCTAAACGCGGCACTTGAAATCTTCTGCATCTTGTCCTCGTCGGGTGCATAAGTAGCCCAAGGACTACATATCGCCCGCGGAAGTGGCCACCGTGCGCTTGAGGCCACGCGTGTGGGGGTGTGCGTGCCGTACGCGGGACTGTGCGTGGGCTGCTTCTTCCCACTCAGAGATCCGTCCACTGTCACTCTGCCTAGTAGCGGCTCTTCCCCATCAGCGAATTCTTTCTTGCCTGTTGATTCCACACATGGGAGCAAAAGGCCCTCATCAAGGTTCAGGGGAATTTACCCAATTCAGCAGAATCCCCCACAGAGTGACCAGAGCGACCATGTCCATCAAAACTGAAGGAGCCCGCGTGAAGGGGACTCCACCCCTCGACATGCACCGGGGTCCACCTACAGCAGCCTCCTCCCCTCGCCATCTGCACTTCCGAGCCAGCCTTGGGCCATCCTTCCTCGGGGAAGCCTTCCCTGGGCTTTGCCCGCCCTGACCTGCAGGACACCTGCCTGCAGTGTCTTCACTAGGGGGAGTGTCCTGGAAGGCAGTGCTGCCACGCGCCTGCGTGGGCATCGTTTCTCACTATCCCCCTGGTGCAGTGGCACATGAACTGCACTGTCCACGTGCTCTGGAGACAAACACTGAAGTGTGAAGGCTCCGTGACGCTGGCCGCACATGCTGCCTCTCCCACCACCTCCGCTCGGGGCTGCTGACCCCATATGATGTGGAGACCCAATTTTCGGTAAGGTGATTTTTATACTGGAAATCTCTAAAAAGTCAAAGGCCAAGGAGATATTTAACACTGAGAACATCTAATAGCTTGTAATGATACCAAAGTTTTTTTTTTTAAACTTGGGATGGCCGCCAAAGGTTTTCTTTTGCTGTTGTTGCTTAGTAGTAATTTTTAATTGGCAAACAGCATTGAACATTTCCATCCCACACTGTGATGTTTCAAAGCACCTATGTCTGTACTTGGGGAGTGGGTAAATGTAGCTCGTTAACAAAGGCATTGCCCCACCTAGAGGTGGAAGGCCTTCCTCGGCAGTAACATAAGAGTGGAGTGCTCCCGCTGGGAAGTGATCACCTTTCCTTCGGCCCTTTGGCCCTCAGGTGCCTGAGGCTCCTCCCACAAGCCGGCATGAGCTGACGGCAGGCTTGGGCTACAGGGAGCATTGCCAGAATGTGAGATTAGCGGTGCTAGGAACGAAGCCCCTTGTGGCGACTCGCACCCAGGGTCGGCCCGTTAACATGCACCCTTTCCTTCTATAAAGCTCGTTGCCGGGCACAGTCTCTGGATGCACGTGTCCAGAACAGGACTCACTGGAGCCACTGGTGACTGGAAGCAGGACAAGAGCCCTCAGCTTTCAGGCCATGAATGGATACAAGCCTAAGGCCCGTCAGGAACCAGGCCACCCAGCAGGAAGTGAGCGGCAGGCCAGGGTGCAGAGCTCCGTCTATATTTGCAGCCACTTCCCATGGCCTGCGTGGCCACCTGAGACCCACTTCGTCAGGAAGTGGATCCACTGATCCTGCATAGGGGTGAGATGTAGTTCCTGTATTGTGCACACAGTATAATAACAGAGCTCAAGGGTATGCTAAGGACACATGTGCTTGAAGTGCCCTGAAACCATGTCCCACCCCCACCCCCAACTGTCTCCCACAAACCCAGTCTCTATGAGCAAAACAGATGGGAATCACTGAGTTTGGGTCACCCAACAACCTTAAGGAAGCTATTCCTCAGATCGAAGTCTACCTTGGGAATACATTTAAAACCATAAATCTATAATAATAATCAAATGAGAGAAAGGAGAAGCAACTGATTAATAAATCACGGGCAGCACAGAAACCTTATTTACTTTCACTGGTCCTTGGGTTTGGGCTCTTGGATAAATAAAGCAGCCTAGCAAGCTGTTCTCAACTTTGAAAATATTGTTTCAGAATGTTCTGAAATAGAATGTACTTCTGCCCTCTGCCACATTATGGCTTACTGAGATTCTCCACCACCGTGGGAGGGAAGGGGTGAGGGAGATTCACATCTGTCCTCATGACCCTGGGGGTTGGACCACGCACCCTGGCAGAGGCAGAGAGTGAACAGTGGGCCCTCCCCTACTGCACCAGGCCTGGGCAGTCTCGGGGACTCACAGTGTGGGGTCAACTTAGGGTTTTGATTTTATGTAATTTTTCTTTGGACTTATGTGACCAAGACAATACTATAATTGCAAGCAGAATTTGATTTTGGAAGTGAGCTTCATCAGAATCCCTTACCCACACTCACGTGAAATGAGATTTCCTGTTAAGAATTTGGACTTTTCTCATAACATTTTTATTACACTAAAAACTGTGTCCATGGCATTTTCAATGAAAGAATTAAGAGTAAATAGATCTGGTGTGGAATCTACACTTTACATTAAGTCCCATCCTCCTCAAGAACCACTCCAACCTTCTGACACAGTCATTGTAGTGTTTCCAGTTTTGGGCGAGACATCTTAGGGCCAAGGGATGAAAACGAGTTCCGCCGTCTGTGTCCCTGACTGGCCCCAGCCAAGTGGGGGCAGAAGACCAGGGCTCCCCCCTGCGAACCTTCCGTTTCTCCGTCTGCATCCTGAGCAGCTCTGCAACCATCACAGCGTCTCCATCGCACCGACCCACTCAGACTGTGCGTGCGTGCGTGGGGTGGGCGGTGCTGAGGCTGGAGCCCTAGGCCTTCACACGGAGCCACATTTTCAGCCCGTTGGGTCTCGCTAATGTGCAAAGCTGTGCAGGCTGGGTTCAAACTTGGGATCCTCCTACCTCAGCTTCCAGGAGTTCCGGGATTACAGGCCTATGCCACTGGACCCAGTTCCACTTAACACTTTGGTGAGGTATGAATGACTCGAATGAATATGGACATCAGTTATTTTGGATGATTTTCAAAAGTATCTTTTATGTTCAAATCTGGATGTAAGGTCCTGAGGCGGAGCTAAGTGGTATATGCCACAGCCTGTACCTTGTGTGGCGAGGTGGCTGGGCTGTAGATACCAGGGTGGCGTCTCTCTCGCGGCTCCATCAGAGGACAAAACATAGTCACCATAAGTTCTAGGACTTTATTTTCGGCACATCCCACTTTTTGTTGAGGAAGAAGCCTCAAGAATTCAAAGCGAGGGTTCATTTCAGACATGAGCAGATGGCGCTTAAGTTGAATATAACCAGCCTTAAGATTGTGGTTTACATGTTGGTATTTCTTAGTCATGAAATGGATACTTGGCACATGGCCATCCTCACATGGCCATCCTCATTTAAAAAGCACCTTCCTTATCAGACCGCCTCTATAATTTCCAAACCAACCACAGAAGCCTCAGAAATCACTGATTTCATGCCTTGCGTTTTCTCCTTCCTTCCTTAACCTGGATTCTCTCTGGCAGCTCCTAAATATGGAACGTCCTTCTGTTCTTCCCAGTGTTCGAAGCGCTGGCGTCGTTTGCACACCCGCGCAGAAGGCATGCCCCCACTAGGACGCCCGCATCCCACTCCCCTGTTACCGTCTCGGCAATTCATCCCTCCCACTCTGCCGCGTGAGTTGTGGGAGAGCTCGTAAATCAGCCTAAATGAACAAACAAATGAGCAAGGAAACATACATTTCGGATGTGGGCTTGTGCCGGTGAATTTTGTTAAAAGTGTGTTTTATGACATCAGGGCGGGTATGCATGAGGCCGCCACATCATAAATCCCAAGGACGGAGGGCCGGTCGTGTTGGAAATATTCAAATTACAGGGTAAGGAAAGAGGCTGCTGCGGCTGCATTTGCTTTTCCTTGTGGAAAAAATGAATAAATGGGTGTATCTGATGTAAATATGAATTTTTATGGCTCTGACTAAGGGAAGCAATAAAGCACGTATCGTTGGGCGTCCCACCCCCGCCTCTGACGCTGCGGTGAGCTCCCTGGCTTCACGCGACCCTGCTGGGGAGGTGGACCTTCGCCTGCTAATTCTCCCAGCTTTGGGTCAGCAACCGCGTCTCCTGGAAACTTTGAGATCGCAGCACCAGATAGAATTTTTCTGTAAATACGCAAACTCTAGGTATTTTTCTTGTTTTTCATGAACTACTCTATTTACATGCATGAGTGATAGAGGCTTTGAGGAGAAACAAACAAAAAGAACTAACGGAATTAACACAAAGTACATAATAACTCCTTAATCCTTAAATTACATATTTAAATTTTTAAATTTCTGGAGATATGCACACACACTTATATTTGCACGTGGGCATATGTACATATATGTATAAAGCAGACAGACTTTCATGCTTTGCGGCCCTACCTTGTTTTCCTGGCACATGGAAACGACCTTAACAGGACTGTGCGGACTGTGTCGTGACTAACTTTACTTCCAATCCTTGTTCGTCATCCGCCTGTACGGGATGCTTTTCCGGAAGAGGCCACCAGCCTCTCCCTTCTTCACACACCCGGTCTCAGCCCAGACACCCCACATGGGAAGAGCTCTCTGCAGGCCACCGCACATAGGCCACCTGGTGTCTCTTCAGGGTGTGCACTTCTGCATGCCCTGGGCTCGTGGGGTTGGCTAACTGTTCACTGACTATCATCTACTCGGGCAGAAAAGCAGGGACTGCATGTACTATTACAGAAGAATTATCTCCAGTTATTTAATGGGAGCATAGATGTGGGCATGACAGCACAGGCCTGCGATCGCAGAGCTCTGGGAAGCTGAGGCAGGAGGATCACAAGTTCAAGCCCAGTCTGGGGAAGTTAGTGACTTAGCAAGACCCTGCCTCAAAACAAAAAATAAACAAAGGGCTGAGGATGGAGAGATGTAGCTACATGTGAACTTTCTGGGTTCAATCCTCAGCCACATTAAAACAAATTTAGAAAATGTTAAGAGCTTAGAGGTGTCTGTTGAATGTGCATGTGAACACAACCATGTGACCCTCCTCAACACGTATACATAACACTGAGAAACAGGCTCTTGACATCCTGTTAATGCCTTAGTTTGCTCAGCACCGCTGTGCCGACACATACCAGGTGCCGCAGCCGTGAGCGCTGAGGACACGGGTTCCTTGCTCCAGTGCCTACTCCATCTAGTTTCAGGTCCCCCGCTATGATTGGCAAGGATAAGACACAATTACATTTATCACCTGTCTCTCCAAAGACTTGTTCCTGCCAAATCCAGGAACATTAATATCTCCTACCCCAGGTATCGCTTTTTAGGTCATTTATATTGTGGATTATACCAGCTAATTTTTAGCTTTAACTACTGCGAGGTTACCAAGGTCTAGGAAGCGTGAGTGCATACAGAGGGGAATCTCAAGAGGAAACTGGCATGTCTGTGACTTGCTACGTCATTTAGGTAGGATACACTTTTCCCTTAGTATCTTCCTAGGGCCTCGGAGGCTCTGTGCCTCATTCTTCCCCATATTCTCCACACAACACTGGGCTTTCCACTGCGCAGAATGCCAAACTGGCAGGTGCAGATGGGACTTTGAACTTCAAGTAACACAGTAGGTTGACGTACTTAGTATCAATGGGAGGCAGGCGCAAAACTGAATCCTCCTTGAAAATCCTTAATCGCCCCACAGAGATTGGCTTTGGAGCTCAGTAATTATACAAACATTTTTATTTCGTATAGGCCTAATATGATTAACTTTATTCATTTTCAATCTTCATTGATGTCTTACACGGATAACGTAATTGGTGCGAACTTTAAAGGTTAAAGTGCAATCCGTTTCCATTTCCGTTCAGTATTGGTTTCGGCTTCAGCTGTGAGCATCTTCGTGCCAGAAACGGCCTCTGGCCAACTGCGTGTCCCCTTCCTGGCAGGCGAAAAGGCCAGTATCCCATCCCTCCAGAGGCAGACATGACAGGTACCATGCTTGGCACAATAAAATGTGAGGGGATGGGCAAGTGATGTTGCCGGAAGGTGCCCTCTGTGCCAGTGTCAAGTGCCCAGCCTGCCCTCCTTGGGCCCAGCAATCACGGGAACACCTTGGTGACAACACACAGAGCCCAACTAACGGTGGCCACCATAATCATCCAGCCCATCACTAACTTCACAGAAAAACGGGGTCGTTGGTGGCCACACTAGAAACTAGCTTTACCATAAAAGCATTAAAAAATATTTCCCAAGCTACAGGAATGGCACAACCACTTAAGCACTTGCCCAGCTAGTACAGGGCCCTGAGTTTGATACCCAGCACCACATAAGCTGGGTGTGGTGGCACACACCTGCAATCCCAGCACTTGGAAGGCTAAGGAGAAATTACTGCCTTGAGTCCAAGGTCAGCCTGGGATAGATAATGAGTTCAGGACTAGGACCGGCCTGGGCTCCAGAGTGAGACCATCTTAAAACAAAACAAAACATAATAAAAAACCCTTGCAGAAAGGAATCATATATGCATTACATTTCTGCGTAAAATGGTGAGAAGAAAGCTGGTTGAGATTTGATTATTGAGCTGTTACCTATATACCCTAAGCATCTTAGCAGAGTGCAGAGTGCATCCCCTATGCAAGACAGGTGCAAATATTTTGGATAGCTAAGCATCAGTATTGTTAGTATTACTACTGGCATGGTTCCTGTATCGGTTTACACCAGCAAGGCATGAAATTTACCTTTGTTTTCAAGAACTGATGTATATATTTTAAGGTATTTAATTGTGCTACTACATGTTAGCTTCTTTTCAAAAGCCTTGAGCTTACGGATTTGTATATGGGTACATATGTTACACAAATGTTCTTTAGACCTGGAATATACATACATACACAAGGAAATGTGGCACAACTTGTATTAGCTATTCAAATGTGACGTCAAAATTAAAATCTAGTACTAATCTGAGAGATTAAGGTAGTATTAATAAAATGACCCTTGTTAGCATTGCAATGCTGCATATTAACAGCAGCATGAGCACATATATCAAAGCGATTTTCATTTGAAATTTACTGATCTCCAATCACAGCTTCATTGCTTGGAGATGTATTGATTTAAGTGAACAGATACAACTCCGCTATAATTAAAATTGTAAACTTGGAATTTGGGCCCTTCGCTCCATTTTCAGAAGGTTTTTAAATAGAACCCGCCTCTTGCTAAAAGAGTGACTTTTACATAAAGTTGATTTAAAAAGTAACATTTGGTATCAAGGAACTACCCACTTGACATATTTCTAGAAAAAGAAAAAGAAAAAAAAAAGCCACCGAATGCCTGACTTCGGAAGCAGCATATCTGCAGGCCTCATGAGCTCCTCCTCTGAGCTGAGAACACAGTGGCTCCAAACCCTCCCTGGCAGTTTGTCTTAAGCAGAAATAATCTACTACCTCATTAAGACCTTGTTCAATTAAAATGAAATATAAATGAACGGATTTAGCTTGAAGCTAATTGAAAATAGAGCTCCCAGCTTGCCACGCACGCTCTTGTCTTGGACCCTGAGAGTCCAGTGATGTTGGCAAACACCAACAGTAGTTGTGAAGTGGATGCGTCTCAGTCCAGTGGAAGCTGGGACCTGGCAAGCATTGCCGCGGGGAACGCGGTGACGGTCACCGCCGGCGATGGCCCTTACTGCGGAAGGGCCTGGCTTCAACCGGCATTCCTAAAGCAACAGAGTTTAAAGGGACTTCCATATCGGGGTTTAACTCCTTAGCAGGGTTTTGAGTCCTCCCCTCTGCTCAAAGGTTCAACTCCTCCTGGACCTCGAAACGTAACAAGTTCTGAAGACAGCCACAACACCACGACACCACAACATGTCTCCCCCGTGGAAGGTGCTGCTTCAGCACCGTCTGTAGCCAAAGTGCAGGACAGAGCACAGAATTTTAAAAATGATTTCTAAAAATATTTTCTTTTCCTCATGAATTAAAAGACCGCTTTGCCTGTTTCTTTTCACTCTAAGGAATCATTTAATTGATAGTGTTTCTTTGGCAACTTGCAGTATTAAATCTGTTTAAATCCTTGCACAGCCTGAACCCCGGCCCGCGTTCGCTTTTTTTCCTTTTTTTTTTTCTTCCTTTCTTCCCCCCTTCCTTCCTCCCTTTTGCCTTCCCTCCTTCCCTCCCTCCCTCCCACACCCGGCCACTGAGCGCGTGGTGATGGCGCTAGTAAATTTTAGAAAAGCAAAAGCGATTTTCTCTCAAAGGAACACAGTCTGCCCAGCTGTATACGCGTGTATTAATATGCGATTTAAATATAGTATCTCTCTTTTGGTAAATTGTAAGGGCTGCTGCCTCCTCACCGTCTGTTCCTATAGGGAGAAAAAGTCATATTTTGGGTCTTTTTGTCAAGATAATGAAGATTAACTTGAAAGCCCACAAGAAAAGGACCCTGCGGCCCCAGGCTGGTCCATGGCCCCAAGACAGACAGGGCGCACCGGGAGGTCATGCAGGGAGACGCAGAGCCTAGAGGACTTGCTGGGGGGCCCAGGACCTCCCGGAGCTCAGCACAGGTCCCGGGGCTGCCAGACGCCCTGGGACGCTGGCAGAAGTTCTCAGGATGACAGCGGCAGAAGAAGCTGCCTTTGGCCTGGGCTCAGCCTTTGTGTCTCTGCTTCCTCCTAAGGAGCCCGGTCTGCGCAGGCCACAGGCCTATGTCAAGTAAAATCTGTGCTATAAGCTTTCTCAAAGGGATTCAAGTCCTGTGGCACAGACCCGTCTGTCATCCCAGTACTCACGAGGCTGAGGCAGGAGGATCACAAGCTCCTGGCAAGGCTGGGTAGGTAGCTCAGGGAGAAAGTGCTGAGCTGCCTCCTTAGTACACACACAAACCCCGAAAGCATCCACCAAGGTTGACTGGGAGGACACGCACTATTTCAAGGAGGTTTTTCCTCGACTAACTTAAATCTAAATGTCACGACAGCCAGAGTCAGGCCTGCTCACCTCTGTCCACACGGCCGCTCCCACTCAGCGGCTATTTATGTTTGATTATCTCTTATTTCCAAATAAACAGTCACGCGGCGGAGGCATGAACGAGCTGCAGAGAGTACGGAGAAGAGGCGGCGTTGCTCACAAGGACACAGAGGCTACACAGAGGCCTTCACCAGGAAGGCCTGCAGATCCAGGTGGAGAGGCCACTGCCCTGAGCAGCCAGACCACCTGAGCCAGGGCACAGCCCCTGGGGCCAGCACCCACACAGCCCAGTGGGTGGGGGGAGGCTCCCCTGGGATGGATGGTCCTGAACAGCCAGCACGCGCGGCGGGAGTCAACCAACCTGCACTGGACGCTCTGTCGTGGAGCTGCCATGCAGCGGTGCCACCAGTACAAGCTCAACACAAGTCGGTTCTCCATGATTTCAGCCTGCCTCCAAGCCCTGTGAGTCTACAAACGTCACGCAGAGGGGGGTCAGTCAGAGGAGGTGCCGGAGATCGAGCGTGTTATGGACAGATGCAGACACACTTTGGACAGCCTGGCATGGGCTTCAGTTATCCACCCTGTGTTTCTACCACTTCTGTGCCCACCCTCATCATCTCCCTGTTTGACACCCAAGAGGCCACGTGGCCACCTACCTACGCCCATCAGCCACACCCACAGGGTTTCCTCAAGGCGCAAATGTCCTGTAGGGCTCAGCTGAGGTTAAAACCACTTGGGCCACGGGCTTCTGAGGTCCTGTTTCTTTGTAACCTTGGCTCATTCCAAATGCCTTGGATGAGTAAAAGAAGCTAGGAAGAAGAAACAATGCCTCTGAAGCGCCAATCCGCTGAGGTAGACGGCAGAACAGCACATCTTCCACGTTGGGTAGCCACACGTGAGCTGCAGGAACGGATGCACAGGGCTCTGCGGTTAATTTCAGTATCTGAAGCAACCCAACTCCATGTCCCTTCCTACTCGCTGCCGTGTTCAGGGTGCAGACTCAGCCGTCCAGGGCAGCATCACGAACACAACTAACCACGCAGGTCTTCCCGTGTTTCCCCCTGTGGCAACAGAAGACTGAGAAATGGCAGGAAGATCACTTGGAAGGGGAAGAGAGAAGCTGAGGAGGAATATAGAGGAATGGCGTAAGCGAAGGTGCCGACGCTGACGGCTTACCCAGAGCCAGCTCTGATGCCATCCGCCGGGAGGGGCGCCAGGGCTGCCGGTGGCCTCTCAGCTCCCATGAGCCCTCCAGTGTCACCTGGCCTCGTAGAACAGCTCGTCCTAACTCTGCCTCTTCTGCAGCCTCACACCAAAGCCGGCAACAGGAGGGGCAGAATAATGGGAGCTCCCTGGACAACGCGGTAGGCAGTGAGGACTTCGTCCAAGGCGCCCCGGAGGGGAAGGGAGCTCATCGCGGGTGGGTGGGACAACAGCTCCTTCTCCTGTGCCCTCGTCCTGCTGCACCCGGGCCCTGGAGCACGGGCAGCCCAGGAGCAGGGCTGCTCTGCCGGGACCGACGCAAGGGTCCATGTGTCTGCACATGGATGGACATGGGCAGGGAAAATCGGGCGGCTGCATCAGCCTGCCCATGGTTGCGAGGCAACGGGGCAGTCTTTAAGCTCTGAAGACACGTCTGGATAGATGCAAACACAAACAAGTGCAAGAGCAGGAATCATCCGCAGAGCACATGATCCTCGCACACTGCTCAGGGTGCTCGCCTTCCCCAAACGTGCTTCCGTTTTTGCCTTTTTCACATTAATGGAGAGGGGAAATTGGAAGATCTGAAGTACCTCCATTTGCGGAATCTCTTATTCAATTAATGTGGGTATACATACATAAAATCTGTCATTTAATTAATGTGCATATGCATACATATTTATTTATAATGGATATATAAAAAGTCTATACGTACATACATACAGGCCACATACACACGTCTTAAAGTACATGCACACACACATGTGTATTACTTTAAATCACCCATAGACCTGGCAGACAGATTAGAGTATTTTCAATTATTAAACATTCACATAACTACTAAAACTCTCACTATATTTTTTTAAACATCAGTGCTAATAAACCAAGTTAGATAAAATCCATTATCGTTATGTGCACAGCCCCAAAACTTCACCCCAATAAATTAAATCCTTTTTCCTTAAGATAACATTACTACCTAGTAAAAGTCCCACAAAGCCACATAAAAACACAGCCTAAACTTCATCGCCGCCTGTGCCTAATCGCTGCACCCTCTCGGGCTTCACCAGCCAGGATGGCTTTTAACAACACCCACGAAGAACGCGCAGGTGGTGACTCCGTCTTCATCCTCCCATTCGTGGAGTCCTGAGTGACTTCCCACTTCTTTTTAAAAGTGCACATAAAAGCTGTTGGGATGTGAGGTTGTGAGTTCTTTCAGGAAATATTTCCAGGTTGTAGCATCCCAGGAAGGTTTTACCTTTTCCTATGATGAGTAAGACCGCAGAAAGAGGTGCTCGGATGCGTAGGATGAAGTCTGACACAGCGCAGAACAGTGACAACATGCTGGTGAGTGGCCCACTGTCCCACATTCTCCCCTTCGCCAGCACGCTGACCTGCTAAGCGGGTTCAAGTCCCCGGGCCTGCAGTGCCAGGCCCTGAAGGACGCGTGCACCAAAGGTCAGGGGGTCCCCTCGAGCCACGTAAAATAGGACAGTGGCTTCTTTGGGGTGTAACTGGGGTTTACTTCTTAGCTTAAGCATGGTCAGACAGGTATAATGTGACCCAGAGCGACACACTCCTGCAGCACATACGTACAGGGTCAGAAGGGGGTCGCATGGAAATCTTCCTCCAAAGTAGAAAGGAGGCGCCACACCCCTATGGACGCGTTCTTCCCTGTTTTCCGAAGGTCGACCCCAACTCCTCTAGATTTTGTTTTTATTTATCATGCTGAGTCTCTGACAGTAGTTCTATTGGTGTTTATAATTCATTCTCCCCAGAGCTATTTTTGTAACAAAAGACAGAATGTGAGTAGAACAAAAAAACCACACATTTTCACATGGATGAACTTGTACCCCTTTTTGTGGCTACAAAGAGTTTTAGGTTAATAAATTTTAATACCCATTTACTTGCTAACTTCAAGCCACACAAAGGAGAGTTTCGGAGCTACACAGAAGAAGACAGAAGAAGTGTCCGTGTGGGCAGCCCTGGAGAGATGGCTAAACTAAAAAAAGAGCTTTCATGACCTCTTGCAGACTGCTTTACTGATCTTAAATGGCTAGAGATTTGACGGGGTGGTGGGGTATAAACACAGTGCGTACAATAGAAACATTAAAGCTACAAAGTGGGCCCCAGTGCAACTGCCCTACGGTGATTTGAGCTATCTTCTGGAAAAATAGGTGACCATCATTCATGAATTTTCAGGAAATCAATTCATTGTTATAGATGCATGCTGAGCCCTCCATCCCATAGTCCAGGAGGTGGGGTGCTGAACGAGGCAGAGAGGTGCCCTGCCCTCGGGATTCTCTGTCACATGGGTAGCACACAGTTACACACATGTGTGTAGTGAACCTGTGACTGACTCAAATCTTGGACTCCAGGAGGGAGGGGAAGGGAGTAAGACCTGCCCTGGGGTATCTGAGCTGAACGCTGAGAAAGCAGGAAGGAGCGTCAGCACATGGCAGAACTGTTGCCATCTGCAGCCCCCTTTGATGATAGTCAGCCGAACTGGCATGGGGTGCTAGCTCCTTGTGGTTTGATTTGCACGTTCCCTGTGGGTGGTAATGCTGTCAACCTTTTCCTCTTGGCCACAAAGATGCCTTCTTTGTGGAATCGTCTCTAGAGGCCGCTGCTCTTTTTCTAGTGAAGGCATTTGCTTTCTTGCAGTGGCACTGAGTTCCTTACATATTTTGCATATGAGCCCTCTTTGGGATGTATGGTTTGTAAATATTGCCTCTTACTCCATAGGCTGCCTCTTCCCTCTGTTGCTGTGCACAAGCTTTCCAGTTTGAAGCGATCCCATTTGTCTATTTTTGCTTTCTGGAGGGAAAGGAAGCCTTGCCCGCAGTCGGTGACAACGCAAGTTGGAAGGACCGTGATGGAAACACTACAGAGTTTCCTCAAAAAACTAAAAATACAACTGCTACGTGAAATCCAACTGCTGGGTGTATATCCAAAGAAGATGAAGTCGATCTGGGGAAGAGGCCTCCCCTCTTCCTGCTCACGACAGCTCCGCTCTGAATGGCAGCTGTGGAGCGACCCCAGGGGCTCGTCAGCAGGCACATAGCCTGCGATGCTACCCAGGTGTCCTCATGTCTGTGACAACACGGGTCAACCCGGAGGAAATGGCATGACGTGAGCAGACACAGACAGCCAAGCATCATGCAATCTCACTTCCATCTAGAATGCAGAACACCGAGCATCAGAAAGGAGGAGGCGATCTCCCGGCAAGGGAGCTGGGGAAATGGGCACGTCAGCTCTCTGACCCAACCCACAACCAGACAGGAGGGGCTCACGAGGTCATGGCACAAACACAGGAATCATATGGCCTTCCTGCTTTGCACATGAACACAAGAAGCAGGTGATATGTTCACGATGGACTTGTCCATTAACAACAGTTAATTTTGAAATTATGAGAAAAATTCAAGAAGTTTCATGGGAATTGTGATGGACA
Source organism: Ctenodactylus gundi (assembly GCA_004027205.1). Taxonomy (NCBI): domain Eukaryota; kingdom Metazoa; phylum Chordata; class Mammalia; order Rodentia; family Ctenodactylidae; genus Ctenodactylus; species Ctenodactylus gundi. Next base: position 444,220 of record PVKB01000699.1, read on the forward strand.
AGCTTGATCACAACGGACAGTGAATTATTAAATTTGAATAATTTCTTGCAGTGAAAAACACAATGCCAGTAATCCTCCCCAAAGTCTTCCTCCTTCCTTCAAACCCACTTATCCCATCGTTCTTTCCACCTTCTGCAGCAGGTCTGGAAGTCCTCTTTCCTGAGTGTCACTATGGGCTGTAAAAAAAAAATTCAGTGAATCCTGCTGACAAATGCCCTCCAACAGAAAGGCAGGCTCATAAAAGGATGGCAGCGTGAGCTGGGGACCCACCTCGGCGATCACAGCACCTGCCTAGCAACCACACTGTCCTGGATTCAACACCCCACCATCACATAAACTGACCATGAGGGTTCATGGCTGTAATCTCAACACTCGAGAGGCTGAGGTGGGAGAACTGCCCTGAGTTTGAGGCCAGGGTGGGGTACACTGTAAGTTTGGGAACAGCCTGGACTACAGAGCAAGATGTTGTCTCGAAAGAAAGAGAGGGAGGGAGAGAGAACGAACAGGACATGTGACCTCATCTACCTTATTCATTGGCTATGGTACATTTTAAAATATGCAGATCATGTAGAAATTTGCAACCCTATCATGCAACTCAGTTATATGGAGAAGTGTGTATTTTTGACTCACTTCACTTGTAAATGCCATACTAGCCGCATCCCGGGAGCAGGGAAGGGCCAGCTGCTTAACATGTCTCCCTGTAGAAACGTGGCCACTGGCACTGACTTTGCAGAAATCAAATTGAAAATGTACCTAGATCTTACCAGCTGTCCTCCTGGTATCAGGGAGGCAGATTGGTCTTTTGATCTGTTTGTTTGAGAGATAAATTCTCACTTAGGCTTTAAAAGTGTTTCTGTTCTTCAACACACGAAACAAACCACCACTTTTCAAGGTCCGCCAACCAACCAATCTGTATGCCTTTAACTCACAAAACCTCCATGGGAACAGGATAGGTGGGGAACGTGAGACTGAGGCTGAAGCAGCAGGAAGCAACAACGATGTTGAAGCCTAATCCTGTGGTACATATCTGTCCCCAGCTGATGGCTCTGGGCCGTGCTTTAAACTAGCTTTCTTTCATGTGTTTTGTCAGCATTATTTAATTCTCAAAAAGGAGAAGCAGATGGACAGTATTTCTTTAATATCTCTCAGATCCAGCTGGGCTTAAATGAGCTTTATTTTTCCAAAACTATAAGAATGAACTCTCAATCTCATTTTTCTCTTACACTGTTTGACAATCTGATACATAACCCACCCCAGTTGTTACATGGATACTTCTGTCAGCTTCTGTTTTGATTTGGTGCTTTTAAGATCTATAAAATATTTTCACCCAAAAGGTATTAAAATATAAAATATATTTTTACTAAGAAACATTTTTATGGTTTTTACTGTTTTGACTAGTTCTTTGGCTGTAACGTATTTAGGCTGTGGACAGTACCAACTTCAGAATTAGCTCTATTTTTTGAGCACCAAAATGTGACATTCACTATAAAAATACCTTCTTGTGATGATCTGAATATTTCTGGCATCTTATGCTAATGATGGCACCACTGAATGTTGCAATGTCCAACATTTTTCTATAATTTCAAGAACAGAGGATGTTGTAAAATCCACTGTTAATATATTAGAGATTTTTATAAATTTTATCAAATTTCTCACTCATTAAGTCACTAGAAATTTTGTAACTAAATCTGCACACAACAATCTGTAATCTGCCTACTTGAGTATGAGTATGCATGCGCATTCTTCAGGTTTTTTTAAATGCTCAATAACACAAGATTCTAAGACTCACTCTCCAAAATTATTTCAAGTACAATTAAGATTTTCATTCAGTTTGCATCTTTTTATAGATAGTACCCTGTATTTCCTAATCTATTGTAATTAAATCATAATCTAAAGTGTTTCTTTTCGAGTCTCTAGGCAAAGAGCACACATAAACACAATACACACACACACACACACACACACACACACACAAATACACTGGGTTTCACTGTCATTTGTTATTTCTTTTGGAGAATTTCTTCTCCCTCCTCTATTGTGACACAACACCTGTGGTTTGGCCTGGTCCCTCCTTTAGTCCCTGCTGGAGTGGGCAGCTCTGACGGACTGTCCCATTCTTTGTCCCCTCACTGCTCATTGGTTAGTGTCCTTTGACTGTGCTGCACTAGATTCGGTCACATGCATCCACACTGTCACAGCCCAAGTGGCAGGGCCGACACAGTGTTCATCTATTTTGACATTTTCAACTTATATTCTTCAAATTCATTGATTTTTTAAAAAATACTTTCCCCTGACTATTAAGGGCATCGTGGATGGGTAACTCCCACCTACTTAAAACTATGACTCTGTTCTGGATACGTTATCAGGCGTGGAGGGTCCAAGACACTTGGCGTCGAACTTCACCATCTATCCATCAGCTCCAGGCACAGTATATCATGTGTGGCAGAGAGAAAATTAGCACAGAATCCCATTACTGACCTTCCTACACACAGGCAGGGAGGCTGCCATACACTGGGGATATGGCTGGGGAATTATAACCGCAACACAAATGAAGCTGTGACAACAGGTGTAAAGGGGTTCGAGACAGCATCACAGAGGTGTGCCCAAGGGATCAGATGGACGCTCTTGGGAGAGGATGATATACGTCCATGTCCAGAGGAAGGACGAGCTCAAGAAGAGGGAGAGGGTGGCTTTCTAAAGGCCAACAGGTCCACAGGAAGCCAAGGGCTCTTGGGACTTTGTGCAGAGATTGGCTCATTGTGAGCAAGGCCACATAAAGTAGAAATGTGGCATGAAAGTCATCATGTAGAGAAAATGGAGACTGCATAAAACTCTGTAGACCTGTTCAAGTAAACAGGTGATGGTTAATTTTATTTTGGCCCAAGTTATTTATCATTCTTTTTCAATTCACCCCCTGCCCCCCAACATTCTTTGAGTGAGAATCACTGCTTCTCTGTCGGCAAGGACATTATAAACACCTCCCGTGATTACAAATACAGATTTCACGTCTTGAGTAGAAACTGCCTCTGTGATTTCTGCCTTGGTGCACCAGTTTCCCTCTCTAGCACCGCTAAGTTCCAGGTGCAATTGTTTAAGTAACTCCATCCTGACGCGGCCAACAACTTTTTAACGTTGCTTTTCAAGAAAATCTTAAGATGAAAACAATCTTGTGAAGGGAGATTTGGCAGTAGTGGGACTCCAGACATATCAGGGCCAAGAGGCAAAATAGAGAGCCTGCAAAGCACACAGAACGAAGGGGCAGAGGTCATGGAGAGCTGGGCCAGGATGCTGGTCCTGGGGAGAGAACACGTGCTGCAGAGGGAAGGTTGACGAGACTCATCTACTTATTTAGGAAGTAAAAGAAGAATCAGGAGTTAAACTAAGGCCAAAAGTCTGGGGCCACTGGAAGAAGTATATGTGTGACAAACAGGAGGAAGTGTCATGCAGAAAGTTTGACCCAATCAAGTCCAGATCGTGTAATTTTAGCAAAGAATTTCTAGAAAAACTCATGAAAGAGACACATCTAGGAACTTTGATTTGGAAATCCCTAGGCCGTGCGAGAGTCAAAAGCTTATAGAAAGAGCCAGGGCGCAACTGGAGTTTGGGGGTTCTGCAGTGAAGATTTCAGAGGCCAAGGCACTAAGAGAAAGCTATTTGCCAGTAACTTCTGAAGCACACTGAGGACCAACAGGAACTTCGGCTCCTCGTCTGCTCTTCATCAAGCTTTGGAAAATGCCGTTTTCACTGTCTTGGCATCCTCCTCCGGCTAATCAAATAGCTTACAGAGCTTGGAAAAACTCAACGAATAGACGATAAATTCAGAATCAGAGGTAGATAAAAGAGTGTATCATCAACCTGAAGAGACGAAATTAACACAGAAACAAACACGAAATTGTTAAATGTGTGATAGTGGCTCACAGGAGCATGAAAGGCTGCTCGGTGGGGCTAATCCTACGCCCTCATCTCCTGCCATCAGGATGGCCGCTCTCCAAAGAAAACAAACCCGAAGAGAAAAGATGGTAAAAGAAAAATTTTTAAAAAGAAGAAAACTGAAAATAATAGGATATGGGTGATCACCAGTCACTGCTCTGATCACAAATGCGATAATTCCCTGAATATTAGTTAAAATGTATATATTTATATTAACTTCAATTTCATTATGACAAAATGAAAACTTCAAAGATTTTTTTCCCTCAGCATAGCTGCCAGCTTAGGCATTTCTTCTGCCTCCCCCGGTGAGAGGTTAGCAAGATCTCATGCTTTGGTTTACCATGTCTGGCTTTCTGAAAATACTTATTTCTTCACAAATACTTTTTCTTTATGACTCAGCTTTGCTCGCTTTATTAAACCACTGCTCTCTCTGATTTGCTTTCAGGCCGCGATACATTTCTGAGTCATTCCATTCACTACATGGGGTTCCACCTCATCACTTTCTGCTGCTGTATAAGCACACCGCAGTTCGTGTGTCCACTTTCCTGTAGGATGCTGGGTCACCCCTGGATTTCTGTCTGTTCACCCTGATTGGATTGCCACCTACCAGGAGGTCTGCATTGTGGATTTCAGTCCACTCACTCTTTTAAGACTTTCTCTAGGAACAAGGAAGACCACAGTGGAATGTCAGAAGATTGAATTATTTGAAAAGCCATGTACCTTCTCAACAGTGGCGTCATCGACATTTCCAACACCACCCCAGATTTCCTCCTGGGCAACATTTTTAAGCCCCTGCTATTGCTGCAGGTCATATTACTCGCTCATCTAAAGTGGGGAGGGGGTGGGGGGTCACGCAGTACATAAGGCGTTCATGTTACTGATTGCTAATGATGTTTGAGTATTGCCAGGAAACAGTCACCACCTGTCTTAGTTTCTTCTGACACATCATTTAGATATACGGGAATTTTCTACTAAATTTTCTTGAAACCATTGCTTTTATATCCTGTACCAGTTTCTTTTCATATCTGCGTCTTTACTGAGATTTATTCTTTTAAGAGTGGCTTGAGAAGGCAAATTTGTTATATGTGATTTGAATACTAATTGTCCCAACATCACCTACTGAAAAGGCCCTACTTTCTCCATTGATGTGGGATGCCATTTCTATGTGAACTCTGTAATGCCTTCTAGGTAGAACAGTTTATTCTTGGTTTAATAAAATGGCACTCTGATTTCTATTTTATAATAGATATTTTATATATTTCTCTTCTTGTTTTGTTCTTCCTCCTGGTTGTCTTGGCAACTGTAGACACATCAAACTTCACAAATTTCTTTTAAATCAGATGGTCAGGATCTAATGAAAACTCCTATTGTTACTTTACTGATACGGTATGGAATCAATAGATTTGAGAGAAGTGGTAAATTTCTACTACTGGAGGTTGCTATGTAAGACTACTGAAATGTCCATTAAGTTGATTAATGTGTTTCCCCAACAACGGTTTGAATTTAATCTCTAATAGTTTGAAGACGGATCCCTTACACCTATAAATTTTATTCCTTGTATCTCTCAATTTCATTGACAGTTTTTACACTTTTAAAATCTCATTTTAAAATTATTAAACACAATTACAAATATATAGTTGTTTCAAGGTTACAAAACTCATTTAAAAACTGTGCGCACAACTGTCTGAATTTTTCAATGGAAGCATGTTTCTGAGAACAATCATTCGGTTTTGCTGTTGTAACTGGAGGCTCTTCCCTTCGTGTTAAGTACTTAGAATCTTCTACAAGGGAGCTCTGGTGAAAGGTTTCTTATAAAAGGTCATGGCAGAGATTTTCTCCTTCTGATTTTAAAGAAAGGGCCATGTTTTCCCATTAAGAATAACATTTCCTGTAGAATTTTTGGTAGATATAATTTTAGGTGCACTTTATATAGCAAGGCTGATATAATTTATCACTTTACGGAAGCTTCCTTCTGTTCCTAGTTTGCTAAATGTCTTTATCCTAAATGAATGTAAAATGTTATCACATGCTTCCCTGCTTCTACCTGAATAGTCATGTGACTTCTCTGAGACTTTAGTTTGTATATGGGATCGGCACGAAGGGCTTCTGCGGTTAACACTCCTTTGAACACTGTTGGGACAAACTTGACTTTGCATGTTGTAACATTATCTTCTGTCCCATTGGGTTTGGTTTGTAAGTAACTTTTGGGAGAATTCTGCATGTCGCCTCAGAACATAAATGAGCCTGGTCTTGGGGTCATCTTTCCCCAACCTGACGGCCCTTCCCTCAGTGTCAGTGTCACCTTGGCCTCACACACTGATCTTCCTTTTTGTCCATTATTTTCTGAGTGTTTGCATAAAATTACCACCATCTGTCCTCTGTATATTGTGGTGTTTGCCGGGTAACCCTTTGAAAGCAGCACCCTGTTTTTGAGGAAGCACCGGCCCCCGGCCCCCTCTCCAAGCAGTTCTCAGCTAGGGATAGTTCTGTCCCCCAGGGGACACGTGGCAATAGCTGTAGACATTTCAGTTGTGATATCACTCAACCAGTGCCCAGGGGTGCTCGTGAACAACCTAGAATGTCCACTCAGTGCTCCCCCATGTCCCAGATGAGAAGTAGCTGGCCCCAAGAGTCAGTAGTACAAGCCTGGAAGACGCCCTCCAGTTGATATGGATTTTAATTGGATTATTTGGGCAAGTAACAGTTTTCTAGAAACTTGTCCATATTAATTGTTTAATAAGTTGATGTTAAAGTTTCATGGTATTCTCTAATTTTATATTTCAAGCAATCCTGAGTGAAGAAACTTGAAATGTAAGAACACTAAGCCTGTGCAGACAATAAACAATCAACAATATAAACTGTTAGTGAAAATTGTTTTGATCCAATTGATCCAGTTCATCATGACTACTGACTGGGGTTCAAGCAAAATGGCTTGAGAACAAAGTTATATCCCAGAGAAACAACCAAAGAACACAAATCCAAATTTAACAACACTGCAATATTTTTGCATATTTATGTTCCTAAAATGTAAGCTACTTCGACTCAGGATGTTATCAAAACTCATTGTACAAAAGGACTCTGAAAACTATCTGAGTCTTATCTTTTATCTATTTATTTGTTTATTTGAGGACAGGATCTTACTCTTAGCCCAGGCTGGTCCTGAACTCATTATGTAGCTCAGACTGGCCTTGGACTCGTGTCAATCCTCCTGCCTCAGCCTCCCTGAGAGCGGGGATTACAGGCGTGCTGCACCATGCCTGGCTTCTGTGGTGATGGGAAACTGAACAGAGGGACTTGAGCTTCCAAGGCAAGTGTTTTAACGACTGTGTCATTCCTTCAGCCCCAAGTACTTGATTCTTATTTAAACAAATATAAATTCAAAATTTTCCACTTATGCCAAATAAATATTTTCACTGTCATATGGTAAATTCAGATTAGCAAGTAGAATTTTTTAAAATTTGTCTGTAAAATAATGATTTAGAAAAACTGTACCAAAAGATGGCCAATTCAAAGGACAATCTCACCTACAAAATAACTTTTTTAGAGTCTGTCATTGTGGCTCTAACAGTTCCACTTTTATCAAGACTCTTGCAACGTGGGGAGAAGAAAGGACCCTCCACCTAGGAAATGTACAAATGCCACTTATAAAAAAATCTTTATTACTGTTAAATACATTAGGTGAGTTATGGAAAAGATGAAGCCATTTTTGTAATATTTCTCATTCCTTAAAATATCCGAAAGCTTTAAGAAAACGGTAGAGATGGTCCCGGCAGCGACAGTGGCCAGCACCCGCGTAGCACCACAGCGGGCTCACGTCGCACCACACCTTTTGGACGTGTCCCTCGAGAGCCTTCTGGCCCTTCAGGACAGGCCAGATGCAAACCAGGCTCTCGAGTCAAGAGCCATTCTTCAGCTTGAGGTTGTCTGGTGAAATAAAATCATCGGTAAACATGGGCCATTGTACAGGTTATCCCTCAAAACCAGCTGTAGACAATACAGGTAATAAATAAGGAATGGAAATACCTTGGCTAATTTTTAATGGCCACAAATCCTTTCCTGCCAATGTGCTGGTGAGTTGTGCACATGCATCGCCTGTGGGAAAAACGCTCACCTTTCCGATCTCGGCCTCCTCCTCTGTGTGGCCAGGTCATGCCAGCCCTTGGGTCTTGCCCCTCTTGTGAGCCAACAAGGGCCACAGCATCACACATTCATCTCAAAAGACACAGTCTCTCTCTCTCAGGCCATTACCACTGCTGACTGAGAGCCTCAGTGAGGCTTCTCGGAGGCCTCAGCCCTCCCGGGGCAGACTTCCTAGGCCATATTTCCATCACTGGCGCTATTTCTGCTCTTAATTGCTAAGTGTTCCGGCCAGCCTGGTGCTGGAGGTATGACCCTCCTTCATTATGATATTTTATAAAAAGGAAAAAAGAGCTGGAGAAACGGCTCAGCAGTTCAAGCACTTGCCTAGCAAGCGCTAGGTCGAGCCCTAAGTACTGGAGTTTGGTTCCCCAGCACCACATAACCTGGGCGTGGTGGTGCACGCCTGTAATCCCAGTGTTTGGGAGGCTGAGGCACGAGGGTTGCTGCCACGTGTCCAAGGCCAGCCAGGGCTCTGTAGTGAGTTCAGGACCAATCTGGGCTACAGAGCGAGACTGTCTTAAAAGGGGGCGGGGAGGAGCCTGCTGAGAGATGCCTGTAAATATCTGTGTATGACGTGTGGGCCTCTGAAGCATTTCATCTACTTTTAATACAAAACAATGAGCAATCCCGGGACTTGCCTCGCCCAAAAGATTCTCCCATGTTCTAGAAAAGTCCTTTACAGCCCAGCCCATCCTCACTCTACTGGTCTTTTCTTTAAAACCCTGGCATGAGATGGTTCGCTATTCTCTCTGTGTGGATCAAGGCCAGTGGAGTTGACACTGCACCCAACGGGAGGCTGAGCACACAGCGCACTGCCTGACAGTGGCAGTGCTTACAGACATGGAGGTCTAGAACGAGGGACCTCTGCCACCCAGAGCTGAGATCAGCGGATCCCTGAGAACCTGCTATGAGTGCTGTCTAGGTTGGCAGGACTTAGCTATATACAAAATACAGAAAATAAACACATATATAGGTTAGCCAATCCTGTGGGCAAATGCACTGCTGTGATTTTTAACACAACCCAAATTGACTGAATTGACTTCATTTCATTTCAAATCTTGCATGAGCATGTTTTGTGATTAGTAAATACACACTTATTCTGTGGGAGACAAAATAATTTGATATATGAATAACAGTGCTCCGTAGACCTTGAATTTAGACAGTGTCTGTGTTTAGATGAAATTGCTACACACAATAAGATGGGGCATAAGTTATGACAGCCACAGGGCAAGCAGGAAGGACTCACGTTTGTACAAGGGACTGAGGCAGCCTTCTGCGAGGAGCCCGGCAAGCTCTGCTAGTAAAACACAAGTGCTGAATGGGAGATAAGATACCCATCTGCTCACATGTTTAATAACTGTAAAAGGTAGGACTCTGCCCCTGAGTTATACTTATTGAATTTCTATTATCTACATCTAAAAGAAAAGTCAAGAGGTTAAAGGACATAAAGTTTCTTTTTTATTTCAGAATTATTGAAGTTCTATTCTTCCTTAGTATTTCCTTTAATTAAATTTGAAACTTCATTTTCAAATAGTATGCCATATGCATTCTTATTCAATTATGCTTGGGCAGAATCAATATGAAAATAGTCTGCTGGACTTTTAAACATTAATGCTAAAATCCATCAAAAATAGCACAGGCAAAAAACTATCTGAATGAATGCTCTTTGTGAGAATGTAAAATGCTGAGATATTTATATATTTCTTTGACATTTTTATATAATTTAAACTTATAGCTTACGTGCTAAAAGTACAAAACTTCTGCATAGCAGTCTACTTTTAATAAGTCTTCACAATTAAGCTTGTTCGATGCAGACTGTGATCTGTAACAAGGGAACATTCTAGGAGGGCAAGTCCTAAGTCCTCGCTACCTACCCCTAGGCACTACGATCATTAAGGTGACACTATAGTGGCATCTGATTCCACATCTTTGGTTCATACTTGTACTTAAGTTTCCCCCAAGTAGGATAAGAGTAGCTCTAATATGAGTGGATATTAAGGTTAAGAAATTATGGTCCTTAAAAGAAACATCCATTTAGCAGAACTGAAATTAAATGACTCAAGTCAAACTGATTGGATTGGATTCTTATGATAGGGGATATTCTCAAGGCACGAGACGGGACTGTGGAAGGAAAATATCGTATGTCCTAATATGTTTTTCTGAATAGGCTCCAGCCTTCTATTCTGAGCCCAGATTTCCAAAAAGCCTAAGCAACTCAGTTTTCAAGACACAAAGCTGGATTTTCTGCATCTACGCCATGTGCTATGTCTTCAAATACCTTTGATGGAAAGTGTATGTCATTGATATGAACGGCATTCGTGCTGTTCCTCTGAACAGTAAGTGAAGGCCTCGGGACAAGCTTTGCCTGGCCATCCCACCATTAGTCTCGGGGAAGTTCCACAGCTCAAAAATTGCTTTTACAAAACTGCATCCAACCTGCAGGTGCCTAGTGACAAAGAATTGTGACTTAGCCATTACCTTCAGTAAATAAAATACCAATCATTCAGAAGACGTCACAACTAAATGCTAAGCTTAAAAGAAAACAACAGGAAACTTTTTCCATGGTGTCTGTGTCACACACAGCTGTGGGCAAAGTCAACACCCGCCTCTGCTGGGCTATGCCTTCAGTGATCTCAAAGTGTCCTTTCCACGCAACTGCACCAGAGCTCCTCGCGACTCCTGTGAATATACCGGACTAAAAGCACAGCCCTTGAGGGTAAGAACCGCTGCGGAATAGAGACCCTTGCTGCTCACCAGCAGCACACTGAAGCCAAGAAACAGCCCCAGCCTGAGACACACGGGCACAGAGGAAGCACTGCCTCTTCCGTCCTTCGGCTGAAAACAAGCAAGCGTGATTGCCCTTCTCCAACTTCACACACTTATTTCCTCCCTGAATTCTTACCCGTGCCAGTTCAAAGAACAGTGGATAGTCTGACGCACGGCACAGGGAGCATGACGAACTGTCCCCCTATCACATGATCCACAACCTCAAGGAGTCATAGTTGAAGAATTATTTTTAAACCAACAATTACCAACTACAACATGGTGTGGTAAGTGTTATAACAGAAGTACCGCTGACAGGTCTTCATAAATGAAACTTGTGGTTGGAAAAGGTGGTATTTCCATTTGTAATTCTAAAATTAGATAACTACATTTTTTTATTGAAGCTGCTAAATTCTGGAACAGCACTTCAGGTATAGCACACAACTGGACAGCTGACCTTACTGACTTCAATGATGATTGAATCCAATCACCTGCTATAATAAAATAGGCTCTAAGATTAACCTCCACTCACCCAGAGTAGATTTTTATATAAAATCCTATTTTCCATGACAAACCCATTTCACCTACTTAGGTACTGTATACAATATAAAATAAGGATACTTAACAAACCTACCAAGTGCAAGTCCTTAATTTGCATCATATGAACTAGCATATCTCATTTTTTGACACTGAGGATTATTGAACCCAAGCCTTTGCATTAATCTATAATCCCAGCTCTTTTCATGTTTGTTGCTTAGTCAGTCAGGCTGGGCTTGAACTTGTCATCCTCCTGCCTTCCTTTTCCCTCTGGGGAGCACAAGTGTGTGCCACCACGCATGGCTATGTAACCACCTCTTAGAAAGGACACTGAACTCTACAAACCTGATGGAAAAGTGCCGAGACAGAGCCGCAAAAGAGCAATGTTAGGTGTCACCACCATTCCAGAGAATCTGCATGTTGGGCTCTAAGGATAAAAGTCTTTTCTCCGTGACTTTTGTGCTTACTGTTGATAAGACTGTTGTGGACTGTAACCGTTCCAGGAATTCAGAGAAGTGTTATTTCAAAACACCCACGTAAAAGGATCTTTACAATGATGTTTCTCTCTGTCTTTAGCAATCTGATTTTTTAAAATGGTCCTGTTTAATTTGTTCTGATTTTCTTCCTGTCATTTTTTTTAGAAAACAAGCTCATGCCCTCAACACCTCTGGTGACCTGTGTCAGATTGTGCTGGGAGAAGAAGCATCAGTGTCGCCACAGAAACTGCTAGAACAGGAATCTGCAACCCCACCCCCGCTCCCCTGCAGCCCTGGGTCACTGCAGTGAAATCCCAGTAGTATGGTTCAACTGTTTCCTAGCTACAAGAGGCAGAAGACTCCAAAAATTTAGCAAGATATTTATGAAACACCGTAATCATTAAAAGCATTAAAAATTGAAATCTAGCATGAAGCAAATTTTATTTTGAAAACTAGGGTCATAAATACTCAAAGCTTAGCACTCTTCATGCTAAGTAAACATCTAATGACATTTTCTTTTATTTCTGCTATGTATATAGAAGTTACCAACACCCATTGTGGCTGTGTGGTAGACATACCCTGCCCTCCTCGGCTAGTGGACCTCTCTTCCAAAATCCATGCTCCCTGGCGGCACAGGAGCAGCTTGAAAGGGGTCATCCTGGAAGTATTTATACCACAGACATTGGCAAACATGTGCAAATGTGTTTAGTCAACATTTATCAGAACTTCCTGGCCTAATGACTTCCATTTGGAAAGTTCCAGGTGAGACTGGTGAATACTCCCAAGTTTAGAACCCTGTCCTGTGGGACCTGCTCGCTGGGGCCAAGTTACTAGGGTCAGAATGTCCTGGTAGACTACCAGACTACCAGGACGCATCCTGGGGTAGTGGGCTGCAGTGCCACAGTTCACCTCTCTCCCATCAGGAAAGAGTGATCTGATCGTCAGCCCACCAACAAAACTACTTGTCCATCTTCTTGAGGGGAACACATCGTAGGTGTGTCTCCTTTATTATGTTATCCAATGCTTTTGCAGCCTTCATTAATGTCTAATAAAATTACTTTGCTTTTAATTTAAAGGAACAAAACTATCCATTCCTACAATCAAACAAAACAAAAAAGGACACACATACAAATGTAAGTGAGTAAGTGTGTAATTTTTAACCTAAGACATGATATGAAATGTGAATTTGGTAACTATTATAAAATAAATGTAGAAAGTTATGTAACAGCAAGGTTTGAAAAATTTAGTACTCATTACCAACAGCTGAATAAGCCTATTATTTCCATAAAGCTATGTAAACTCTAAGAGTAAAATATTGTAGGGAAAGAGGCCTGGGCTACCAGGACAACTTAGCCCGCTCTGTCCCCCACCCTCCTCTCCCAGCTGTTGCCCTGTTTCCCTATGCCATATGGAAATCTCACAGATCCATGACCTCTCTCCATGAAGACGGCAGTCCCTGCCATAGAGCTCCTATTTTACCCAAACTTTTTGTACCATACTCAAGGGAGAGGAGCCACACCCTGTATAGCTTCATCATGCTTCAGACTCTCCACCCAACCGAAGCAGAACCTACGTCTAGCAAAGAACTGTAAGGACATGCAAGGATACATATACAGTCCCCTAGTTCAGAGAAGAGGCAGGCCTCTGGGGCAGCTGCCAGAGAAGCTGGAAATAAAAAGTTAAAATACGCTAAGAAATCATCAAGAATGGCAAACATGAGCAGAAGCCGGTCCTTCCAAAACTATGCCCCTCCTGACTTGAAGAAATCTGACCTATAGCAATAAAGCCCCTCTGGAGTGCATCCTCCCTGTCATATACCTGACCGCAGGGAGCTGCCTGCAGGACTCTCAGGCCACGCTGGAAATTCTCATTCTCAAGCTACAGCCCACTTCATTTTTCGCTTTAAATTTAAGACAGGTCTTTCACTAAGGTGTTACGTCACCCAACTGGGCTCAAACCTGGGGAGTGGGGGGCCACAAAGAAAATGGCCATGAGAAAGCAGGGAGGCCCAAGCCTGTACTCAGTGTGAGGGGATGCCATGCCACAGGAACCTTTTGCTTTTTGCCAGAACTCCCACAGTAATTTTAAGGAATTAAAATAGATACCACATTTTGTCGACTTTTCGAAAGTGTTCTATGTGAGAAAATGATTGTGACATCAATGCATTTGTAGATTAAAAATAATCTTGCAAAGATATTCGCAGGAAAGAAAAAATGCGCTAAAGAGTTGGATTATGTTTATGCTTCTAGAATCAAAATTAACACGAGTATCAGAAAAATAATTGCTGTGGTAGGATCTGTTTCCTTACGACATTCCTCCTCCTCCTTCTTACAAAGGTCTCTTAAAACTCACAGGCAGATAGGTGGTTAGGACCAATGTCTGTCAAGTAATCAACAGTCCAGTAGGGTCAACATCTCCCCACTGGGCTATGGAAGGGCAGACTGACGGGGCGGCTGCCTGGAAGTACCTGAGTCACTTACACGAAGTCCTCCTTCTGCCTCTTTCTCCTCAGTAAGATGCTGTCTTCCCACAATTGTGTGATGTCAACAGATGGTACTAGTCACGAAGCTGAGGGGAAAAGAATCTTCAGCATTCCCTTGATATTACGGAGCAGTGGGTTCTCGATAGCTCCTACGCTGTACAGCAGAGATCCCTGTGGTCCTTGGAAGAGTTCTGTGTGTTGAGGACCCACATTCCATTCCTAACGACACAAAATTTTCTTTTGGTCAGCTGGATTGTGTTCTTTGCGTGCTTCATAAGGAGTCAATGCATTTAAGTTGAAATTTAAAACTGGTCTCCCTAAAAATCCACATTCGACCTCTCCACAGCCACTTTCTTTAATTTTAAGATATTCTAAATTGTCAAGATCAAATTAACGGTGGCCACCATTGTTCTACAGTGGCTTATTTTAAGCCACTCTTGGTAAATCCTGTGACCAATGAACATATTTCCCATGTGAATCTGTATTAGAGATACTTGAAGGTTAAAAGCATTAAGGGGGAAATGCAGTAGATATTGACGATACAAAGGCTTACAGATTCAAGAATCCCATAGTTCAGTCAGAAATATTCCCATAGTTAATTTAAAAACTCTTAAAATGAATACAAATTCTGACAGTTTCTTAAGCAAGGCAGGGTTCTGAGTTCTGCCACAATGATCTATCATTCAAGTATGGAATCTATGTGAATCAGTCTTTCACACTGAGTTTCCATGGAGTTTCTAAGAATAATAGATCTAATTAGATTTAGTGACTGAATAAATAAATGAAGCTTTTTGTATAAATCATCAGTAATTTTCTCCTGTTTGAAGTATAAGTGAAGAAAGCAGAGTTTTCATGCAGAAAAAATATCCTAGGTTCTTGACAAGTATCTGAGAAATGCATGTCCTTTAGTCAAAAATGTAGATAATTTATTGACTTTTCATCCATTCAACAAAAAGGATATTTTCAGAAAAAAATATAAAGAACTGCTCTCTGCTCTCTTAGGTCTTGTGAGAATTATACAAAATCAAAAATTAAAAACTTCTAATGTTTACATCTTAATGGCAGGCTTTCGCCCAGATGATCTAGCTTGCTACACACCACGCATCACACCAGGGGAACATGGCTTTCCCCAGAAAAGAAGAGCCGGACACACTCAGCTTTGGGAAGGGTTTTAAATGCTCTACCACAGCTTAGAAGCAAACTGCAAATTGTCTTGGTTTCTATGACAGCACTTTCAAGTATGTTCCGTTCAACATTAGTGCCACAAAAATAATGATTGTTACGTATTTTCAAAATGGATTCAGAGGTTACAAATTCGGGAAAAGCTAAGTGGGAGTGTAGTAGGCTTGTTTAAAGGAAGATGTCTCAGAAAATGCAGGACGTGAAGCCCTAAAGATGCCTATTGTCTCATCACTAAAACAGGTCCACAGCTAACCCTGTTTCCTGCACTTCACAGCAATGGCTCTGGAGTCGGTCCTGCCCCAGTCCCTGCCCTAAGTGCAGCAGGCTTCCAGCAGGCTTCCTTGGTTGCGGAGTTGGCCCTTTCTCCTTACTTAGTTTCAACCTACCAGCCATCCGGTCTACCTTACTTCAATCCCACCCCCTCAGTGATTTCATTGCATTAAATTCCCACACCCTAACGGCTGACTGAGCCCCACTGGCTTCTAGCATACCACCTTGGTTTTCCAGTGCCTTATTACTAGCATGTTTTTTTTTCTCTCTCCAGCTAGCCATAGAATTAAATACCCGACCTTCTACAAATATGTTGAGACACCAGTTTCTCAATGAGACAGCCTTTCTTGTGAGAACTAATGGCTTCACATTTTTTTCTGTCCATACTTTCCTTTTTAAAAACGATCTCCTGTAAGATGCCAACAGGTACTCACTTATTGTATACACAGATATATCTCTACCCACTCAGTCAACGACAAACCCAAGGATGCAGAGGTGCCCATTGCATGGGACTACCTAGGCCAATGCCCAGCCTCAACCATCACTGCGAAAATATCTGCATTTTAGGATTAGGATACATCACAAATATATTATATCCAGTATTGCTGACATGTATTAAGACTCTAAAGACTCTTTTGTAATTTGTTTAAAAAGACCACCGTTCTGCTTGGGAAATTTTGATCAAGTCGCCAGAAAGGATGGAATGTAAATAATACATACATACATACATACACACACACATACATATATACATACATGAAGGGGACAAGAACTGAGGTGGTCACAATATTTATTTGATTTGGGGATGTTCTCATTTACAGACAGATGTGTTCAACGTCCTAATGTGAGCCTTAGCACAGGACAAAGGCGTGTCTGTGAGAACATGTAAATCTGGCAGAGCTGGCAGGCTACCCAACTCACGCTTTGTTCCACTGCTGAATTCCCACGGGCATCTCTTCCGCAGGCGAGTCTTCGCCCCCACCGGCCTTGCTAAGCCAACGTGAGATTTTGCTTAGCTCTCTGTCTTCAGGGACATGGAGACACCACCTTTATTTTGCCGTTGTAGCTGCCTAGCATGTCCTTGTGAATATATGCACTTATTTTTATTCTTTTTATTCATTTGCTGTAACTTGCAGGGTGCAGTGGGCGGTAACTTATGCAGTAATTGCACGGAAATTACTCTGTGTAGCCACAAGTTTCTAAAAGCTCCTTTTAACCATCTAATTTCAACCTCCAGCTCTGATCCCCTTGGTCACACAGCAAAGTAACATGATTTGCATGGCGATGTCCCAATGGCAGGGAATCTAACTATTAAACATAGAACTATTGGTTCTATGGGGGATATGTCCCGGTGAGATCTACCTAATTGCCGTTCATAGAAATTCTTCCACTTTCCAAACCCCATCAGATAACCCGTATGCTTCACTTTCTGGGACTAAAAGAATGATCTGCCCCGACTGAAGGCACTTGGTGGCCTGTTGGGCTGAGGAGCTTTGGCAAGGCATTTCTGGATTTCTACGTTTGTGTGTTGCTTTACTCTTTGCTTCCTCTACTGGCACCATTTCACCTTCTCTGTCTTCCAAAGGTTTGGGGAACAGCATGCATATTTTAGGAAAGAGAAAATTCATCCAGAAGAAATAAATGAACACACACACACACACACACACACACACACACACACACACCCCTGGGATTAGTGAGGGAGTGACTCTATAGCAGGCAGCACCTTTGCAAAGGCTTCTTTCCTACAGTCACAACAGCTTTGGCAGGGACACTTCTCCCTCTGGCTCCTAGAAACTCACCAACTGTGGCCCCTGTACCTCGCTAAAGCAATGAACACTTCGACACCCAGGCAGACTCAAACCCACCGAGACAATGACTTGGCATTTTCCACTCTTGCCGGTTCTGCATTCTGAACACCCTTGTCACCTGGTTTGACCACACAGACTGCAGTCTATAATGGGGAACTTGAGGATCTGGGATTTTTAGTACACCTGCCTTTGATGTATCACCCTCAGCCTGTCTTTGCCCCAGGCCACTTTGCTATCCATCCATTTTGCTATCAGTGACGTCTTCACTTTAAAACTGCCTTCCCCGATATGTACTCTGTTTTCCTTAAAAGGAGGAAGAAAATGCCTTTCGAAGGCCTTAAAGATATTTACTGTAGGAAAATAGATTAAATGAAGGGAATATACATTTCTGCTTCAAGGCAGACACAAATTTTTTAAATCAGAGAAAAACAGGAGTTATCTGGCTTAGGAAACAACAAAATTATAAGGAGCTTCTGAGAAAAGGACTTCTAAAATATTTCAAGTGAAATGAAGTAGCTATTCACAACAGTGACCTGACATTTATCGGCTCTTGGACACTTGCTGTGTTTTAGACATAACTATATCTGAGCCTAACTGTGTACCACCTAAATCAAATCCAAATCTATTCAGTTAGAGCAATTTTCCACAGGGCCCACCTGTCTCACCAATCTGGCCTTCCATCCAACTGACTGGTTTTCTCATGAAAACGATAGGAGGCGAGTGTGAGCAGGAAAGCGAGACACTTGGAAACAGAACAGCCGGGCGTTGCTCCGCCGCACCCAGCACGTGGCCTTGTCAAACACTGAATTTGAGCGCCACTGCCAGCTTTTCTTTCTTTCTTTTTTCATGGTGAATGGAAAGAATTCAGGTACATCTGAGCCTCAATGTCGGCTCCAAAACTCAAGTTGAAATCCAAAGCCACTGTGAAGATGTCATGCAATCTGGGAACAACTTAACGACCTCTGCAAAGTGGCTGGACCATGAGGGCCCCTCACGGATGGGCATGTGCCAGGAGCAGGTAACCAGCAACAGGACCAGGCTCGGTCCAGCCTCTTGCTGTCTCAGACATGCTAGCTTGCCTTGTCGCTATAGTAGAAAGGCCGTAGTCACCAGCCAGAATCGCACCCTCAGAAGCTTCCAGTACCCAGAACTGTGAGAGAAATAAAACTTCCATTGTCGCAAGTTATCTGGTCAGTGGTACTGCGCCATCACAGTGGAAATCAAGCCAAGACCCTCCATCTGGGACATGCACCGAAAGGGCACGCTCAAGAGTTCTCCCATCAGGCCGTTGGGTGCTCAAATGATCTTATAAAAAGGAAACACCTTTTTTTAATCTTTATTGTGAAACACTAAGGGTTATTTATGCAGGAAGCATGGTCTGGGGTTAAATCAAAGTTTATGGGCTTTCACAGGCACCCAGAACCGAATAAATGCATTAGCACTTTGACAACAGGATAAACATATTTTAAAAAGAGAGTACACATTCCTAATGTAGAGGAAAAGAAAGTGAGATCACTGTGCAACTAGACAATAATCCTGTTGTACTTATGAATCTTGTGTTTATTCTTTGACTGTTGTGTCTGAAATGCCTATCAAACTTCTGGACCTGGGATGGCCACATAAACCTAAAGGGAGGCCTGGCTACCCCTGTTTTCACTAGAGGCTCAGGTGGCAGATCACACAATTATTTTAACTGAACTGCAATGAATGACATTAAAAGTTCAATTGAAGTCGTTCTGAACCATGTCCTGGCATTTGGAAGAAGTGTACTGGCGAAGCCAACAGCACCTCTGATCTCTGGACCCCGTGGGACACCGCCCACAGCTCTGATAGAAGACCCAGGGCATGCCGATCCATCCCAGACCCTCAGTGCCCATTTTCTACAGGCCCACAGGGGTTGAGCACACTGATGTCTTTGATAAATTTGTCATCAAGAAGCAGAGGCTGTTTGTTGCAGGTGAAAAGGGTGGAGAAAAAGTACATGTAAGTCAGGTTATGAACACTACCCTTCTAATAATTTTTATTTGGATGATAAACTAAAAAGAATTGTAACAATGGATTTAACATGTGCCTTGATTAAAAATAGCTCAGATCTACTTAAACTGTAAAAATCCAAAGAATTTATGGTTCGCTGTCAACATACCCTTCAAATAACTGAAGCTGATTATGTAAGAGCATCCTTCCTTATTCACCAGCGTGGATAAAAATACCCACCCAGCGACTGAAGCACTGGCAACCTCATGTTGCACATTCCGGGGAGGATCTTCACCTTTCACAAGTCGCCATTTTACTTTATGTCATTTGGTACTTCTGATGTACTGCATGGAAGGAAATCGAGCCGACACCCCGCGTCCTCCAGAGGGGTTAAGGGCTAGCTCAATTAGCCATCGATTGAAAAGGTTTGAGCAGATCGACACATCTTCAGAAAAATTTTCAAGAATCAATGAAAAGGCTTTGTGCAATCTGGGAATAACTTCAAGACAAAGAGCTGTTACTGCTCATTGGTTTGCAAAGAAACAGCCCAGCAGCAAGGAAGGGCTCGGGGCGGGAAGGCACCTCAACCGAGTTTGTGTCCCTGCTTTGCTATCTTTAGCCCTCTTGGTCATTTCTAAATTCTCCTCTGCCGAGCAATTAGTCCTAACACATCCTGGCATTCCAAGGGACACAATAATGACCTCAGTTTCAATAAAGACATTGAACCCATAACATACCAGGAATTTTCACATAATACGTACCCCAAAATAATAGGTACACTTTAATTCTAGTCATGCCGAGTACTATGCTAGGTGCTTGACATACACTCCCTCCTAGGATTCTTACTCTACCAGTGCGTCCAGGTCCGAAGCCAACGTTTCCCCGGCGCAACTTGAATATCCCCACTACATGCCTTCACTGGGACAGTGTCGGATATATACCACAGCGCTTCTTATCTACCTTTAGTCCTTCAGTGATCTCAAGTGATCAGCGGTGCTTTTCTTCTTCAGATGGTCATAGTCTGGTGGACATTCCCTTCCCGGGACACCAGGATATCAACACGAAACTCTTGTCTCATGCTTCACATAGCTAAAAAGCTGCTAGAATTAGGGAGGTGGCAGATGTAAAGTATGAAAGGGAGATGGAACAACTGAAATAGCAACTTCACACTTCAAAAGGCACAACTGCCCTCAGTCCCGCCCCGCCAGCGTGAAGGCCCAGCACTCTCAACTTTCTAACATAATTGTAAATGTTGTATTCTTCTTACATAGAAATGATAAGGAGGCATAACGTGGTCAAGTTTTCAAATGGTATCGTTTTGTGTAACTGAACCTGAAAAGAAAACGAAAGCAGCCAAACTAGAGTCCATGGTCCAGTGGAGAAGTGCACGGTGCTCGGCGATAAAGCTCCACTCAAATATGAAACAGGAACGGCTCCCACGAAGCCGGTGAGATACAAGTGCCACACTTCGGAAGAGGACCCTGCAAGCCCAAAGACCACGCTGCGTAGGCTGTGACATAAGAAACGGCTAACTTCAAAGCCCAATTTTCACCTGCAGTCACATAAACTGACTGTGATCCAAGATGGCCCACCTCTTTATAAAGAGAAAAGACAACTACTCCTCTACGATTCCCCCGTGAGGCCATTTTCTCTCTCATCTCCACAGATCCTTCCCTTGCCTTGGACTCTCCAGTGTGATGCCTTGACAAGAGCTTGGAGTAAAGGGCAGCGCCTGGATTTCTGTTGCCTATCACACCAGAAGTAGCGCTGGAGCCTTGGGGGGCTCCTGAAGGTGTGACCTCTCGTGGCTGACCCCGTGAAGAAGGTTGTAGTCAAGCCAACTTCTCTGAGTGTAAACTCATGCTAACAGCCCCCACTCCAAAGGCCATGCTGACTACCGCCTTCAAGACGCGCCTGTGCCCAGTGCAGCAGGCACAGGTTTGCATGTGTAGTGAGAGACCCGTTGCGTCTACCTCTTGCCAAAAAAATCCTCCATGACTCCTTCTCCACCCATTCCCCATCCCGGGTCTTGGCACTTTTGCCCTAAGTAGCCCTGAATGCTCAAGCCCCTCTCCCGCTCTGGGATCTTAAACATCTACTTTAGCAACACTCGGCTGGCTTTTCCATCATGCCACCAACACTCACATGGATTTCAGCATAGTGATTTTTGAAACCAACAACATCGTATCTCCTGGAGAATCAGCATCCGTTCTTCAGATTTCATTGTGAATACCGTCAGGCCGATGCAGCACCACCAGGCCCTCCACCAGCTCAGTCATTTCCCTACTTTCCTACGTCACTGTCCACACACAATTGTAACTTGCGTCACTGGGTTTTTTGTGGGTGTTGGTGTCACAGTCACCTCTATGCCAACAATCACACACAACAAACATAATACTCTCCCTATCCTGTGGCAGCGAGCACTCTTTCTCTCCCATTCTATACATCTGAAATCCATTCTTCTGGTTTTCTTGGAAGAAAGTGAGGTGTGTCTAACATTTCCACGGAGTCTAATTTTAGCCCTCTTATACAAACAGAATGTACTGTGACTGTGTCAACAACTAGAAGACTAAATTGCTACTTGATTATGGATTTTAATAAGTATGTTATGGTCAACATTGAATGCAAATATAAAACAGTTGTGCATGTAAAATGTTTTCTTAGCTATTTCTTCTATCTACAAACTTACATGCACTTTAATGATACAAGAGTAGAACATGAAGATAATATTATTCAGTTTCAGGTAGAATTATGCACAAACAATTCTATGTTAAAGTGCACAGAAATGGAGAAGGGGTGTCCTACTCTATGATTTGAGGCACAAGGTACTGGGAGAATCTGACCTCAGAACTGGAATCCAGTTGATTTTCTTGTTCATTTACTTTGAGAGCCAGAAAAGACCTTGGTCCTTCTGATCTGGCTGTAAAATGTCAGATTACTTATGTGCAAAGCAGAGATAAGTGCAAATAGCAAGGGAATTTGCATTAACATAGCCAGAACAGAAAGAGTCAAGAAGCCTTGTCAGCTTTTATTGCTAATATTGTCATTATTTTTTATCTTCATCAACTTTACAAACACGATTCTTGAATGACATTGTCTATAAACTAAATGTAATAAGTCAGCAAGCCGCTCCATTATGGACCTATTTTCACGTAATCAAAATTGTTTAAAAACGGTAGAATTCATCACATCAACATTGGGCAACACAATACGAATAGCTAATACTAATGATTTTGAATTTTGTTTACCAGAAACAGCTTTATCTTGCAAAATGACACATAGAAATCTTGTGTGGTTATGTGTCCTTTGAATATGCCATAAAATACTTAAGTAGTTAAAAGTAAATAACTTGGAAAATGCCATTTTAACCCACAACACTGACTCTGACAGAGAAAATCTCCCTGATTTGTGATGCTTTTTTTTTTCTTATAAAATCAAAGAGGCATTACAATTTTCCAACTACAGCCTCAAAAACAAGTTGAAATACTGGTTCTAGCTACCCAAATAAAAATCTCAAGTTTTAGAAAGTCCTTTACATTTCTCCCCAAAATGCACAGAGACACCATGGATTTTCTGTGTTCCTTGTGATTTGATTATTTGAAAAGAATAACAAGAAAGCCATCTGAGTTCCTTGTCAGTAGCAGCTGAAGGTGGCCGAGTCAGGAGTGACTGCCAAGTCCTGAGTCACTGCCTCACCCTGGTCAACATGCATCTGCTATGCTTCCAGAATATTTCACATGTGCTGAACTAAGACCTAAGACAAACTGAAACCCAAGGCCCCCGACAGCTCTTGAAATCTATAGTTATATAGTTGAAAGCCCAAGAACAAGCTAACGCGAAGGCAGCCTCTGTCTTCATGACAGTTTAATGACACCAAACTCCTACAACATAAATATTATTCTTTCATGACCATTTTAAAAATGATCCCAACATTCCTTTCCTCAGCATTTATGTTTAAATCATGAATTAACTCCAGTATTACAAAACAATCACTCTCATCAACACTGGAATAAAAATAGAATCCACTCTGTAAAAAGTGTTTAGATGGAACTTCCTTCTCTAATACCATAATAATTTAAAATTTTGTATTCCTAATCTTTTGAAATGAAAGCTGGCACACAGGAGCTATTTGCCATAATTATTATAAAACTGAAGAAGGAAAAGAAGACCTATTAAATTTAAGTCAGAAATGTATTTAGCAGTAGGCTATGTTTATTCTATGTTTGAAGACTGTAATTTCTAATTGAGAATGTGTGCATAAAAATGTATGGTATTATTCTTACGTCCTTGCTCATGTGACTGAAAAACATCTTGGAAAAAGATATAACTTGTTTTCTCTAATCATATTCTTTACAAATATAATGCATTTTATACCCTACTTTCTCTAAAATTAGGACAATTCCTATTATTATAAATAGAAAAATAGAACTCAAAGATGAATTGTTTTGTCTAATTGATTTTGTTGTTAGAAGAAATGGCCAGTAAAGTCCTGTTATTTCTGATCTTTACTACGGGGGGAACTGTAACATATTTTCTCTAAAACTATGTCACCGAGGGCTAGCATAACATGTTATGGGGCCAGAAATGGCTAATTGCTGTCAACATTTATTATAGGCAGCAGCCAATGATAGAAGAAAGTCTTAAGGACCTTCCCAGATTCCGTTCATCACAGTAGAGGGGGAAAGTCCTCTGTGATGGAATGCTCAGTGCTGGGCGCCTCGCCTCATTCACTCAGCTCTGAGGTCAAGCTCTAGATATCACGTGTTTTAAGTGGCGCTCAATAAAGTTAACTGAACATTTAGAATAAACTTAGTACTATATATATGCGGGAATTATACATTTACTACACTCGTGTATAGAAGCACACTTTCTCCAGTTTGGGATCTATGGTCTTTTCCAGTCCATAAATTATACACATTTCTTTGAAAACCAATATAAGAATATGGACATTTTGTTGACTTCTATAAAATCCTTCAGGCTTTACTCCAGCCTAACCTAATGAAGACTAGAAGTTTCTCTACTTAGACAAAACACTGACTCAAAAGCTGTTTGTGTGTGTAAGATATTGGGGATCAAGTCCAAGGGCTACATCCCTGGTCCATTTTCAGACTGGGTTTTGAGATAGGGTCTCCCTAAGCCACTAAGTTACTCAGGCTATGCTCAAGTGTGTGACCTGCCTGCCACAGCCTCCAGGGTGCTGGGGGACAGGCGTATGTCCCCTGGTCCAGCTCTGCCTTTATTTTTAGAGATCACGCTGCAGCCCCGCAGTGCTTAGAATGCCACTTAACACTTAGCTACAGTATTAAAATGACTACCCTGACTATTTCCAATGTGCAAATTTGGAATCTAGATATATTTACATTTTTGGCAGTCTGTTAGAGGAGTCTATACACCATTAGGCGTTGAAAGAGAAGGATCTTCACAGGAAATGATTACAAGAAAATAAGCCAAGAGCCAGTTCAATACACACACTTTTTCAGAAAAAGACCCTCGTCAGCATTCTACTGGGTAACAAACACGACCACAGATTCCTAAGATTCCTCATGATGTAATAGGGCTCTACAGTGGGAGAGAGGAGCACTCGACTCAGCGACCCAGGAGCAAGACCGACCCCGGGGAGGGCGTCCTCGGCCAGCCCAGGGCGTGTGACCTGGGCAAGCTGACTTTGGAGCCTCGCGTTCCTAGTCAGAAAAATACGTGACAAACTGCAGTGTTCAGATGCCTCCCAAGGTTACTGTATGCTATTAAAGATTATAACTATGTTGTGACTATGCAAACTTCCTCATAAATAATATGTGACTGTGAGTGTTAATACTGAGGCCTTAAAAAGAGGAAATTATTAGACACAGAGTCAAGCCCAAAACTGATAGCAAGGAATTTCCGCGAGAGTAGAGGTTTGGTCCTACAGGTCTCCCGGAAGGTGCCTGTGTCTAGTGATCTCAGGAAACTGGAGGCTTCCGCCTCCAACTCCAGCAACATTTAACTTCTAAGAAGGGTGAGGGGCAGGTAGCCAGGGAATGATTGAGACGAAGGGCCCCGGGGTTGGGAATGGAACCCCAGCCCTGGTGCTTGTAAAGCTCCAAGATGGCTTCTGTCATCCCAAAGACTTGTGCAAACCAGAAAAAAGACCCAGAGTCTAGTTCTTTTCAGTGTATACCAACTGATGTAAACACTGCTGGTTATCACCTGAAGAGAAAACTGGACTGTGGAATCAAATGCATTCCCGAACTAGAACCCAACAGAACTTAGATGAGAAACCTCTTGTGCAGGCTCCAGAGCAATGACTGTGTCTGAAAAGCACAGGTAACACCTGTGGGGAGGCTCACCGTGACCCGAAAAGTGGGCCAGAGGGCACACGCCCTCCCTGGCTCCTGGCGGCCTCATCTGCTGTACCCTGTAAACAAAGAGCAGCCCGTGGGTGATACAAGGGACCTGTGGCCACCCCGGGAGTGTGTGCGCATTACCTGCAATAAAACAAAAGAAAAAAAAAAAAAACTGGAGCAGAAGATGCTGCTGTGGAACTCAACCCAGCAGGTGGGGGCCGGGCAGGCAGCGTTAACTATTCTTTCCTTTGTTTCTCAGACTGGCGATACCCAATGAGAATAACTTTACTTACCGGAGAACTGGGAGTTGGACAGGGGACACTTCCGCCTTTCCTGATTGGAATGGTGCATCTGGGTAGTTAGCAGGAGAAGTTTCCCAGACAGAAGGGGTGACGTTCGTTACTACTGAGAGGCCATCACACGTCATGATTTTCTGTAACTCTACACGTATTTGAGCTGACTGCCTCTCACGTTTCAACTCTCTTGACTTGGCTTACTACACCATCTTCAAATATGAATTTTCTCTATGTACATGCCTTACCTACTTAGTGCAGAGATCTTAATAAGATGTAAGAAAAATCATCCTTAACAGGAATTGTAACAAATATATATATATGAGTTCAAAATGTTCCCACATTATACACAGCTTTGTTGGCATTTCTTTGCTTAACGTTCAATGCCTACAAAATACCCTCAGGTTCACTGTTCTAGTGGATTCAAAAAGCCTAATGATTTAGACATAGGTTAAAAAGCAATGTACCGTGAGTTGAAACCCATCTGCGCTGCCCCGCATCCGGAATAAGCATCTCTATCGATCCTGCCCCGCCCCAGCCCCAGCATGGTCTTGTGGGATGCCAGCGATTCACTTTAGAAGTGAATCTGATACAGGAGGTACACGGCACGGCATGTTCTTCTCCAGTTTCTTTATTAAATATTCTCTTAAGTAAGTGCTCCTGGAGTACCACAGTGCTTAAGATGCGAGGAGACGGAGTGCTGGCCAGCGCAGACGGCAACAAAGCCCTGGGTGCGTCGCTGCTCCCCGGAGTCGGAACGAGGGCCTAAGGCGGTGTCTTCCGTCCTGGTTCTGCAGCTTGTCGGTGGCCCCTGGACTTGAGCTGGCCCCAGCGAAGGCTCAGTGGGCACCCCTTGGAGTGTCACAGGCTGCCTGGAGTCCAGCCGTCGCTTGTCCTGACGCTTTGTGCATGACACAGAGCCTTAGCTTTCAGTTTTTATCTGTTGGCTAAATACACGTCGCACACATCTGTACTCAGGTGATGCCGTGGTTCCTTCTAGAAGAGCAGACAGTGCGCGGTGAGGGCAGCTCCCTGGCACAGCCCACGCCGGGACATCACGTGCAGGCCCTGCACTGGAGTTGCGGCTCCGCAATGCCTTGCCGGCTCTTGCCACGGCCCAGGTGACAAGGAGATCACTCTAGGGGACAATGTGTGTGTGCGGGTGCCTAAGTGTGGCACTCCAAACATGGATGTCCAGCCTCCCCCGGACTCTTCCACTTGCTGGCTTTTACTTTCTTCCAACTATGTTGCGTCTGTGTTCGTCCTGTCCCTGGGGTATATGTTATTAACTGGCATGTGTGCAATACCTGATGCTTCCCTTCCCTTCGGCTGCTACAGACACATCTTCACGTGTCACCTTCTCTCTCCCCCCATGCTCTGCCTCGTCCGTTTCTTTCCTTACTCCAAAGTCACTTCCCTTACTTTCATCTTTCTTCATAACTGGGCTTTTCACATAGAGGAAAACAGGTGATATTGAGTTTCTGGCTCTTTTTTTACTTAGTATCAGCGCCTCATATCCACAAATTTCCTACAAATGACTCAAATTCATCTAATATCCTTTTTTTTAAGGAACCTCTGATATTTTTCTCAGACAAAACTAAGCAGGTAGGATAACACACGACTTCATTCATGCTGCTGAGCATTGCCCTTGAGACATGCTGAGGTCTGCAGACACGGCTTGCTCTTCTGAGCGAACTCGTTATGTCGCTCCTGTCCCTGCTCATTGCTCCTCTCTCTCATGGCCGTTTCGACTTTCAGGGACTCCTGACTGAAAGTCATATCACAAGCGCATCTTCCCGGCCACGTCTTCCTGGAGCCTTTCTGAGCCACTTGTGTAATTTAAGCTTAATCTGACACGCAAGTTCATGCAATTAGCATGATCTAAACTGTCATTTGACTTTACTGATAATGTGCCTTTTTGTCTAGAGATGCAATAAGGAATATAAAAATCATTTTCACTTTCAGTTGCTGTAATGAAGCAGTACCAGGCGCTCACAC
Organism: Ctenodactylus gundi; assembly: GCA_004027205.1. Taxonomy (NCBI): domain Eukaryota; kingdom Metazoa; phylum Chordata; class Mammalia; order Rodentia; family Ctenodactylidae; genus Ctenodactylus; species Ctenodactylus gundi. The sequence goes on from PVKB01000699.1 coordinate 472,399, forward strand.
CTCCGCGGCCTCCTAGTCCCTACAGAGCGCAGATGGCAGCCGGCGCCCCCTTTATGAAGGAAGGTGACCCAGGGTCAGAGCTGCGCATTTCCAAGGCCGCCCTGTTGGACAGGCAGTCCAGGGAGCAGAGCTCTGGACAAAGATATAAAGACATCTGGTGGCAGATGCCTTCAAGCATACACCACAGGCTGGGAGTAGTGGTAAGGGCTCGTAATCACAGCACTCGTGGGAGGCTGAGGCAGGAGGATTCCAAGACTCAGCCCAGCTTGTGGAACTTAGTGAGATCCTGTCTTAAAAACCAAATGAAAAGAACGGGCTGGGGATGCAGCTCCAGGTGAAGGCCCTTGGCTTGATCCCCGGCCCCCACCCAAACCCTGCCATACACAAAGGATTGAAATATACAGAATACTTTGAATTTTCAACTCAGCATTTTACTATGGCAACAATTTCATGCAGAGAATACAGTGATAGATCAAGAGTTCATTTGTCCATTTTAGGGTGAGGAACATTTAAGTTTTGTCTAGCTTCTCACTACCTGGTAATGCTGAAAGGCATCATGTGTCACTGAAGGACATCTTACCTTCCCATTTGATAATTCAGGATTTTTATTGGTATGAAATTACATCCTCCTGTGTCACTCAAGTTTTTCCGGACACACACCGGTAAACGGGAATACTTTCCCTTTGTGCTTATCAAATTTGCTATTAGTGATCACAGTTTCACAAGTACACTGAGAGAAAGGAACAATACACATAATTTACCTGCTTTAGTTTAATAAATGTGGGAATCATCATGTCTCCTCTTCATGGAAATATGTATTATGTATGCTGCCCACACTCTGGCAGGTGCTAGAATCCACGCGTTGCTAGGGTCCCTTGTAGCTTTCTACAGTGGCGAGCGGACCCGCTGGGCGGCCCCACAGCCCCGACCTGGTGATGCTTATGTCTTGGTATGGGTCTATACCCCCGAGTGGAGTCTTCCTGGATTTCTTCCTGACCCAGAGAACGGAGCAAAAGGTCCAGGCAACCCATGGCGATGCGTGTGCGGGAACCTGGGCGACTGTACCACCCACATCGTCCAGTCTCCCTCTTCCTTCCCTCCCTGTCGTCTCCCCACCAGCCTCCATCTTTCTGCCCTCTCAGATGCACCATGTAACAGAGCGCACAGGACGACCTCTAGGAATTCAGGGTAAGTTCTAGCCAAGTGCCCGCCCAATTCATCAGTCTGCACCCACAGGCACCGCGTTCTGCCAACTGCCCAGGAATTCGTACTCTGCCCCCACCTGGGCCTCAGAAAAGACTGAAATTCCAACCAACCTTGAGGACCAGTGAAACACGCACGGGCCCAGCCCACAGAAGGTAGCCAGTAATAGATGGGTGCTGCTCGCAGCTGTCAGGGGTGCGATGCAGTCGCAGGCAGCAATGCCAGCGGCACCCGCAGAAGCCGGCCTCCCACCTGTCCTCCTGTCCCCGTGCCAGGCCTCGGCGGCTCCTGGCAGCATCTGGTCCTGCGGAGAGGTTAAACACGGGAACAGAGGACAACATAAAGCTACCTTGCAACAAACCCCGTCAGCTGTTTGTCTGTCTCTCTCTCCCTCTCTTTCTTATCTAGGGACAAAGAATGAGCACTTTCATTAAAGGGAATCCAGAATGCATCCACCCTCTCATCTGGGTCTTAAGAAGGCAAAAATGACACCAAATCTCTATGTAATCTACGTTTTTGTTCCCACTCATGGGTTCTGTTCTTAAAATATGCAATGCAAAGGAACCCACTCCCTAGAAGCAAGGGCAGCGCCTCCCTCGGGTCAGTCGGGTCACACTTTGTACACTACTTCATACCAACGCTCCCTAAAAGGCATCCTATAGTCTGTCCGCCCATCATAAAAATGGAAAGAAAACACATTTGCTAGCAGACCTAAACTGGAGCCCACAGGTCACCCTGGCTGGTCCTCTCCCAAACGTTCAGGCCGACAGGCACCTCATCGTTTAAATCCCCTGACATGGTGCCCTGCCCACTTCTCCTGATGCCAGGAAAAACTACTGGAAAGGTAACTTGTACTCACAGGCAGTTGTAAAAGAAAGCCTCATTAGTTCCTCTTTGTTCCACAGTCCTCTTATATAATACTTTTAAATTAAAAAGCCAGGAGATAAAATAGTCAAGAAGATCAAAATGACAACTGTTGGTTGGCACATCCGCAGAACCATCTCTAGCACTCAACAATCGTCACCAGAAGATGCCAACGCCTGAGACACCTCGCCATCTACAAAGAGCAGCAGCTGGGAGACCAAACATGTGAATCCAGTGAGCAGAGGAACGAGCAGCCTGCTCAATGATTTCAAAGCTGGACTGACTGACTGACCGGCTGATCGCAGTCCTGAGAACTGAACCCAGGGCCCTCACACGGAGCTTGATGCTTTCCTCTTTTTAATTTTATTTTGAGTAAGGTTTCACAACATGGCTGACTTGCCCACACTTAGCTTGAAATTGCAAACCTCCTGCCTCGGCCTTCCAGAGTGCTCTGACAGCAGGCCTGGGCCACCAGTAGGCCCGGCTCCAGCTGGCTGCTCTGATGGGGTCAAGTGCCCATGTGTGAGCAGACCAGTCACCACTGGGTCCTGCTTCGGTCACTTCTCCTCTAGGAGTGGCTTGGCAGCACTGCTGCAACTCAGTAATGACAGTGCTCAGAGTCGGGCACCATCCGTGGACGGCGCATTGGTGGAAGGCATAGTAGAAGCGAGAGGAAGCAAGCCAAACACTTCCTAGCCACACAAGCATCGCGAGCCCCCGGGGCTTTCAGATGGATGTGACACGTACACACGGCTTGCATCCCCAAGTTGAATGGAAGTACTCTGTACCACAAATACGCAGTAAGAAAAATAATTCTGGACTACGCAGTCCTGAGGTTAGTGATAGTGCTGGTTGCAGTTTTGTGGATATATTAAAAACCACTGAGTTGCAAAACAGAATAAGAATCGTTATCAAAAATAAATAGTTGGATAAAGAGTGTTGGCAGCAAACACACACCTCTATGATATAGAACATCTCCTTATAAAAGACCCCAAAATTAATGGTTTCCTACATAAGTGTAACTATTAAACACAGTAATTGACCAAGAAATGTAGGTGAGGCAGAGACCCAGATGACCTATTCACGAGAAAGAAATCAGACATGGGGTTCAAGGCAGGTGGACTGGAGAACAGAGGGACACAAGGCAAAGAGGACAGGCCACCCACGGCTGCCCAGTGGGAAGGAGGCGCAAGAAGCCCTGGCTGGTCCTCCAGCGGGCAGCCCAGCGAGGACATGGCCTGAGGTCCCATAGCAGAGACCCTGAGAGCCTGTGGCAAGTGTGCTGCTCTCTGGTGCCAGGACGGTGCCGAGCAAGCCAGGACGCGTGGCCAGCAGGCCTAGTTGCTTTCCTTTTCTACCCAAGTTCCGGTTTGTATTACCTCTTGGAGGTCGCTACACTAACACAGGAAAGGGAGGGCTGAGGTCACTCTGAACAGAGAATACAAACAGGGCACAGAAACCTAGAGGCTCAGTCCTGTCCCATGCCGGACACAGAGCCTGACACCTACACCCGCAAAGGGGTTTGCCTGAGCTGAGGTTTCGGAGGTCTCGGGCCACGCCTGCTCAGCAGCACAAGGGGGAGAGCTTGGCATGGCGGAAACCTCCTGGCAGATGGTGACCAGGAACCAGGGAGCAGCCAGTGTGGGCAAGCACCCTCCCACACCGCATCCCCAAGGAACCTCCTCCCACCCAGGCCCACCCCCTCACAGCACAGAAACTCGTCCATGGACGACTGCACCGAGGCACACAGCAGCTCCATGGTCCAAGCACCTTCCAAATGAATGAGGCTTTGGGGGACATTTGAGATTTAAACCGTGACATCAAGTTTCCGTGAAACACGCGTATCTGAGTGAGCTCAGCCTGAGAGGGTGCAGGAAGCAAGGCCTAACAGACACGCAACCGCCTGGTCGGGAAGCAGCCTCACTGTGGCCGTCTGATCCTCCTCCCCTCTGGCTCTGTAGCTTTGAGGAGATGTACACAAACTGCAGGCGCAGGCGGTGCCACTGCCACCGGGTGCCACTGGTCACGGGTCCAGGTGCATATCGGGTGCTTCAGCTGGACCTCCCCACGCTACCAAGAGGAAGAGGGCAAGTGTGCTTGGCCGTGCTCGACACGCTCAGCCCAGCCCCTGCTCTCCACCCCGGGAGGCCCCAGCCCCTGCTCTCCACTCCGGGAGGCCCCAGTCCCTGCTCTCCACTCCGGGAGGCCACATCAGTTTTCCTCTTGTGGGGAACCTCCTCTCCCCTCTGGGCTTGTGCCTGGATCTCTATGGGACAGGGGGTATCTGAGTAAGTACTAGTTAAGTAAAATGACTTCTACTACAGTAAGGGAAGCTCCTCGAAGGCTAACAGATTCAACTGCTCCATCAAAGCTGCTGTGGAGCTGGTCACGGCAGTGCAGGCCTCGAATCCCAGCATCCGGGAGGCACAGGCAGGAGGATGGCAAGTTGGAGCCCAGCCTGGGAAACAGGGCAACTTAACAAGACCATCTCAAAATTTAACAAAGGGTGGGATATATGTCATTGTGAAGGTCCTGGGTTCAATCCCTACTATCACAAAATTTTAAAGAAGACAGTGGTGACAGGGTAAAGAGGAATAGCTTGGGCATTTCAGTCACCCTGTGTTGAGTGACGCTGGTGGGCATATGCCACAGTCCTTTAAGGGCATGGAATGATACTACAATCTATTCCAATAGGATAGCATCCCACACCTCCTTGTTGGCCTTTAAGTCTCCAATTGGTAAGGATTCACTCACACAGACAACAAACATGTATGCTGACTAGAGGCAGAAGTTCCACTCAGATACTTAAAAACATCAATCAGTGAAGACAATTCATGTAGCCGTCGCAAGATGAGTTTTCTTATACTGCACTTCTCCTGGTATCATCCACGAGTTTTTAAAGTTGTAAGTGTGATATTTTAAAAATTCATACTGTTTCTATGTGAAGGGATGAGCATATGTGGAGGAGGTAACTCACGACCTATGTGCACAGGTGATATTATGTCATGGAACAAGAGGACCCAACAGTTTCCTTACCTCAGGATGCCAGAGTGTCATACTGTGCAAAGAAAGGGGAGGAACAGTGAGACAGAAAGTGAAATTCAAATGGATGCTAAAGGTATCTACAGTTCAAGGAGGACATACGGGCTGATCTGGGTAATTCCTGATACCAACGTGACAGGGGGTGGGGTGGGGGGGCAGGTGGAGGGGGCTTCGAGGCTCCTCCTGTGGGCATGACTTGCCAGTCATAATCTGCAAGTCTGAACAGCCCACAGCTGTACTATACATGGAATACAACATTTTCTTAACAACAACAACAACCAAAGATCACTTGAGTCACGGTGACATTGTGAATGACTTTCCACCTTTTGGAAGAAAACTAGATAGTATAGTCATAACAGCGCCCGCCGTGGCCTTCCTTCACCCTCAAGAGGTGGCCCAGGTCTGTAATCTCAGTACCCTGGGAGGATGAAGCAGGAAGATTACAAATTCAGTCCCAGCCTGAGCATGCTAGCAACATAGTGAGACCTTACCTCAAAACCAGAAATCAAAAAATGGGCTGACGGTGCAGCTAGTGTGAAGACCCTGGCCTCAAGTCCCAGTACAAAACCAACCCACCAGCCAACGACATACGTGTGAAAGGCCTGTTGTGTTGTCAGCAAGCTTACAGATGGGAACGAGAAGGTGAAAGTCCCAGGGAGAACTCTCAACCAGGCAGCTGTAGGGACCAGTCATGCAATTAATGGTCACGGTCAGTGTACTGCTTCCCCAGCACATCAAGGCTGAGAATTGGCTCAGCATACCTCATGTGAATCTCTACTTCATGAGGAAAATGACCCCCGTGTACAAGATCAATGGAAACACTTTCCATTAAAAATAAGAAATAGGTTTCCCTGACTCAAGGCACCGGGTTTCTCCAGGCACCTCAAAAAAGCCTGCTTCAAATTTGTGCTTAATTTCAAAAGCTTTTAGTTAATTAGCAATCACTCCCCAAATAATTCAAATTTTGGCCTAACATTTAATTCTTATGTAACACTAATCACATCAGAATATACCAAATGGTAAAATGAAAAAACAATCATTCATGTGAGCAGTATTTTTATATGAAAAAGTATAATTATCCCTTATGTCTAACCATAGCATAAACATGATGGGTGGGAGCTTGACTATTAATCTCCTTGCAAAATTGCAGCAAAGCTAAGTAGCACAGAATGATGAGCTGGTAACAGAGGCGTGCGTGGTACAGAAGGGACCATCCGATGACATTGGGCACCTTCGTCACGTGGGATGTTCCTCACGAAATCAGTGTGGGTTAATTACCTTGTGAAAGATTAGTGCAACGGTTATTAGCACTTCATGCCTTTTACTGAAAGGACAGAGATGATAGCTAGATGAGCAAGAGAGAGAAAAGTCTACTGTACAAGAGGCATACATTCTACAGAAAAATTGTATCCAGATTATACAAACATAGCATCACATATTCTTATATTCTGACCATCTCCTCAAAGCTCAAGGTCCTATTTTCCCACAGTACCTAGTGTTCCATGTGCAGCCCAAGGCTACCCATACTGTTTATCTCAAAATAACGTGTATTGTCCACCTGACCTGGCAATGGAGAAGGCCAATCACAGTGCAGCTTTCTACCATCATCCTAAGCCTATTTGCCAAGTAGAACCTGAAGGACGGGCCACAGAATCTGCAATGAAGTCACACTGAATTGTGGGTGTCTCAGATGCACTACACCATGACCACAGGCACCCAGTCACTCTCCAGTACATGCTGGCAACAGTGACAGCCCAGGACAGCTCAGGCCCTTCCTTCCAAAGCTACGTTGGTCCCACCAGGGCTCCTGTAGCTTATGATTATCTGGATGATTCAGACAAAAAACTTGTATTTTTCTTCACAACACCCACACACCACATTCATTTTCCTTCAATTTTATTAAAATTGAAGATCTCCAAAAAACACTTACGGCCAAAAAGTAAAAATAAAATGAATCAATAACCTATATAATTCAATTCCCAAGCTGCAATATTCTAAACGTGAGTCACTGATGACAAAGCTGGGAGATGCCCCTGACAAACTGATTCCCTGTCTCTCTGTTTCTCTCTCTTTTCCGCCTCTTTCATTTTAACTCTGGTTTTTGTTTGCTTCTATGGATTGACCCCAGGGCCTCTGCACTAAACTACACTTTCAGCCCATTTTTATTTTTTATTTTGAGGTAGAGAATTGTTAAACCACCAAGTTGCCCAGGCTAAGCTTGAATCCGTGATCCTCCTGCTTCAGCTTTCTGGAGTGCTGGGATAGCAGATGGGGGACACCTGACCCGGCTACATAAATAATTCCATGGATCTAAGTCAGTCACAGCGTCAGTCTTGAAATATATCACCCTACACTCATGGCTCATTACAAAGGGGTAGAACAAAACCAAGAGGAAGGTCCCCTTTGCGTATTTTGGGGTGAAATGGTGATACTGAAATAGTCCTCTCCGTGACCTTCCTGAGCTAGAACTAGCGTGACCCGAAGCAAAAGGATTTCAGCCAGGAATTGCGAAGTGCATTGGGGATAGAAAAGGTAAGTATTTCTCTGAGCAGGTGTCGATGCCTGTGCATGGTTGTGTCTGGTCTCATTCACCCACTGAAGAAGTCCAGGGTGGAGAGAGCAATTCAGCTCAGCCAGTCAGAGCCCTGCTGGTTCTCCCACAAACTAATGCACTAAAATGTTAGTTCTGGGCGGGTGTTCCACAAGACACCCTAAGTAGCTTCTGCTAAGGAGACACGGTGCCTTGTGGATGACAGAAGCATTCATTCAAGTAGAATAAACATGTCTGAGGATCAGGAAATCTCTGGCAACTTCCCTCCAGCAAGGATGGCCCTGATCTCTCCCCCAGAATTCCTGCTCGACATAAATAGTGTCTAAAGAACGTCAAGTTCAACTGAAAAGGAGAGCTGCATCCCAGGCCAAAGAGGCCTACTTACGGGGTGCTCACAGATACCCTACCTCAGTCCATTACCGCAGTCTCATCACGCAACTTCCATCTGGTCTTCTGCACATGAAGGGAATATTAATTCTGTGCCTTACCAACCTCCGTATAATACTCAGCACTAAGTTTGGCCCTAAATACAGATCTGTGGAAACATCACAGGTCACTTAAGGTCATCTTAAAGTCACGTGGGACAGACTTGTTTCCATGCCCTAAGGCATCAACACCTGCCTGCCAGGCGCTGGTTTTTGTATCAATCGATTGCTCTGGACTGGATTACCAGGGGCCTGAGCACAGAGGCTGTGAGGCCCAAGGCAACATCCAATGTCAGAAGGTGGTTCTCCCTCCGGATCTCTTCGTTTCTGGGCAGCCGAGCCTCTATTCGTTTGCCTCGAGCTGCCCACACAAATCCCTCCCACAGGTTCGGACTCCGCTCCTTGGTTCCTGTGATGGCCAAACCACACATCAGGCGGTATGACTCCATCACTACCACTCCAGATCTCAACCTTCCAGTTCCTGCTGTAGTGGCCTAGAAGTCACCAGGCTGTCTGAATGGCTGAGCAACTAGCCCAAAGTGCACGGAACTAGACTCCCTGTTCTCCTGCAGCACCCCCCTCAGACTTACTAGCTGTCGGATGCCATCAGAGAGGACCTGCCTTCATGCCCTGTCACGTGCGAAGACGACCTATGCGACTGCTCAGTTAGAACCTCTAGAGGAACGTGAACTCAACCAGGCGGCGGGCAAAGGTCAAAGGGAAGCACAGCCGACCTCGCAGGCATGGGAGTGAGAGTAGCTGATCTTCACTATGTGCTCAGAAGAAAATAAGTAGATACACAAACCACCAGAGGCCCCTCTAGGATTCAGGAGAGCTTGGAGTACTTAATATGCTATCTGCATGTTGACAGCTTAGCCGTGTCTACACTGGATTTGCTGGATCTTCTGCAGTTAGCACCAAGTGGTCACTGAGCCTTTGTTTACCTATTTCTTAAAGGAAGCAGAACTCTTTCTTGACCTTTTCGAAGCTGTATTGGTGTTTGTTCGAGGGGAAAAACTGGAGGCCGAGGAAGTGTTCATCCATGCCCCCCTTCCCCCCACCCTCCAAGGAAGTGGTTTTGCCTGGAGGAACCCTGAAGCCTGGGCTGGCTTGAACAGTCTTCCTTCCTAGCATGACTAGCCAGCAGAAAACCAGGATCAAAATAGTCCTTCCCTGTCCCCACGGGCCTCTGGGAGCAGAGGAGCTTGAGGCCTGGGGCTGGGACACAGGAAGGGTGAGATTCTGCAACCCCACAGCACCTGCCCTTCCTGTTCCAGACTTCTGGGATGCCACCTCCTTGTCCTACCACTGAGTAAAGAAAAAGAGAAAGGTCCTCCTGTTTACATTTTCAAGAAATTAACACCCCAAACTCACAACAAAATGGGTGCCCGAGAAGCACATGAATGCTTTTGGCTGAACAATTTTTTGTACAGTAATAATAAATAATCATCATCTTGACGATACAAAAAAGAAAAGACTTTGCTGAGGAAATTGTGAATGCAGAGGTAACAAGTGCATTTTAGACAGTCCCTTTTTCCAGATTAGGGCGGATTAGGCAGAGGCTGGGCGAAACAGGCTTTTCACAGGACGTTCCTAGCTCCATAAGGACCCAGCTGAGCCACTGGAGCCACTGCGTGACAGCCCAGGAAGGACTGTAGGCAGCCGCAGGTCTGGGCAGCCCTTGGTTGACAGGCATTTTGAGGAAGTAAAGCATCTGGGGCCCGAGGACATCGATCCCTCCCTGTGGAGCTACGGGGCAATGCGTGCTTTCCAATATCTCCTAGCTGGGCACACGGGCCACTGTCAGACACAGTTGAGCCAGGACCCCCGCCCCCCTGGGCTGCACAAGGGGCTCTGAGCTGGGGCGAGGGCTGCTCTTCCGTGGGACTGTTTTTAGTCCTTTCCGGGGACACCTCCACCCTGTGGCTGCACACAGGCAGGAACAGCAGGGAAGCCAACTTCGCCGGCCGCCCTGCCTGGGAGCTCCGGCTGAGCAGGGCAGGCCTCCGGTTAGGACGGGTCCTGGCTGCTGGCTGCGTGCTTTTTTTTTCCTTCTCATTTTCTTGTGGCGTCTGAGAATGTAGTGTTTTTAAAGAGATGCGCACCCCGGGGACTCAACCCTTGCAATGAGCACGAATCATCGAGGGGAGCAAGCACGTCCGCGCCCGGTTTCCCCGTGTTCGCCAAGAGAACAGCACATTCTATGAAAGGTGGCACGGGGACCCGCAGCGCACCCGGGACCTCACCCGCGCTGCCTCGAGAGCCCCCGGCCTCTCCTCACGGCACGCCTCTGCAAACGGGTCACGGGCCACGACTGACACCCCAAGCATCAAAAACCCCGCGCCTGCCTTCGCCAGGGCGTGCAAGGCACGGCTGCCCCCGGCCACGGCCCGCGCGTCTCTGTGGGAAAATCCCGGCTGCGCAGGCGCCTCGTGGAGACCCCACTCTCGGCCGCGGAGCCCTGGAGCCAAGCAGCGACGTCTTCTGGCCCGACCTAGCCACCAGGGCTTGTGCAAACCGAGGGAGAGGGGACCCCGCCCCAGGTGACGGGGGACCCTGGCGACTCTGGCGCTGGCGTCCCCAGCCCCCTGTCGGCCTGCCGCCCTCTTGAGCGGCCCCCTGCGCTGGCACCTGACCCGCAGGCCAGAAGGGCGAGCACGCGACCCCGCGTGAGATCCGGGAAGGACAGCATGCGCCCACCGCCCGCGGCGCGGCCAGATAGCAGCGCGGCGAGCGCCGCTCCTGCGGTGCAGGGGCCGCTTGGCGCGCCCTCGACCCGGCGCCCGGCGCCTGGGCCTGGGCCGCGGGCTCCGCTTCTCACCTTCCGCTGCCCGGCGGGGTCCCCACGCAGGCAGGGAGCGCGTGCGCGTGAGGGTGTGGGGCGCATTCTCTCCGGGGCTGCCCCACGGGGCGGTGCAGGGCCATCCTTCACCCCGGGTCAGATCAGGCGGGGCCGGGCCCCCGCCCGCGGCCAGCCCCTCGGTCCGCACCCTCCTCCCGCGTGGGGGCGGCATCCGCCCGGCACACACGTGTGCGGACTGTTAAGCAGTTCGAGCCCGGCCGCGGCGGCCTCCGCGCAGACACCTTGGCTAATCGCGGGGGCGGGAGCTCCGGGCGCGGGAACTCGGGGAGCAGGTGGGGGGGCGCTCCCGTGCCGAGCCACCGCCCGGGAAGCGGGAAGCCCCGGTGGACGGCGGGTTCGGAGCGCAGGGACGGGTGGCAGCGAGTTCCTCAGAGTTGCCTGGCAGGTGTCTGCTTTCCGTCAAGGGCTCAGCGGGAAAACAGCGGGTCTCGTTCAGACCTTTGGCTCCCAGGAGCCAAAGGGCTGTGCGCACCTCCAGGGCAGAGCCCCGTTTCCTCTGGCCGCTTACCGCCGGCCCAGCGGGATCGGAGGCCGCGGCTCCTCCGGCCCTGCCTGCCACTGAGAGCAGCCGCGGTGGCAGGAGCAGGGCGCCGGGGTAGAGCCCGGCAGGTGGGCAGAGGGTCCCGCCAGCGGAGGCCCTCCGCTCCTTCCCACCGGCGGACACGACCCGGGGTCAGGTGCCCCGGGTCCTCCGCCGCTGGAGCCCGCAGGCCGGCGCCAGCCACTCACGCCCGCGGCCCCGAGCTGCGGCCCCGCCTGGTCTCCCCAGGCCCAGCTGGAGTTTCCCGCAGCACACAGAATCCTCCTCACGCTCAATCACCCCGGAATCTGGGCGACTGGGCTGGGAAACGGGGAAAGAGAAGATGGAAGAGTCTAGGGCGGAAAGAAGGAGATTTCGTGTGGAGAAGTGGCACATGACAGACAAAAACCAGAAGATCTGAGTCCCTGCTTAGCAACGAGGATGAGGAAATGCACGTATATCCGTCTCTGTCTAGTTATCCCGAGTCTGAGGCTGGGGTGCCGATGCGGAGGGCCGGGCAGGAAGGGGCCCCGTCCACCTGCAAGTCAATCCGCGTCCATCCCGGCTCCCTCTGCCCTTCCGCCGCTCGCTCTCCCCCCTCCGTCCCTTCCCACCGAAGAGCCCAGTGAGTGCACCGCTGCTGCCAGCCGCGGCTGGAGCCTGTGGGCCACTGAGGGGAAACATCGCCCAACTCGCGGCAAGAGGAAACCCAAGTTCCAGAGCCCGGGGCGCCGCCCGGGGAGGGGGTCGGGGTCGAGCCCGGCCCCGCGTGGCCCTTTCTGGCGTGGCGGCCGGGCAGGAACTCGCGGGGTCGCGGGAACTGAGGCGGGCGACCCGGCCCCGAGGCGGCGCCCGCGCCGGGAGCCGGGGAGCCGGGGCGGCGGGAGCGGGCGAGGGGGCGGGCAGCCCTGACAGCCGGCGCCGCGCCGGGGCCCCGACTCGCCAGGCCGCGGCCCCCAGCCAGGCGGCTCCTCCCGGTGCGCGAGGCCGGCAGAAGTCGCGGGACGTCCCCCGCCCCGGCCGCCGCGGCGGGCGCAGGCGCCTCTCCGGGAGCGGGGGCGCCCCATCCGGCGCCGCGGTCCCCGGCGCTCCGCGACAGCCCCCGCGCGCGGTGCGCTGCCGCCGGGCCCGGCGCTGCCCCGACCCGAGCCGACGTCGCTTACCCTTCGCCGCGGCGAGGAGCCCGGCGCACAGAGCCAGCAGCGCCGGCAGCCGGGGCCGCGGCTCGCCTCGCCTCCACGCAGTCATGTCTGCGGCGGTCCCGCGCGCGCGCCGCCCGGGGCTCCGCTCCGTCTCCTCGGGCGGCCGCGGGCGATCAGCGGCGAGCGCGGCGAGCCGGGCAGCCGTCCCGGTGCTCGCGCCGGCCGCGCGTCCGACGCGTCCCGCAGCTGTGCGCGCCCGGCGGCGCCCCTCTCATCGCCTCGGGGTCCCGCGCCGCCGCGGGGCTGAGCGGCGCCGGCGAGCCAGGCGGGAAGGCACCAAAGCGGCGAGGCGCGCAGGGGCGCGCGGCCGGGGAGCGGAGAGGCGGCAGCCGGAGAGCGCGCGCCGCGAGGGGGCGGGGCCGCGGGGCGGGGCCGGCGGAGGGGGCGGGGCGGGCCGAGGAGCCGGCGTGGGGGGCGCGCGAGGCCGGCTGCTAGCGGCGGCTGGACGCAACCATCCCCGCCGCGGAGGGGGAGGCGGCCCCAGAGAGCGCTGCGCGGGAGGGGAGACTTGTTGGGCGCTCGCCGGGCGGGGGAGGCCCACGCCGCGCGGTCGCACCTTGCCAAGCCCAGCCGGGGCTCTGCGGGGCCTGGGCGGCCGGCCCCGAGCGACACCCCTGCTGAACTTGGGGAAGAGACGCAGGTGCAAAGGCAGGGGGAGGGCGCGCCTGGTCCCGGGGAGGGAGGGCGCACCGTGGACGTCTCCAGCCGGATCGCAGTTACCGAGCTGGCCATTTACAAGGAGTCCAGAGAGTCCTCCGTTCTCCGCCCTTTGGGCTGGGCTTGGGTCATCCCGGCACACACTTCGGGGCCAATTAGGGTCTGCAGGGAACAGCCTGTATGTCGTGGCACAGCCCTCCATCAGTGGGTGGGAAGGGACCCAGGAGAAGAGGCCTCCGAGGTCTCCCCAGCAAAGGGAGACAGCAGAGAGGGCACAGCGGATCCGCAGCAGCGACACAGCCAGCTGGCGCTTAGCCTTCCTCTGGCAAGGGCCTCCCGCAGGTCAGGGACACACCTGAGAGGAATCACGTCAGGGAGGGGGTAGCAGAGACGGGGAGAGACCACAGGTGCGGGTGAGTGTCCACAAGGCAGCACTTGGAGCGCTGGAGGGTTCTTGTTCTAGAAGGCTGGAGGGAAGAAGCACAGAGCCCTGCACCCCAGGGGCCCCCCAGGACGCCTTGGGGGAGCTGCCTGAGGCGCACACAGTCTGCGCAGTGTCCTGCGTGTCCGGACACTCCGTCCGCATCTTGCCTGGACCCTCCTGGAGATTAAGTGGGTTGAAGGTTTCTTCATGTGTCACACCTGTCCAGGAGTTCCGGAACATTCTGCCCGCTCCATGTGGTTTCTGGGTCACTCCAGAGTGGGATGGGGAATCCAGAAATGGAGGACAGCGCTGTAGAAATGTAGGTGTGTCCGCCTCACAGTAGGGTTTCCTGGGCCCCTCACAGCGGCGTGGGCCCTTGGAACCCTCACCCAAACTGGCTGTGTCCTAGAGGAGGGAGCCACGAACTGGCAGGTACTGGGGCGGTTTCTCCAGGAAGAGTGTGGCCTGTGCACCACAGGGCAGAGGCCTTGGTTGCCTCTGGGGGGAGACTGGGAAGGCCGAATAGCTCATTTCAAGGCAGCTGCTCCCAGGGGAACCCCTGGCCTGTCCTCCCAGCCTGTAGGAGGCGCCTGGAGTGGTGGCAGGGGTGACTCTGGTTGGAAATCAGCCTCCACGCTGACTGGAATTTGGCGAGCAAGCAAACGTGCTCTCACAGACCCTGGTGGAGCTCTGGCCGATCACCTGGAGCTCGTGGGAGCAACTGGCCTCCTGGAGCTGAAGAGCAGACTTGCCCCTAAGGAGCAGGTCCTGTACTGCACTGCCTCGCCCCCACACCCCCCCCCCTCCACCCCCCGATCCTGTCACCGGGAAAGATTTCAGCCTTGAAGAAATGTTTCCAAAATGCAACCCTCCTGGGCTAACACAGGGACAACTTGGAGATGTGCAGATCTCAGTGTGGACTGTCCCTGGGGTGCAAGGCGCCTGCACCCACAGCAGTGACAGGCTCCAGGCTCCTCGTGGGCCTTCTCCTGTCATCCGGGTGTGCTGACGAGCCACGTTCTGCCACCGTTGGCCCCCTCCAGAGTGCAAAGAAAGTGTTTGTTTCAAAGCACTGAGAATGAAAGGCCTCCAGTGATCAGAAAGCCCACAGTCTCGCTGGGCTCTGTAGTGGGGCATTGAGAGGGGCCAGATCACGTGTGTAAGAAGTGACAATAACCCGTGCCAACTTGTTTCCTGGCGCGCGGAGGGTGGGGAATGGCTGTCAAATGAGACTGGGTGATTCCCTCATCCTGCTGTATTTGTGAGTTCATATTGCAGTCTCTCCCCCAGGGTCTCCAGAAAGGGTTTTTCCTGGAAGGAAATCGTGGGGCACTGCTGCCATCTAGTGCCTGGCTTTTTTTTCCTTTGGTGTTAGCAGAGAAATTGGTTACCTCATCTGTGGTCGCCTACCTGGTTTTTTGCATGTGCTTCTCCAGAGGACTTAGTATCATCGTGATCATTAGGCTATAGATGAAACCTATTATTGTACAAAGGCTTCTCACCCTAAGGTTTTTAAGCATTTATGAAAGCAGGATGTCCGTACAATTCTAATGTCAGGGCCTTAGGGCTCTGTTCCTCCCATGGCCTGACCCAGAGTGGGTGCTTCACTCCACACAGCTCTGCGCTGGCCACCAGGACACCTCTGCCCATGGGTCCAGACCCATATTCCAACTCCGCCGGTCACAGCACCTTCCCTGAACCTAACGCGCCCTTAATTCTCTGCACCGCAGCCGAGCTGCACTAGACACACTGCACCAGCCTGGGCTCCTCAGTACAAGAACCCACAGCAAAGAGGCTGGACATCTCAGAAGGAAAAGCGAACCATCCCTGACTCAGACCAGTGGCCGGTAAGGGAGGATGCCCCCGGCAGAGAAGAGGACAGAGGCACCCTGAAAGATGCGGCACCCAAAGAGGGATCTTCCTCTTAAATGGAGTCATCAGAGGAGGAGATGGAAAATGTGAGCACAGTACTTGAGATAAATATAGGACATTTTTTTAAAAATTCACAAATGAGAATGCTAATTAGCCAGGGAAGGCTCTCACGTGTTGAAGTCTTAGAGAATATAGCATGTTGCCACGATGGCTAACGTGACACTGCGTAGCTTGGGTAACGCCCTGGATCCCGTGGAAGAGTTGGGAGAAATCCTTTTCTTCCTAGAGGGGCTGAGTTGGGGCCGAGTGGCTCGCCTGTCCCTAAGTGCCGTACCTTCTGTGGAGAGTTAGGGAGTGTAGGGGTCCCTAAAGAACGAAAGCAGCAGGTGACAGCATAGGATGTGCCAAGGCCATTGGGCACAGCCTCCCTGACATCGCAGCTGCCTTTACCACCCCACCACCAGGATGAGGAAAAGCCACATCTCCTGAGAGCCAAACACGTGAAGTGACCGCATGCCCATCAGCAGGGGCATGGATGAAAGAGACCAGTCTGTGTGCACAGTGGGGCACTACTCTGCCACAAAGAGACACCCCAGTCACTTTAGGACCATGACTGGACCCACCTGGAGAGCAGTGTGCCCAGTAAAGTGGACAGGACCCAGAGGGTTGTACACCATGTGGTTTCTCTAATGGGAGAAACGCAAAGTATAAGTAAGAGCCGAGGAGGGAAGTGGGGGGAGGCAGAGAGATGGATTTGTGGAGAGGGGGAGCGGGGGCCCAGGGAGGCGGCCACAGGAGGGTGGGGGAGGGAGGGGCGGGGGATGAAGGCCCATGGGCGCCGATTCCTCCAGTCGATTGTAACCACGGCGAAATGCAAATATAGACCTGTAACTTTTTGGGGAAAAGAATAGAAGAAAAAAACAATAAAAATTACTTTAAAAATAAGAAGAAATTCCCCGGTTTATAGATTACACCGCATGAAAAGATAGAAGGTGAATTATATTCGCCATTTTTGCTACACAGACTAAACCCGCCCTTGCTACCACTCCTGCACCAAGGGCCAATGGCGCCAGGCCTGATGCTGCAGGCTCAGGTGCCCAGGCAGATGGGCTCCTGCCCCCGTGCTAGATGCAGAGCAGAGCAGGCCTGAGACACTCAACCCCGTTCCTGCCCAGCATGAGCAGGATTCCCAGGTGCCTGCGGCACCACAGGCAGTTACAGAGACCACCATTAAAAAAAAAATCAAGGCTCAGCTAAGGCCATGTGAAGATATGTGTTCATGCAAATCTAGATTTGTAGACCTATTCATGTTGGCTGGACTGGCAAATAAATGCTAAGCATTTTCCCTTGTTTTTGTTTTTCTAACCGAGTGACAAGTTGACCACAGGCCCTTAACTGTAGGAAGCACTGACACCACAAAGCGAGCCAATAGGCACTTCCGAAGGATCCAGACTGGAGAAGGAAGAAAAGGGTGCCTGGCTCCCCCACACCAGGCGAGGTGGCCTCCTGCCAAGGCACCCCAGGCACCTACCTGCAGGGTGGCACATAGAGGCATCACCTGGCCTGGCAGGTGTGTGACTTGCAGCCACTCCTGCTACAGGATGGGCAGGATGTGGGAATGGGCCCCAGAATTTGCATTTCTAATTTCACAGAGATAAGAACCTGTCTGGAATCCTGTACCTGCCCTTTTCTGGACGCCAGAACTTAATTAAAAAAAAGAAAAAAAAAGAAAA
Source organism: Ctenodactylus gundi (assembly GCA_004027205.1). Classification (NCBI taxonomy): domain Eukaryota; kingdom Metazoa; phylum Chordata; class Mammalia; order Rodentia; family Ctenodactylidae; genus Ctenodactylus; species Ctenodactylus gundi. Next base: position 489,755 of record PVKB01000699.1, read on the forward strand.
ATCCCTGAATCTCATGTGTACATGTTCTCATCCGACATGTGGAAGCAATCTTCCTCATGGACCTGTTGGAATGGCACAAGGTCTCAGACAGGTGGAGCGGGCGGGGCAAGTCCTAGGAGGGCATTTCCTAGTCAGCGCGCAGTCCCCCGGGCAAGGGCGGAGAGGCGGGACGCAGCCTGGGGGAGGCATTTCCACCCGCTCTGAGGTACCGCGGGAGCCTCAGGCTGGACTTGGGGAGGGGAAAGAAACACATTCAGCCAGGGGCGCCCACAACCCCTCAGGGTGAACCCGGCAGGAATTCACAGCCTGGGAAGGAAGCCCCAGCTTCCAGCCAGCAGGGCTCCGGAGATCAGCTAACCTGCAGCTGCTCTGGGCCTCCTCCCAAGGCTGCAGAGCAGCAGTGACCTTACAAGGTGTGTGCAGCCACACAGGAGCAAGGCGCCCACTCATTAGCGCGGCGCTGCCTTCACCCAGGCAGGCCCCGGGGCAGAGGCGGAGGCCCAGCCTCAGCCACCTGATGCTGCCGGTAGGCAGGCCGGGGGCACACCAAGTCTCACCATGGCTTCTCCACGGCTGAGAACCGCCCTAGACACGAGCAGACGTGCTCGTCCCGCAGCGGTGCCTCGTCGCCAGGTGTTGCTGGAGAGTGGTGGGGTTTGTTGGTGTTTTGTTCTGTGTTTCCTGGGAGACGGAGGTGCAGGGTCTGCTGACAACCGTCTTCAGTGGACCTCAGCGGGCGTGATGGTGCAAGCCTGTCATCCTGGCGCCCCAGGAAGCCGAGGCAGGAGAATCTCAAGTTTAAGCCCAGACTGGGCAACACAGTGACTTGGTGTGACCCCGCCTGAAAATTCAGAATAAAAGTTGGGCTGCAGATGCAGCTCTGCGTAGAGGCCCCCCGGGCTCCCTCCCCAGCACGGCCAGCAAACCGCAAGATCTCAGTGGGCCTGAGAGTCCAAAGGACCGACCGACTTCGCTTTTCCCTCAGAAAGCCGATTCTTTGCTGGGACTCAGCTTCGGATTTGTGAGGCCAAGACCGGTGCTGAGGCTGATCCCGGGTCTCACATTCTGGGATCCCTCCGGGTCAGCGCTTTCCTGCCCCTTAGCTCGCTCCAGATTGCCACGTGTTGACGACGCCTCTGCGCAAGTTCACGGGGTCCTCCACGGGGTCGGCATTCCATAACTCAGATGTAGAGCGTTAGTCACCATAGGTAGCCACATGTGCAAGGTACACACACACACACACACTCACACGCACACACGCACACAGGCACACTATCTCTGCAGCAACTTAGGTTTTAAACCCTTGCATCACCCTATCAGCAAACATAAATGAAAACTTCCAATTTCTTACATTGTCCTCACCAAAAATAAAAATAAAAAATTCTGCAGTGACAACAAAACTAAATAAAAATCATTCAACTCACAAATAACTTGAATTTGGATCTCAGGAAGAGACGCTGATGGAATCCTGTGTGCCCAAGAGATGCGACCTCACAGGCGCGACCTGGACCCAACCAGCAGCTTCCTAATCCTGAGAAAATGTGTGACTTCCATGTTTGCTTTCTTTCAGTTCCAAACCATGCGGACAGCAGCCAACCTTTCACTTGATAACTGGTGCCCTGGAACTTACAGCTCTTGACCGAGACGCTGACAGCGTGTGGTACATCCAATGCCATGCTGTGCCAGCATCGTGGAGCTCCCAGCCTGAGGACAGAGGGTCCCTTGGGACCCCACAGAGGAGCTCCCCAGAAGTGTGCATGGCCGGCTGGGGCCGTCCACACGGCTCCCAAGGACGCAGAGGGAAGCAGAGCCGCACCTTTGACCTCCCAAGAGTCTGCCTGGTGTTCGATCTTTGCGTTTCCTTCTTCTCAGCCACTTAGTTCTTTCTCTCTTACCATCTCTCTCTTGATTAGCCTTAAACGTCAGCAAATCATCTCATGGTCCATATTTTTTGGTGAAAGTTTTTATTTTACAGCATCTGCGATACTGGCCAATGAGCACCAAGGGAGAAAAAATGTATCCACAATTATGTAATAATGTTCATTCCTATTTCTGAAATGATGACAATTAACAACTTAAGTGGCAGCATGAACACCCAACCGTTGGCATTTTTACATTAAACTTAAGTTGTTTCGGGGAACCGGGAGCCATGATTCAAGTTGCACATGGTACACTGAGCCGCCGCAGGGATGACTTGGGGCAGGAAGGAACGGGGGGTGAGAAACCCCTCCGGAAAGGGCACCGGCGATCAGGAGGAGGCCAGAAGTGACACGCTCTGGCAAACGCAGGTAGGAAGTGGTAACCCTGCGGAGCAAGGTCAAGCCTCCACATCTCTGCGAGGCTCAGTCCGGCTCAAGCTGCCCTGGCCACCTTGTCTGAGTCTCGGGGCAGAGCGCTGAGCAGGAGAAGAAATTTGTAGGGCGATGACTTCTGAGAGTCACCTTCTGTCAGGTACCTTGACTATTTGCTGAGAAAGTCGTACCGGGGCAGGTTGCTTATGAGAAGCAAGAAGCCTCGCTGGCAGCTGAGCTGGACATCTGAAGTCCACCCCAAGGGGGCTCACCTCTCAGGACCTGCTTCGCCGGCCCTGTATCCACCTGCCCTTGCCCCTCCCTACACATGGTCAATTCCCACATGTGGACTCAATATGGGGTCTCATGAACCCGAGTTAATATGTCCAGTCTCCATTTTCTGGCCATGTGGCCTCCTGCACTCACCTAAGTGCAAAACCTGGTAGCAAATTTTTTTTTTTAATTTTCATGATTGTCATGAGAATTAATCAAAATGATGTGTGAAAAATGTTAAATTTGAATTTGAAAAGAAATAAAGGGATTAGCTCCCTTTTTCTTTATTCTTTGTAGCTTTACCTCAGAATTCAAATGTATTTTTGTTTTTCCCCCCAAGGGGTTGACATTTCTCCCTTCTTGATTGAAGTAAAAACATGCAACATATTTCCTGAAACTCTATATGCAAAATCTGTCCTGTTGGAAAAATACCTTAAAGAAGCAAGTTACCAGCCTGAAGTGGTGATAAATGCCTTTGATCCCAGCACACTGGGAGGCTGAGGCAGGAAGAGCACACGTGCCAAGCGGGGGGCTCAGAAACCTTGTGAAATGATCTTGAGATAAAGTCTAAAACGAAAGAGGGGCTGGACTGTAGCCCAGCAAAAGTCTCTGGGTTCAACACCACCCGACTTCCTTCCAAACAGCAAGTTGTCACTTGTCGAGTCCCTGCAGAAATGTCCATCTGGACGGTAGAGGACTGTGCGGTGGGTGCTCTGGCACATGGTAGGAGGCAAAGCTCTGGCATGGATGGTCGGCACTGACGGTGAGCGCGCCGCCCGGCTCGTTGGCAGGTCTGGGGCGTGTAGCCAACCGCCAGGAAGAGGAAGGAAGGGGAAAGCTGTGGCAGGCCATGGCCACCCCATCGTGCTCCCTGACGGGGCCCCCGGGAAGGAGGGAGCTACAGGCCTGGATGGCCCGGGGCTTGCTGGGATTCTGCAGCAAGTGAGTGGGCCCTATGCAGGCTGCCAGTACCCTGTCCTTCCTGCTCCTGCGAGGCTGTCAGAGGTGATACCAGATGGAGGAGAGTGCCAGGCTCTGCTTCCCTCTCCCCTCCACACACACACACACACACACACACACACACACACACACACACACACACATGCACGAAACTAGAATGGGCCTCATGCAAGGGACCTGCTCCTCAGGACCACCCATTACCAAGAGTATGGCATTTCAATTGTTAGAAACTGTGGCCAGCAACTGGGCATCTCAGAAAGGGCAGGAATCTGTCACTTTTCTCAGCACACGGGACAATGTATGAACATTGCTATGGATGAACAAGCACAAGCCATGTGACCCTTAGTCATACTTTATCCACTTGAATGAATTAGGGATGCCTCTCGGATTACCAGAGCACAGTCCTGGCTGTCTGAGGATGACTGACATGTCGGCTAGCAACCTGTGGGGAGCCCACCCCAGATGCAGGCGGTGCCAACCAATAGGCTTGCAGCCTGGTCACGATAAAATGGGAAAAAAGAAAGAAGAAACCCCACGTCAGAAGAGTTTCAGACTTCACCTGGGGACTCTGGTCTCCAGTTCTTCAACCTTCCAATATAGACGGGCCAAGGCGGCTCTACACGAGCTTCCAGGCTTTTGACCTTGGGGTGCTGTGGCCTCGATCCCTCTCACCTGCAGCTTCCACCTAATCCGAGCAGCTTCTGGATACCATGGCTATTCAGATTGCTGAGGCCGCTGTGGACTCCACTTCTCGTCCTGTGTTTGGCAATTGTGGACTCTCCCACCTCTGATCCTGTAAGCCTCCCTGACTCCAGACAATACGTGGAGGAGGTACCCAACACATACATGCTCCACTGCAGAAACTGAGGCTTCCTGGGAGCAGAATGGGGATCTGGGAGGGATCCTGGTGGATCTCTCAGGGCCTGGCTTGTCCAAAGGGGTTGAGAGCATCTGAGCTACCACCAAAGAACGCACTGGCTCCCTGTTCTGAACCTGGGGAATGTGTGGACAGGCCCAAAAAGACATGGCCAGTGCACAATGGGAGTGTTGGAGGTGTGAGTCTGAGACTTGTGCGCCCAGGACAGCCAGGTTCCGCCATGGGGTGTGGTCTCAGAATTGTCTTCCTGTAGAGGAAGGCTCTATCAGGCAGCCCAGAGAGGTGAGGAGCGGATGGAACCTCTGCCATCTGGCTCTGGTCTCATGCCACCAGCAGTGACGGAATTGTCCATCTCTCTCTTAAACACACTTGGGCACGAGCTACACTATGGTTTGGAAACTGTTCAGAGAAGATTATCGCCAGGGTCGTTTTTGAGGAGGCTTTCTTAGAGAAATCCAGACTTCGTCACCGCAGGATTGAGGGCCTCTCCCGCCTCTCACAGTTCTTCCCATCTGTGACACTAGCTCAGCAGACCAAGGAAAGAGCGTGGTGTTGGCTGTTTCAGGAAGTCAACCGAACAAGGCAGTTAAATGTGTGGACAGGGCCCGGCCTGGTGGTGCAGACCTGTTATCCTGACGCTCTGAGAAGCTGAGGCAGGAGGATTAAAAGTTCAACCCCAGCTTAGGCAATTTAGCACTAGAGAAATGGGATGTAGCTCGATGTGAAGGCCCTGGGTTGGACCTCTGTAATAGAATAAATAAATAAACAAAAAGAAAAAAGAAAATAAGTAGGCAGAGGTGAAGCCCACAGTTGATACGTGGGAGTTAAAGCTTCCAACTCGCAGCCCTAACTACCAAGGCTTGAAGGGTGAAAGTAAGAGGCTAGTCTTCCGTCAGAAATCGTTCACAATTTGGACAGGGATTTGGGGTACAGCCTCGTCCGCTGCTGTCTCCACACTGTGAGAATCTGTCAATTGTTTGACAAGTGACAATATTTACGTCTATATCTATCACTGTGTAGCGAGATTAGTCCCTTTTGTCTTAATATAGGAGATTAAACCTGAGGTTTTCACTGTGAGCCACATTCTAGTTCTTTTTAAACTTTTTTTTTTTTTTTTTTTGAGATAGGATCTCATTAAGTTGCTAAATTGTCCAAGCTGGGCTCAAAGTTGTGACCTTCCTGCCTTGGTCTCCCAGAATGCTTGGAATACAGACATAGGCCCAGCTACCTGACTAGGGCTTAGTGCTTAAGAGGTGGAGTTAATCAGGAGATAGGATAGATGGATGAGTGGATACATGCATACATGTGCACAGGTGTCAGAGATTCATACACAGAGACACACAGAGACTCTCACACCCACCCCTACAGACTGTTAAAGACACACAAGCCGCGTACCCAGGTGTGCTCACACACAGGACTCCACCAACTCCACGTGTCTCACTGCTTTCCTCTTCGTAGAAGAGCAGTGCCTCCTGCAGACGTCAGAAGTATGTAATGCCAAGTTTGGGAAAATTAAGAAGATAGGAGTGTAGGTGAGCCTGGTGATATACTCCAGTGTCACATGAAAGGCAGTCAAGAGGGTCACTGTATATTCCCACCTGAGCATGTGTGCGGTAAGCATCCAGCTTTCTCCTTCCTTCCTCTTCCTGGCGGTTGGCTACACGCCCCAGACCTGCCAGGCTATTGATGGCTCCAGCAGACCACAGCATAGAGCAGGTAACAAGGAGAGGTGGGCAGAGGGGGAGAAGGTGACCTTGGAGTGAGTTAATCTGATTGTCTTGGTCACTTTGTCATTGCTGGAACAATACCTGACACCCACAATGTAAAGGAGAAGAAGTTTATTTTAGCTCACAGTTTCAGACGGCCAGTTCACATGTGTGCGGCTGGCAATCGCAGGAGGGCTTGGTGAGTGGTCACCTGGAGCGAAGCTCTTCATCCCACAGCTCAGGAAGCAGGGAGATTAGAGAGAACCTGGGGGCAGGAATGCATTCTTCTGGGCCAACCCCTCGGGGATCCACACCGCCCAACACCTCTTAACAGCACATGGAATCAATGGATTAACCCTCTTGCTCCAATCAAACACCACAATCCAATCACCTTCCAAATATGTGGGGCTTTGGGGGGATACTCCAGACCCAAACCATGGGCTGGTTTATATCCCTGTGCCTGTGGACGAGAGGTACAAGTCCTGGAAAGTCATGTCGTCAGGCTGTCTTTACTCACTGCACTTTTCCATGTCTGTCTTACTAACCCCAGTCCCTCCCCTCAAAGGCCACACTGAAACCATAGTTAGTACCACGTGGAAAGACCCTGTTTACAGTCACATGACTTGCTCTCACATTAGTCATTATTAGCCGTCTGGTCAAGTTTCATTAACGAAGGGTTTGGAGGTTGCTCTCATTCATTGGTCATTGTGGACACTGAGGTCTAAATCGCCACAACCAACGTGACCTTTACTGCCACGGTCAACAGGGCAAGATGTAAGCTGGCTTATTAACAGTGAGTGCTGAACAATTCGACTATCTTAAGTGAGAGAAACCCAGTGAGATGAGTTTGAGAGCGTTGAAGTGCAGTCCTCCACCGTGCAGGGGGGAAGCCAGCACCCAGAGGGGAGGGGCCGCCCATGGGGTGTTTGTCATTATTGCCGCACGTTGGGTGTCTTTCTCTGCACTACCCACGACAGAGATGAGCATTGGTTTCACCTCTGCATCCGTGCCCTCGACTTCCCCAGGCCTTCTTGGTGGCCAATGCTATGTTTGGAGCTGCTTTTTCTTAGAGGACTTGACAGTGTCTCAAGTTGAGCCTTCTGTGGGGTGACTGTCACAGACATGCCCCACCCTCTTGGTTATGGGACAATGTCTTTTGAAATCTTGAGTGAGGTCCCACTGAGCTGGATTGTTACCCCCAGGGCAGGTGTCAGGAATAAAGTCATACCCACACTGGCCTCCTTCCCCAAGTGTCCTTGAACCTGTTACAAGGGCGGCTGAGCTGTCGGGTGCTCTTTGTCCTGTCACAAGGCACAACATGGTAGCCTCCTCAGAGATAGCTGCTTGGTCTTGAACTTCCCAGCCTCCATCACTGTGAGCTCAGGAACCCTCTTTTCCTAATAAATGATAGCCACCCGTAGTATCCTCTTACATCAACGGCAAACGGGTAAGACAGCACCGCTTTAGGGATGATGATTTCTACGAAGAAGCAAGGTTGCCGTGAGGACAGGTAAATTGGCCAAAGCTACGGTCCCTGTCGCTCTGTTGGTCCCTACCCAGGGTATGTCAAAGAGGCGTGTTTAAAGTTTGTAGATTTCTAAGGATGACGATGAATTTAAGAAAATTCTGAAGGACGTTGGAAGAAAAATTCCAGTAAACACCATCATAAAAGATTTTCCTACGAAATATTAAAAATCCTAATACTATAAAAACCTTCTAGATGAGCACTTAAATTAGAAACATTAAGTATTATAGAAAGAGGAAGCCAGGTCTGGTGGCACCGGCCTGTCATCCAGGCATCTGGAAGGCTGAGGCAGGAGGATCATAAATTTGAGTTTAGCCCGGACAATGTAGCAAGACCCTTTCTCAAGCTAAAAACCCAAATTAGGCTGGGTCTGTAAGAGCGCGAAACCTCTGGATTCTGCGGGGAGTGGAGGGGCGGTAGAAGGGGCGGTTTTAGCCTGTTTCTTCCCATGGCACTCCCAGGTAATCAGATGATCAGATCGCACGTGAAGTTTCATGAGTGGTGTATTCATTTCTTCAGGGAAGGTGGTCCACAGCTGTCTAAATGTCCAACCACCCGCGCAGAAAGCGTGGCTTTGTTTAGAAATAAACCTTGTCCTGAAGCGGGGCCCATTTTCTTAGGAAATGCTTCGTTTAGGTTGAGACAAATGAAACAACCAGGATGTTTGCGAATAACGCACACCAAGTTGGCCGGGAGCAGGTGAGGGTGAGTCTTGCCTCTTCTCCCTCTCCAGAGCATGTTGAACTAACCCCTCCTGCCGGCCAGGGCCAGGGTTCCCTTTATCGCAATCAGGAACTTGAGGCAGCCTAGCTTTCCATGTCAAAGCCCCTGAGTTTCCACCACTTTTGTCCTAAGGATCTCTGCCTGGAAGACCCCGGTGTGAGAGGATAGGGCTCTGAGACCCTGAGGCTGCCTGTGCTCAGTCCAGCCAGGGTGCAGAGAAATGCCGCGTGGGGGCTGGGCTGGGAGAACCCTGCCCACCTCCCCTGGGGCGGCTGAGTAATGGGAGTGGTGCACCTGCAGGGGCAAGGGTGGGATTTCGTGGATGAACCCTGAAACTGGCTCTGGGACGCAACTGTCTCGTCTAGAGAATTAAAAACAAGAGGTTGGTGTGGGGAGAATCCTCACCATCAGCGCTGCGCCCTCAAGGCTGCGGGGCCTGGGGGGAGGGCTCCCAGGCTCCTGCTGAGCCTGAGCTGCTCTGAGGGCCTCCTTGCTGCGCTCCCTGCTTGCCCCCTTCCCCCCTTCTGCCCTTTGAGCCCTCGTGGGCGTTTTCTGCTGCTTTCACTTCTACCCTTAGGTGGTAGAAGAAGGAGCCCACATTGCAAACTAAGACGGAGGTTTGGAAGGCCAATGATGAGCTCTGCCGGGCCCTGAGCACCAGAGCACGGGCACTGGAGGCCTGCTCTGCCCTCCGTGTTCCAGAAGCCAGCCGCTGTGCACAGCTGCTCCCCAGATCCTTGGGTAAGACTCGGGAGGCCCTTCGTCAAGGAGGATAAGCCCAGGCCTCCCGTACCTCTCCTTCCCTTCTCCCTTCTCAATCTTTTCCCTCACTATTTTTATTAATATACAAATGTATTTACAATGAATTTGGGTGTTTCATACACACATGTATCATATCGACTTTACAATCCCTTCCCATTTTCCACCCTCCCACTCCCTCCCTATCCCTTCCCCGAGGAATAGGAAGCTGAGTTAGAGTGGTAACTGAAGTGAAATGACTTACATGTGGAAGATTAATGTGTTAAACCCTGTATGGTTTCTCTGACTTGGAAAACCCAGAACACAGACATTCTTTGGAACCACATGAAGTGATAGTCCCTTCTCAGTCTTACAGGTGACTAGCTGATTAGCTGAACTGTTCAACCCACGGGGCCCTGTGGAACACATCCCCACGCTGACCTCAGTGCCTCGGTGCCCCCAGGGCTGCGCATCCTGGCACACAAGCAGCACCCGGGGGACTATCGCACTGCCACGTGCTGCATCCTGTGACTCTGTGCTCCTAGCCTGGTCCTGTCCGCCCTACAGGAGAGCTCACTCCTCTGAGGACCACAGAGACCTGGTTGTCCTTAGGGCCAGAGCACCAGCCCTTGCGCAACAGCCACTCCCCCTACTCAAGCCAGTGTTTGTTTGTTTGTTTTTTCAAATGATGACTCTTTACTTGAGTCTACAATTGTTTCGTTTACTGGAACTTCCTGTTCTGTTGGATGATATTCATTTATTTGTCCTTTGAATCTCAAGGCATGTGAGACAGTGGTTCAGTTTGGATATGCCCCTCCCCATAGAAGGGGCTGGGCTCCCCCCACCTCTGCAGGAGCTGGCACGGGCCTCTGGGCTTTTCCACGTCCTGTCAGCAATCCAGGGCCTCGACCTTGCCAGCAAGCTGCTCACTCAGAAGCAACTCAGCCGACCTCTAAATTACTGATGAAGAAACTTCTAGAATGTTTTATAAACATGTGTTTTCTAGACCTGACTTTTATCTATAAAAGTTCATTTTCTTTCTTTCTTTTCCATTCTTTCCTTCTTTTAGTCTTGCCAGGGTTAGCTATGCAACTGTTAAGATAATTATAAAACCATGAAGTTGTATTTAGATTGCAAATTGGAATTGCTTATAAATTAATCAAATGCTCCCTAGACTGGCCTTTGAGAGCCCTTTTCATTGAAAATCAAGTTGCCATGCCTGGAGTGCACATGCCACCATGGGTGACGTTGAGTCTGCACGCCGTGTCCAGCTTCCTCACCGGGGGCACCGTACACACTGCAGCAGGGAGTCACTGCCTGGTGGTGACGTTGACACAGCACTTACTCCCCTCTGCCCTCAGCTGACTCCTCCTCCTGGGCATGTGCTTCTCCTCCCTTCCCTGCAGGCAGCCCTCACCAGAGCCCAGACTCCCGGCAGCCCCTGCACCAGGTGCATCCTGTGTGCCGGGGGTTGTACTTTCATATTGCTTTTTTATTTTTGTGGTACGGGTGATCCAGCCCAGGAATTTCACGTTGAATTATATCCCCAGACCATTTTTATTTCTGATCTTGAAACAATGTCTCAGAAAGTTACCAAGTGCTCAGGCGGGGCTTGAACTTCCCAGGGTACTGGGTTTATAGGCTTGTGCCACAGGATCTGGTTATCACTGCCTCTGAAAGTCCCAGTATTGATTTGAGTCAGGGAGTCACAAAGACACATGAGCAACTCACTTTAGAAGCAGGAGGTGTGAGGGCCACTGCAGGGCTGGTGGGGGGAAGAGGGAGCAGGGGACGGGGTGGGGGGAGCAGGAGCAGGGACTAGGAGCCCATGCTGAGTGGCTGCAGAAAGGGCTGTGCAGTGCCAGTGTTGCCTCAGGGTGGCGTGACTGGGTGATTTTCAGTAGCCCGTGTAGCACTGGGGTGTCTCTGGGGGCCTAGAACCTGGACCTGGAGTGACGTGGCTGATGCACTGTGGCCTGGGGTATGTGATGCCCCTGGGAAGTGGTTTTGGAATCTGGAACCCACCAGGGAAGGGTACTGGGGTATAGGACCCCCTGGAAGGTTGTTCTGATCTATGGAAGCATCCTGAAAAAATAGTTCTGGGCTGCGGGACACTCTGGCGGGTGGTTCTGAGGGGCGGGCCCTGGGAGGTAGTGTCCCCTGGAGCATGCTCTGTGCAGTTGGTAGAAGCTGTTCTCCCGCTTGCCACCCAAGGCACACCAGCGGTCTTGTCATTCCCAGCGGTGCCCCTAAGGCCGCACGGGTCCTACTCAGAGACGGCCGCATGGCGTCTTCCACAGGCATGGAACAGCCTTGGGTGTAACAGGGGAAAGCACCTCCCGCACCACGCTTTTTCCAGATGTTTCAGAAGGAGGAGGCTGGGTGTTTTAGTACAAGTGGTTTATTTTACCAGTATTCCCTCTGTGCTTGTTACAGTCTTCCTGGGAGATCAAGGTGACTTCAATTCATTGACATGCTCTGTCATGAAAAGAGAAGCCCCGACTTGGGACCACACAACCTAGATCCACCCTCCACTGGGGCTAAGCCGCCACAGGTGTGGACGTGACAGGACAGCATAGCTTAGTGAGTGTGTGACCCAGAAGTCACATGTGGAAGCTGTGTCCTGGTCACTTTCTCACCTTAGGACATGGCACTCAACACCCCGTCTTCACAGAGGAGTTTCATTCTAGCTCACGGTTTCAAAGGGCTCAGCCCATGCACCTTTGGCCAGCTCCAAGGTAGGAAGGGCATGGCAGAAGGACACAGCGGACCGGCCACTCGTGTTGTCCCGGCTGTGAGGCAGAGAGCAGGGAGGAGCCAGGGAAATCGACTGTCCTCCCGGGCTGTGTCCCCAGCGGCCCACCCCTCTAGCCAGGCCCCTCATCCTACCAGTGCCTGAACTCACTCATGGGTGAATCTCCTGACGAGTACAACACCCCAACGTCCAATAGCTTCCAAATACAGGAGACTTGGGAGAGCATTTTGTATGTTAATCATGACAATCTCTAACTTCTATTCTGACTATATTTGGGGATAGAGCCTCTACGAAAGTAGTTAATATTAAAAATGCAGAAAGTGAGGCTTTGACTCAGAAAGAATGTCTTTATAAGAAAAGACACGACGGTGAGCATGCTCTCTCCTTCTTTCTCTCTTTCTCTCTGCCCCTCTCTCTCTAAGATACAGTAAAAACCAGGAAGAAGAGTGTTTACCAGGAAAGCACATCCGCTGACACCTTGACCTTGAGCTGTGAGCCCCCAGAACTACGTGAGCGTAAGCCAGCCAGTCTATGGTACTTTGGAACGACAGTCCAAGCCACTAAGATGCCCTGGGTCAGGAAGCAGTGGATGCTGCCAGTAGCCTCAGAGAGCCACTGCAACCCTGGGCCTTCCTCTGCTGGTTAATAGCTGCCTTCCTTGTAAATATTCTAATCGGGAGGCATTTGACTGACAAAAGTGCTACTTGAGATTCAGATGAAGAAATGCATAATCATTAAAAATATAAATACCACGTTGCTCATAATCTTGCCTTGCAAAATCCCCCACTGAAGAATTTCTTTTGAAATTGGCCTTTTAATGTGTGTAATTCAGGAGTCTGTCTTTGACCAAGTATAAATCAAAGTGCTGTGCTATTTCCGGAGGAGTGTGCTGCCATGGAAACGTGTGTGAGGTCACCAGGAGAGCCCCATTGCTATGCAATATGCAGAACGGGCTGGCATTCCTGGCACCACAGGCGAGAGTGTCAGGTCCTGAAAGGAAGGAGACAGTGCTGGGCATGGAGCAGGGACCCTTGGAGGTTCAGTTAATCACTGGGCTTTATTTCCCTATCCTGAAAACACAGGTGACTCAAGGGTCAAAGGTCAACTGCCTTCTGCCTGGGCAGCATGGGACGGAACAGAGGGCAAAGTGCTACTGGAGAAGAGTCTAACCTCCAAATTCCTTAAATGCAGAAACTTTTGAAGAAGTACCCTTGAACTGTTCCTATGTGGTTATGGCAAAATGCCTTCCGACTGAGCTGGACAAAAGCAGCCCTTCCCGTCCTGCCTCCGGCCTCCCTGGGCGCTCTGTCCCCACCGCAAGGGCTGCGCAGCCTTCTTCCTCTTGTGCCAGGGAATGCAGAACTTCCGTGCTGTGCGCTGTGCGTCCCCACTCCGGCCGCTGAGAAAAGGCACAGAGCCTCAGGGCGTCCGTGGAGATGACATCAGGAGCTGTTTGTATGGATGAGGCCCGAAAACGTCCTGCGGGCTGCTGCCTTAGTTACCACCCCCCCCCCCAAAACCCTGGACCGCAGAAGGGAGCCTGACTTCTCACTCCCAGAGCCTGGAGTGGAGCAGTGAGGGAGTGACTCACCTAAGAGCTTTGAGTCACAGCCTGCCTCTGCTGCTGATGCCCACCGAGAGCCCAGAGCTGGCTCTGCCCAGGCCACCCCCAGGACCACTCAGGAGACCACAGGCCTCCGGAGAGCACCTACTGGCTCTGGCCCTTCCCTGTCACACATCTACGCCTAAAATGCTCACCCTGGAGAGGCCATCCCTGCCTTTTCCCACCTGACACATGGCGCTCAGGCCGCTGAGTCCCCCGTCACAACTTGGTTATTGGTCAGAGCAGAATCTTTCTTCCCCTTAGTGTTATCTTTAAATTCCCTGTCTGGGTGCGAGCAAAATACAGCTTCTCCCGAGAAGAGAAGCGATCGAGATAGACGTGCATACTTTTCAGGGACAGAAATGCCACACCCATAGCTTATAAGAGCAATGTAACAAATTATCTGAAAGCATGTACGTGTGAAGGAGCGTGTGAGCGCGGGAGGGTGGGAGCGTGATGCGCTGGGTGCGTGTGCCCGCGTGCACACTCAGCCCGCAGGAAGACATGGAGGATAACGAGGAGAGCAGGCTTCACGGCCGCACCCTGAAAGAAAACCAGAAGAAAGGCTGGCGCGGTGGCCGAGGAAGGCTGAGGCAGGAGGATCCCAAGTTTGAGCCCAGCCTCGGCAAGTTAGCAACTTGATATGTGAAACTTATAGATGGCAATGTGTACATGATGAGACTGGCACATGCTATAATTATCAGACTAAACTCAGAGCATATTTGATGTAATTAGACTCTTGATAACTTATTAAATTTATTAAGGGAAAATGAACTAAAGGCAAGTATCATTTCTGGGAGTGCTACCTGGGGAGTCCAGAAGTCTCCAGAAGCCAATGTCTTCAGATCTTGCCTCCAAATAAAAATTTAAAAACAAAGTAGGCTGGGAATGCAGCTCAGCGCGAAGGCCCTGGGCTCAACCCCCGGTACTGCAAAAACAAACCGATGGGTGGGAACACCTCTATCCAGGAAGGGTGAATCCTATCACATTCTGTAGAGACACTCAGACACATCATATCGCTGACACGTGGCATCCATTTCAAAAATACACAGGCTGTTTTGTGACATTCAAGGATGGACATTGCTTAGGCATTGCAGGTCAGCAGATCGTCCTTCCTAGCCAGGTAACACTCACAACACTCATTTGTCCTGGCGAGGCGGAGTTCCATCCATGTGACAGCATGCCCACAGCGTGGGCTTGCGAGTCTCCACGAGGGGTCGCACCACGTAGCAGCTGGAGAAGGAACAAAGTTAGCTCCTGATGTGCTGGTCCCATGCAAAACAAAAGGGGGTAGTCTCAGCTACAGTACTGAGACTCTCAATACGGGGACAGGTGGGCACTGCATGAGCAGGGGTCTTTGTGAAATGGGCCCCAGCTGCCCCAGAACGCAGGCACACGGAGTGCTCCCGGGACAAACAGCAGCTCAGGCCACACGGAAGCCATCTCAGGTGTGAAGGGCCTGCTTGGAGGGCACAGTGACCTGTCCCCCCATGAGTAGTTCCAATGCATATCACACTTGGAGGCACACGTGATTTCCTCCTGGGTTTAACCCCTTCCATGTGACATACGGGGTAGAACCCAGTACCTCCGCATGTGTGCATCCCAGGCCAGTGTGGTGGCCATGCTTCTGTAGCTGGGCTTGAGCTTGAGATCTTTCTGTCCCTGCTTCCCAGGGTGCTGACACTATAGGCCGGCACCGCCAGGCCAGCTTCTATATCACAAGACATAGCCCTACCCAACCCGCCAGGCTGGGAATGACTGCCCGCCTGGCTCCCTCCGTAGCACTAAAACCCAAAGGACAATTAACTTCCTCAGCAAATGAACAGCGACTTCTGGACTCTCCAGATAGTGCTTCCAGAAATGATATTTGCCCCTACCGCATTTTCACTTAATAAATTATTGAGGGTCTAATCACAACTGATATGTTCTGGGCTTGGTCTGATAATTATGAAGTGTGCTAATATTGTCACATTTTCGTATATAAATAACATATATGACTGTAGCTTTCTGTTCCTGTCAGTCACATGGGCCGTCTTCAGGGGCTTCTCTAAATGAAACTGCTAACACTAACTTCTCTGGCGTGGTTTTGAAATTTGAATTCCTTTTGAAAGCATTCCATAGTTCTAATGCACACAAGAAGCACATGTGTGCCCTTAGACTGCATATCAACACAGACCAACTTTCAACTTGTAAACACAGAAGCAATTAGAGATCAACAATGAGTTCATTAATCACAGACACCACATTGATGCAGGAGTGCGTGAAGTTCTGTGGTTTACCCATAAATAGAGGAGGAGAGTTATCGAAGGACCCACGAGAGAACAACACTGAGTAAACTGGCTGCCGAGGCCTGAGGTCGCTCGTAGGACATTGAGGCAAGAGCCGTGAGCTGCAGGAGCTGGGCCTGCCCCACTAGCAACCAGGACCGTGTGTGATACCTGTTGTATTAGTTTGGGATCTTTCAAAAGGCAGAATTTACAGAAATTATTAAAGAATAAGGATCGGTTTGGAAGGCTTACAAATCTGAAGCTAGAGATGGTCCAAAATGGTGGCCTGCACGCGAGAGCGCTGGAGTGTCTGATGGCTGCTCAGACACAAAGTGAAACTCCCGTCTTGGACTGCTGGACAGCCGGTGAGAGTCCGCTGAGGACGTCGGTTGTTTGAGGAGCGATGGCTAAGACCAGAGACCGAAGAGCAGCAACTGAAGATCACCACTGGACAGGCAGGCCCCAGCTGAGACTGGGGCAGGTCTGTGGTGAGGATCTGCATCTTGTAGCAAGTTGGCGTGGGCAGACAAGTGTGAAGGTGAGAACTTTCCCAGAGGAAGAAGCTGGAACAATCTTCTTCCTTTTTTTTTTTTTTTTTTTTAATAACACAGTTTGAGTCCCAGTTGTCCCTCCCACACTGAGTGGGTGCTCTTTCCTCATTCGCTGGTGCACTAGTCACTCACACTGTAATCCAGGCTGGTTGTCAATTCCCAACCTAGGTGTGGTTCCTGAACCCTAATCCGGGTGTGGTTCCTGATGGCCTCAAGTTGACATCACCTCTCCAAGGGTCGCACTTGTTTTTGCACAGCTTAAACACATTTATAGGCAAGGCGTTGGAAAGCCTTTAATTTTCTTTTGCTTTTGATCTTCTGATGGTTTCTGACTGACAAAAGGAACCGTGTGGGCCTCCAAATAAAACAGGAAGAAAATATTTTTCCTTTTTTCTTTTTTCCCCAAACGTATTCACAAGTTTGTCGTGAGTACTTTGAGTCAGTCACCGATTCCAATTCCAGGGTGAGATAACCTTGTGGCTTAGTTAATACTAAGGAGTTCTCTCTCCGTTGCTTGCAATGCGTACTTGCAGGTCGGGATTTTCCAGAGATTCATCAATAAATAGCCTGGGTTGACATTGTTGACACAGCATTTCAGATTCATTAACCTGAAATCCCTTCTCTGCCTGGATACAACAGCTAGGAATGCATTTTGTGCACTGTTGACTCGTAGCTGAGGGTAGGGCTTTTATTTTAGGTACCTAGCAAGGATGGAAAAGACAAAAAAAGCAGTCCCTGCACTGGGACAGGTGATTATTTTTGGTAACCAAGACTCTGGGGTGGTAACAGCGGGCGCCCCCTGGAGGAGGCGTTTGGAAAAGTCTACTTTCATTCTGTGACCTTTGAAACAGTATGGGCAAGACCCTACCACTGACTTCTGGCATCATAATTCTGGGCAGCCTGATTTTATCAGAATCTTTCTTTTGATGTCAGAAGAAATGGAGGGTAATATTGAAATGTTATAGATAATATATAAAGAAGTAGCAGAAAGAAATCTAGGGACCAACTTGTGACTCTGCCCCAATGGAAGTATGTTCAGAAGTCAGATACTACAATGGGCCAAGCTTGCTCCAGGCTCTGGCTTCAAATGCCACATGTCACTAAGGTATTTTTCCTTTCCCAAACAGACCCAGCCAATTATTTTTCAAAGTTTATTTAACTATTTATTTTTATGGTCAATAGGGGTCAGGGCCAGGGCTTTCACACTGAACTTTTCCCCAGCCCTTTTTTTTGATTTCAAGACTGAGTCTCACCAAGTTGCCAAGTTGCCCAGTCAAAGTTTGAGCTGGTGGTTCTCCTGCCTCAGCCTCACAGAGTCCAGAGATCACAGCCCGTGTCATCGAGTCCAGCCTGATCCAGCCCACATCAAGCCTGCCCAGGTCCCTGGGCTCTGTCAGATGAGGCTCACGTATGGCTCATGTGGGTCAGCATAGTCCCAGCTCTGACACACCCCACTCCAGCAGAAATTCAGTTCTGCCAAATATCTGCCACAAACTCTAAGAAGTAGAACTGAATCCTGTGTTTCCTGCTCCTGGCGCCCCCTGCTGTAGCCAGCATGTCCTCTTTCTTTCCTGTGTCTCTCCTAGGCTCACCTGTGAAGCCACCAGCCTCCCTCCCACTCTGTCAAGCATTGTCCCTTGCCAGTCTGAACAGAAACCTCATAGGAGGATCATAATTTAATGTCCTTGCCCATTAATTTCCCCAACACCAGTGTAGACATTTGGGATAAAAAAGTCATATGTTGGGTTTTGTTTTTAAAGAAGGTTCTCTGACATTTTTTTTGACGCATTGGCCCATCAATGGATCGAGAGGATTCTTACACTGTAGACACGGAAATCAATTGCTGTTCCCCTGAGATTGCACATGGTCGTGTGGCAACCTTGTGAAAGTCCAGCCGGGTGGAGCTTGCTCACAGCAGCTGCCCAGGATTCGTGTCCTGCACTGTGGCTGATCGAGGCAAACTCTGCGTTCGTCTCAGAAAACAAAATCTGAACCCAACACAACCCGAGGGTATTAGAGGGAGGAATTATGGATTGTGCACATTTCTGCTCAGCAGCGTGCGCCTAACTCTGGGGATAAGGAAGTCTATATTTTGCCTCTTTTAATGAGAAATCAAGTCTAAGACATGGTGAATCTGCGCCGTGATCTCCATGTGTTCCTGTGTGGTTTGGGAGCAGTAATTGTCATTGCGAACTGAGCACTGAACCGCCTGGGGAGCCCTCTGCTCTGCTGACAGCATAGCTTCCTTCTCCAGGCTGGCTAGGTTAGTTAGTGACTTATTCAAGGGAGTGTCAGCCAGGCCGGGTGGAGCTACACCATAATCCCAGCACTCTGGGAGGCTGAGACAGGAGGATCATACGTTTAAAACCAGCCTGGGAAACCCAACAAGTTGGCAAGAAGGTCCTGGGTTTAATCTTCCATACCCCTTCCCCCCCACCCCCCCAAAAAAGGGGAAAAGGAGCGTTCGTAGGTATAAGGGCTTTGATCATATCCCTGGGCGATTCCAACTTGACTTGAGGCTGGATGACTCTCATTTAGGGTTAGGCAGAAGACTATCCCCGATAGCTTCCACCCAAGTCAAGTCCAAGTTACTTGTTCATGGTTGGGACCGAATCTCAGCCATCCACAATTTAATGGAGCGAAGATGTCCTGTAGCACACAGTTTCGGAGGCCTCAGCCCCTCGTGGCTAGCAAGGGCAGGAAGGCTGTGGCAGGGAAGAGTTGCTCTTGGCATCAAGAAAGGAAGAATCAGGGGCCTCCAGGCCTTCAGCACAAGCCGGAGTAGGAGTACGTATCCCTCTAGGCTGTCAGGAATAGGCTGCAGACCTGTAATCCACCACATGCCTGTAACCTGCCCTTCCTGACCAGGACCTGCCTCCAGCATGCTAAATCCATAAACTATCCACAGTATCCAAATGCATGAAGCTTGGGGGACATTCCAGATCTGAAACAAAACACCCCAACCCTGTGAAGTGGGGGTCACTCAAGCACTCAGGATCACTAGGTTTTACCATTCACGGGGATCGGGGCTTCCTTTCCTTTGGTACGCCCCTGTGGGGATACACCCTAACGCTGCTGGTTCCCACTGCTGTTCCCAATTACCTTACCCAGTGGCCCAGTTCTCCATCTTTAGTCCCAATCTCACACCCAACTTCCCCACTCAGGACCAAAACGAAATATGGCTGGACTTGGTGATATAAGCCTGTGATCTCAGCACTACGGGAGGCTGAGGCAGGAGGATTGCAGCCCAGCCCAGGCAACTTAGTACCTTAAGGAGACTTCGTCTCAAAATCAAAACTAAAAATAAACTAGGCATGCAGGTGAAGGCTCTGGATTTGATCCCTAGTACTCTAACAAACAAACAAATGCAGAAAACCCCCCCAAAGTTCCCTTCCTTTTATACTCCTCCCATCTTCAAGGGTGACAGGGGTACCTCAAGACTCTGACTCTACTTAAGAAAGTGTCTCTAGGGAATCCCAAAGACAACAGGAAGGTAAGAGCAAGGAGCCTAAAATGGCTTTCCGCTCCTGGAGGCTGCAGGTCCCAGCCACGCCGTCCACATACGAAGCCCACACTAAAGCTCTGTGCACCTCAGCTGCTTGTACTCAACACTACGTCAGTTGCTTTCATTCAAACATCTCAAAGCCTTCGTCTGAAATGACAAAGCAACCATGAGCTTGGGGTGACACGCCGAGAACGCACGTAGCAGGGGCTCAAACAGCAAAGGCTCCTTTGCAAATGGCTCTAAGGGGTCAGTTGACAGTATCCAAGAACAGAAGGGCAGTAGAAACAGAGAGACTGAAGTGCAGAGACTGACACAAAAGGAAACGCCTGAGAGCCAGACCAGTGCTCCAGATGTGAAGGCCGACTCGGTTGTATGGCTCAGCCAGACACGAGACAGGGCAGCTGGATGACACACAGTGAGGGTCTCATGTTGAAGAAGTTAGAATCCCAAGACGGTAGCCATGATGGCTTCTCCTGTGGAAGGTCTCTCCCCGGGGCTTGTAGAAGGCCACCTCTACTTAATTGCTACACACTTTTCCCTGTGTGTCTATGCCTGAGTCACCTCCTCTTTGGGAGGGCCCCAGTGAGGCTGGAAGGCCTGATGCTAAGAATTGCATTTAATATTATCCCTGTAAAGATCTTGCTGGTGAATCCAGTCACATTCTGAGGTATTGGGCTCGGACTTCTCCGAGTGAATGTCAGAGAACGTAATTCCACCCAGAACACACCCCCAGCTAAAAAGCAAAGTGGAAAAAAAATAAGGGAAAAACCAGAAGGACTGTGGAAAATTACCAAAGGTATGACACACGAATACAAAATGTCAGAAGAACGCATAGAGAAAGGAACCCAGAAATATACCTGAAATGATCACTTTTGAGAATGTTCAAAATTAATGACAGGCATGCAGACAGAAATGCAGAAAGGTCAGAGAACACCAAACAAAGTAAGTACCCAGAAAACACAACAAAGCTTATAAATTCCAACCGTGGAAAATTATTGACAGAGACAACACGTGAAGAAAAACAGAGTTGAAATCATATTCTTAGCTATCAAAAAATGAAGATAAAATTTTCAGAGGACTTTTTCCAGAAATAATGAAAGTAGGAAGAATTTTTTTTTTTTTAAATTAACAATAACAACCCACTGAAACCCTCTTTCCAAAGTCAAGTAAAAATGAAAGATTTTCTCAGGCAAACAAAATTAGGATCCCTTGTTGTCGGACATTTTCCTAATACGAAGTTGGAGAGAAAGCTGGAAACGGCACAGGTCACATCCACCCGTGTGGCCTTTACAGACGCCTACGTCAGTCCACGTGGAGAAAGAAAGAGGGCTCAAGGGAGGCGGCGGTGAGGAACATTTCCTTCGCGGCTTGACAGGTCATTTGTTCCAAATAACAACAGCACCGATGTTTTCAGGGGCAAGAGCTCACACGTGAGTGAAGTGGACCACAGCTGTGCGACAGGAGCTGTGCGAAGGAGGTGGGCCTGTGGGCCTGCTCACAGCAGCTGGGAGGTGGAGGGTGTCGTTGGAAGTGGTCTGTCGCGGTTCAGATCTTGAGCGTCCCCCGAAGCCTCGTGTGTTTGGGAAATGATTGGACAGTGGGGCTCATGGAAGAATCCATTGATTTCCTGAGCTGCTAAGAGAAGGGGCGTGGCCTGGAGCCTCCCTCAGCCCCTCGCTGCCTGGCCCACTCTCTGCCAGGCCCTGCTGCCTTACCCGCTGCCCATGAGTGGGCTGAGACCTTCTGAAACTGTGAGCTAAAATAGACCTTCCCTGTTTCCAGGTGTCAGGTACTGTACCTCAGTGACAAGAAAAAAACTCAGATATGGACCTAGAGGAGTGGGAGAACATTGAAATTCTAGGACAAAAGTCATGCTGAAAGGAGATTTTCTCTTAGCACAGATTTCACCTTAGAATGTGTGCCCATTACGTAAAACATCAGACACATATTGTTAATGCGTGATAATATAGAACGTATAGCTTGTAACTCATTTTGACTTGTATATGTGGCATGTGTGTATTAGACAATGACAAAGGTCTAAAATCAATAAGTGCAACTTGTATTGTAGAAAATTGGAGCTGAGACACATTATCAGGTATGAAAAAGGTGCTCTCGTTCCCGATGCTGTGGATATTGAATGGGTATTTAGGGAAAGTTATGAATGGCTCCGGGCCCACAAATTGGATAGCAGGCGTGCAGTGGGCTCTTTGGGAAACATTACTGGCCCACAGCTTACACAAAGAGAAAGACAGCTTGGGTAGGCATACACAAGCACACACGCACACAAGCACACACGCTCACACACACACACATGCATGCGCGTGCATGCAATAAGCAATGGCCTCTGCAAAACAGAAGTCTTCTCTGGTAAATGGCACCGAACCTTGAAGAGAAATGACCCCAATGCCGTACAGCCTGTTCTGGAACACGGGAACACAAAGGACTTCCTGACCTCCTCTGGAAGGTCAGCATCCAGAAAATCCCAAGCCAGACCAGAATGTGAGAGAACTGCAGGGCCGAGTCCCTCATGAGCACAGGTGCATGTGGCCGTAGCACAGTACCCTAAGGGGATCCAACTGTGCATCAAACGGGGAAAGAATGACTAAGTGGAGTTGGCTTTGGGTGCCCAAGGCTCATTCTGCATTCAAAATGTAAGTAAATGAGCGCATCCGGAGACTAAGGAAGAAAGATCATGTGACCATTTCAGGAGGTGAAGAAGTCCATGTGTCAAAATCTAGCACTTCTTGGTAACATAAATAAATAAATAAGGAAATTAGGGTAGCTTCCTTGGAAAAATGGGTAATAAACACAACAGAAATGAGGAAAAAGGGAGGGCCGCGGCAGCTATATGAACCCCCTGCCTTTTCATGGAAGGGAAGACAGGTATGACCAACCAGGAGATGATTCTGTGTCTAGGGTTCCTGGACCACGGGGAGGGTGGTGTCCACTCTCGTTGCAAGCACAAACCCTTCAGGAAAGGTTCCCCTCTTCCATCACCAAACGTTACTTTTGTTCCATGGTTTCATTTTTCTTGTGAGAAAATTGAGAACTAAACTTCCTTTATTTTTTCTCCCAAAAGTAATTTTTTAAAACCCTGCATCCAGTCACTGGTTACCGATGCCCACGTACTTATCCGAGCTTCCTGCAGCAGATCTGCCCCACCGTTCTCTGCATTTCCGCTACATCTTTCTTTGATTTCTCTCCAAGACTGAACTTCAGTTCCACCTAAGCTATCACGGCTTGCTTTTAATTTCAGCCTTTGTGTTTTGCTGTCTTCTAATGCACTGGAAGCCATCTATCTTTTCTTGAAACTATTTTTTGAAGACGGTTTCTTTTTCACAAAGTATAATTTTTATCACTTTTTCATGTGTCTTCTTTGTGCAATTAAATTTGGACAGAATTCTCTATCTGTAGCTTCCTTGTGAATGTTTTCTGCTTTGTGAACATGTTTCCATGTGAATGTTCTTAGCGAGGACAGCATAAGACTATTCTTAGTTAATGTGGCCAGATAGGTCCGTGTTTTCCCGTGTCCTGAATGGAGGAGATGGGGAGGAAGGGAAGAGTGACTTGGGACACCCCCAGATAATTCCTGGTAAAGTGAGTGATGATCACTGACATGAAACAAATTTCCCTTAGTATTTGGCATTTGCGAA
This sequence comes from Ctenodactylus gundi, assembly GCA_004027205.1. Taxonomy (NCBI): domain Eukaryota; kingdom Metazoa; phylum Chordata; class Mammalia; order Rodentia; family Ctenodactylidae; genus Ctenodactylus; species Ctenodactylus gundi. The sequence goes on from PVKB01000699.1 coordinate 513,182, forward strand.
TTTGGAGGGAGCGACCCACCTCTCGGAGCTCAGAGAGCACCTGTCAGTGGGGCGGTTCCTCCCACTGCTCCTCCGGGCTGGACTGTGCCCGTCCAAGCTCTGTGAAGCCCGTGTGATTTCTACCTGGCCCATCCGGATCGTGCCTATTCGTGAGCTCCTATAGCACTTTCTCGCCGAGTCCCCCGCTTGTTCTCTCTGTCCACGCCAGTCTACACCACACAGCCTGCCGGCTCAGAGTGCATACGTGCCGTAGTGTGCAAAGGCCCGTGGCACGTGTGGCGGGTATTCACCCCACAATACACATGCCACGAACTCACACATACATACAGATGTGGAGAAAAACCACGGCAGTGACACCAAGATGTAGGTGACAGTGAAAGGGGAAAATTCTTTTCTATGGAAAAATATAAAAAGAGATAGGCAATAAAAAGTAAACAAATAGATATGTAAATTAAAAAACAATAAATGCAGCAACAGGGATGCTTTTATCAGATAACATTTCCAAAGATTTATCCAGCCCCTGCATTCCAGTGAAGCGAGGAGGAACGTGGGGAGGTGGGAAGGGCCGACAGAGCAGAAGAGGCCAAGGGCCATGGGGGGTCCTGCGCCTCAGTGGGGCCAGCGCGGAGGGTCCAGTGGGCAGCCAAGAGAACCCGGGCAGAATGCTGCTGTCCCAAGGGCCGGATGGGGGAGGGGGTGGGAGGGTCAGAGGAAGGTTGCACAGGACTTCACAGACCGCAGTAAGAACACGGAGCTCATACTTGCCTTAGCATGGACCCAGGAGGTGCAGAACTAGAGACCCCTGGGCGCTCAGCTAAAGGGAGGGAGGAGGCAGCCGGGCTGAGCACTGCCCGCCTCTGCAGCACGGACAGAAGCCGCATGCACAGCAAAGAGATGCAGAGAGTGCAGACCAGGGTGCGTGGGCACCTGCCCTGTGAGCTCAGCGCGCCCAGGGTCAGGTGGACGCACAGCCTATGGACCAGCGTGCTTACCGGCAGGGTAATATTTAGGTTACACCTGCCAGTGTAAATGCCTTCTGAGAAAACCCTGCCTTGGATTTCAAGTCTTTTACCTCAATGACTTCTAAAGTGACTTTTGACGTATAGGGAGAAGGGGAAGAACAAGAGATGAGGAGGGCCGGGACACGGGAACAGAAGCAGAAGGCGTTCACCCCCTTTAGAGAGCTGTGTGAGCTAAGGGGAACCCACTTTCACGCTCAGCCGGGGCGCTTCCTCTATGCAAATGTCCAGACGCCACCTTGGCCAGGGACCTGTGGGCCTCGCTTGGAGACGGAGCTGGGAAGGGGCGACTCTACTAAGTTGGTACAACTGGAACAGCAAAGGGGTAAAGTGAGGCTCTACATTCCAAGCACTGAATACTTTCTTTTAAATGTGTTTGCATATTTACGCAATCCTGAAAAGGGCAAAGTTAAGGGTAAATTTAATGCAAACTATTTGTCATTGCAAATGCATATAAAATAAAGTGTTCTCCCAGGAAGCCTACAAAATCTAAGAAAATGCTTTGAGATTGTAATAAAAAATGAAATAACAATGTAATCCTGGTGACTTTATTTGAACAGGGATGTCTCCTCTTGCTGAGAGCCTCCAGGGACCGCTAGTGAACAAGAGGGCTGGTGCTACCACGTAAGCTACCAAAATGGTCAGCGTCTTCATATACGTTTCTGAGTACTCAAAATTTTTACATGATTAAAATTAGAAATAATGTAATTGCTGCCTGATTTTTTAAAAAATATTCATGATTTATAAGTATTTGGTGGTGTTCATAAAACAACTTTTACTCATGTAAAACGGCAATGGAACTGTCAGTGAGAAGCTGGGCCGTAACACTGAGCAGCGAGGTGCCAGGGGCACACCACACACCTTGGGTCCTTGCGCCCTCTGCGACGGCCTTCAGTCCCTGTGGGGCTGTGCGCCCCGCTGCTGTCCGTCTCCCCCCCCCCCCCCCCAGAGCTTGGCGCTCTGTGTGTGACCTTGGCATAGGGGTAGCTGCTCCCTAATTCCTTCCTGGTCACATCAACCTGACTGCTCAGGCCCCACGTAACGACTTTGCTGGCCAGGCAGTTGGCCGACAGGTGACGACAGCCCTGACCCCAGCAAGGACCTGTCTCCCTTCACCCACCGCCCACCCGCTCTCCTCACAGTCAGGCAACACCATCTCGTCCACTGCTGCCCTATCCCTGACCCACTCACCAGCTCTGCAGCCCAAGCCAAGATCTTCATGCTGCTGAGTCCCCCGACACGCCGTCACACTCTGCTCACCCCATGATCACCCTTCCACCCCCTGAGGCCCCGTGCCGTAGTCCTTTCGCCTCACGTCTTACCCCTGTGCCTTGCTCTCAGACGTAGGGAACTGGCTAGTTGGGCCTTTCAGGAAATACCTTCTCCCTCCTCTAAGGCCGCTGTTCTCTTACAAGGGCAACGTCAGAGGGAACGTGGCCCTGCTTACCCTCCAGGTAGCGTTTCCTATTCAGCTTGCATTGTGGTTTGGATCTGGGGTGACCCCCAAAGCCTCACGTATCTGGATGTTAGGGGTTATCTATGGAGCCCTGGGCTGTCAGGAGATGGGCGCCTGGTCTGGAGCGGTGGATTGTGGGCGTGTGGTGGATTATAGCTGTGTGGTGGAAGACAAGTATTTGCCAGATTGTAGATTACAGGCATGCGGTAGATTAGGGGTTTAGATCTGGAAGAGGCAGATCAGAGGCTGGACCCCAGAGGGGCAGGTCCCTGGGCCAGGACCTTTGAAGTAAACGCTACTGCCTCTCTTCCTTCTGGGACTTGGCTTCCTGTTTGCAATGCTGTGAGGAGCTGCCTCCCCCTCTGCCTCCGCCATCTGCCTCCGCTGTTGCCAGCTGCCTATGAATGGACTGTAATCTTCTGAAAATGGGAAATAAAGTAAATCTTTTCACCCTTAAATTGTGGATTTTGGGTGTTGAGACACAGCAGTGAAACAGTAGCTAAGACTCTTGGTGTGGATTTTGTGTGGGCACTGTGGCTCATCAAGGAGCTCAGAGGATGGTATCTTCTCTTTAGCTAAAGTTCAAAACCAGAAACTTGTGTGGATCTTATCCATATCTAATGATTAAGAAAGTTAAATGGTAGGAGGGGGAAGAAAGATAGACTATAAATCGATTTTTGCTTTTCACGTACCTTCCAGCTGCCTCTCCCCAGGCCTGCTCGTCTGTGACCTTTCTGCCTAGTGTGACCCATGGTCTCCCCCAGCTCTCCCTTGAGCACCGAGCACACTGCTGAGACCTCTCAGGAAACAGAGCCAGTCATCCATACCCACCCCCAGAAACACAGCACCCCGAAAGATCACTCATGATAAAGGAAGTATGGAAATTCTGGAAAACAATGGAAATTACGTATAGTACGCAACAGCCTTGGAAGGCGTCAGGTGAACACTCGCCGAACCGTGCCTTGTCCCTGCCACCCATTAGCCTCTGTGTGTGTGTGTGTGTGTGTGTGTGTGTGTGTGTGTGTGTGTGTGAGTGTGTGTGAAAGGTGCTGTACGACCCCGGTTCTGTTCCAACCCTGGTAGCTTCATTAGGACCTGATCAGCCAAGAGTGGAGGCAGGGATCAGGAGAAACCAGGAGTGCCATTTTGGGTAAAATAAAATTTATAGTCGATTATATCCAGGCCCAGTTAAGGTGTTATCTCCTCCAGTGGACTGTGAAATTTTCCAGACAGGATAATGGCCCCCTCTCTCCTACACACGACACCACTCTGAATGTAAGATGCAGCCAAGTACAGGGGGGTGGCTTATAAATTACACAGGAATTTATAAACTTAGAGGATCTTGATATTTTATTGCAGTGAGCCTCCCCTCTAGCCACGTAGGACATGTTCCAAGACCCCAAGTGGATGCCTGAAAAGGTAGATAACACAAAATATATACAGTCTCTGTTCGTTCTATTAAAAATGCAGTAATTATAGCAATACACAGTCCAGAGAGCTATGTAAATGAGGTCTTTGACTAGGTCTCGGAAGTCTCAAGGCAAATGCTTTCAGATGTACTTGACTCTGGGGTAACTGCTGCCATTGCTAAGGGGCTCCTTGGAGCCCTTAGTGCTTGGCACACGGCTGGGTTCCGCTGTTCCACATTGTGTGGGACCGATGTGAAACCAACTGCAGTGACAAGTCTGTTTTGGGATCACAAACAGACCAAAGGCAAACCCTCAAATCACACCAGGATCTTTTTGAACACACCTGCTGAGAGAGAGCTGGTTTTATGAAAATCCTGGAGATTTAGTAGTTACCGAAGACCTTGAGTTCCTGTTGGATTTCTGCCTGTCCCCTTGGGCTAGGCCATTAACTGGGCCAAGCTTAGTGTCCTCAGGCAAAACTTGGAACACAGCACGCAGGATCTGACTCCTGTGGGGAGCGGTGGGACGACATGACACGAATGAAGTTGGGTTGTGACTGGAAGATGCAGCGATTATTCTACTAACTTTTTAAAAAGTTGTCCCCGCTTAGAGGTTGATAAAACGACCAGAGCATTCGGAAGTCCTGCCACATTCAACAGACTTTCATGGACTTGCAGAAGAGCTTTGGGACAATTATGAGGCTTCTCAGCTGGCGTTAGAGTTCGCACGTAGACTATCTTCTGAGATGAGAAATACTCCGGGGCGGGCCACGTGGGAGGTGATGGGATCGCAGGGGTGCTGCCCTCCCCAGAGGATTCCTTCCGTTGCTGAGGTCAGCAGCTGAAGGTGGGGTGGGGGAGGGGCGAGGTGGGTCAGTGGGAGCCTGACCTGGAAGGTGTATTCCCGCCTCTGGCTCCCCCTTCCCGCTCTGCGTTTGGCTTCCGCGAGGCAGGCGGCTCTCCACCCCAGGCCTCTCTCCCAGGCTGCTGTTGCTCTAGAACCAGCCAACTCCGGACGGAACTCGGAGCCAAACAAGCCTCCTTTTAGTAATGTAGGTGTCAGGTATTTCCTCACGGTGACAGCAAATCAGACTGATCCATCTGTTTACGTTTAGTGAACCGAAACGGGTGAATTGTTCTTCTCTCTTTTGACGTGAGCGCTGAGGAGGCGTCTAGGTGTCAGCAAGGTCCAGGCAGATCACCAGGCTCTTGCGCAAAGCCGCCTCGGAGTGAATGCCACCGACATTTCCAGGTCCCGCTCTAGCGCGCCAGCGTCGCTCCTTCTCGTCACCTCGCTTCTCCCCGAGTCGTCTGTGCCCAGGAGAGAGGCCGGTTTCCCTGGCGGGGTGTTTTCCTGGCCGGCGCGCATCTGCTATTGACTCTCTCCAGAAACGGTGCAGTTCCGCAAAGCCACCTGGGTACTATTTGGCCACATTTCTATGCTGGAGTGTGAAACACTGTGCCCTTACTGCTCCCCAGGTACAGCAGGTTGCACCTGCGCTGGCTTGGCCCGTGGGAGTTTGCAGGTTGGAGGTCACTCCCCGGTGCGGGGGTATCCGCGGTCGGCTCCTCTCGCGCCCCCGCCGTCTCCCCTCAGAAACCTGTTCTCTATGGAAGCTCCACCAGGACACGCGCAGAACAGGGGAAGAGCATCATTTTGTCGCCCCTCAGCTACTTTTAAAATATCTGGCGGTTTTGTGCTAAGATAGGCTTTTCAATTATTTATGAATTTGATTTATGACTGACTCCCCAGGCACACATTTTGAAAGATAACTTAGGTGGAAATATATGGCCTGGTGCTGACAATATAATTTAAATAATATGTACAGAGAACAGGAAAACTCAAAATTGTCTGGTACTTTTCAACACCCTGTACTTGGCCGAAAAACAGGGTTGTCTCAACTTCTCGGGCTCTCTTTGTATTTAAAACACTAGACTTGCTGGCAACCACTTATAAATTGCAATATAGAGAATAAGTTACACACACACACACACACACACACACACACACCGCACACACATAGAGAGAGATTGAGAGAGGGGCATCAGGCTGTAACTTTTAGGTTTTGGCTTCTGGTAGATGCGTGCCTGGTCTAATGAAGATCTGTCCATGTTCTGGCAAACCACTGAGATTGTACCAGCTGTGCAAACCTATGGAATAGGACAGCTGATTTTCCCAGAACACTTGAAATGATACTACTTTAAATTAAACTAATTATTTCTGAAAATATGTGTTTCTTAAATATCTGTCATTAGAGCCACAGAGATGGCTCTAATGGACAAACTGCTCGCAACTGCAGTGCTGCTCCCGGTGCCCAGCGGGGCCCGGGCATGCTGCCTCTTCCTTCCACATGCTTTCCAGCGGCGGACAGATCTTCCCCGAGGGTTTTAAGGTAACACTTACAGTTTTATATAAAAAATATGTGAAGTGGTTGAGATGTAACATGTGTCCAATAATTTTGCAGTACAGATTATAACCTTTTCTGATAGTCTGTAAGCAAAGTACTGTGTGAATAAATTGATATTGAACAAAATTTACCTGTCCACACTGCACCCACCCACTGATCTCCCGAAACACACACGCACACACACGCGCACACACATGCACACCCCTCTAGAAAAAAGGAGATTGATGTTGTCGTAGTGTCAGATACCGTTCCTACACACATAGGCGTATCAATTATCATCCACGGAACAGTCGAGTGCTAAGTGAACCGTATGCTGTGGCTCCGTTCCTACTGCATGTCCTTTTCCTGTTACAACAGCGCATACCTAAGGCTGAGTACTTTATAAACAAGAGAGGTTTCTTTCACCCACCATTCTGGAGGGCCAAGGGCATGGTGCTGGTGTTGACTGACCTTGGGCAGCTGGCAGCACGTTGGGTCGGAATGAGTGAAAGAGAGAGCCCCCCTCAGAGGGCAGTACTTCAGCGCCTTAACCATCCCAGGAGCCTCCCCACCTCAGTCTTCCGCCGCCTCTCCTAACACCACGCACTGGTGACGATCCCCCAGCACACCAAACGTTAGGAACCCCACTCACACCGTGCCCCAGGCCAGTGCCTACTGATAAAGTCTCATAGTGTTTCCACAATTATTTTTCTGTTTTTAAAAACATGCAGGCTGCTTCACCTCAGGCTACCACCAGCTCATTGGTTTTTCAAGTCTATTCCGCTCGTCGTGGGCACTTTTTCCAGCTTCTACCTCTTGCCTAGAACAGAAAATGCTCTACAGCTACCCTTGTTTACATATCTTAGGTTTAAAAAGGGTATCCATAATTTACATCCCTTGGGCTGGAATTGCTTATCAAAGTTTCATGAGCATTTCAAATGTAGATACCTACTGACAATTGTCCTGTGATAGGGTGGTGCCAATTTACTTTCCTGCCTGAAACGCATACACGTGGTACGTGTCCCACAACCACAAGGAACATCTGCACTCTGAGGAGTTGCCAGGCTTAACATGTTGTCTACGCATGTGCACACTCCCAAGGCGTGGCATCTCCCGGGGCCTTGACTGGCCACTTGTGAACTGTCATTCCATTCCAACTGAACGTTTTTCTATCTGGGTGTTTATTTTTCTAATACTTTGACCGGAATTCTACATCAATTAAGGAAAACACCTCTTTGTCATGTGTGTCACACAATTTATGTTATTTATGAATTTTCTTCCAGCAGGTCTTTATGCAATGATATCGATTTGGAAAATACTGAGGTTTTCTTTTTGTGTCAAAGTTACTAGAATAATTATAATAATTCATGCTCTGGGTGACAACAGGTACGGGATGTAGATTAGATATTCTTATTACGAATATTGCTAGAAAAGACGTATAACCCGGTATTATACATATGTGTCTGCGACTTTCTTCTGCATCCCATGCATTTCATGTAGCATATATCTTCACTCCACATTACTCTGTGAGCCACTTGAATTAATGCGCTGTGTTTACCACTCTGAGAAATAGAAATCACAACCGAGTTTTCTTACCATCTCTGCTACTGCCTGTGAGTGGTCAAAATTCCCATAAACGTTTGGGATTTTAAAAATAATAACCTCATTGAAGTGAATTTTATCTATATGAGGCGGTTGATAAAATTATTATTTCTAATTTTTTCATAACACAGTTAGCATATGATAGGGAAATTCAAAAATCATCTTGGTATGTTGAAGTTAACATGTTAAATTAAAAAATTAACTTGAGGAGAACTTCCATCTTTGCAGTACCGATATTTACAGCAAAAGCCAGATAGTTTTGCATTATTTTAGGTATTCACTAAGGTTCCTCGGTTAAGTTTGAACATTTTTCTTGTACACAAATTTGTTAAAATCATTTCCTTCTGTTCTGCTTCCACATTATTCTTATATTTTTAGGAATTCATATGCACTGATTTCCAGTATAAAAAGAAGTAGCTTCTTCTGATACATTTTCTTACTAGACATGGTTAGTGTGGGAAACATAGAGTGTCTGCATATCCTTTTATGAAAAATTCTACCTTCCTGAATTTTCTTATGTATTTTAATAGTTTTTCAGTTAAATAATTGTGGGCTTTTTATGACACCCAACAATACTGTAGACAAATACTGGAAATCATGCAGTTTCCTCCGAGTGTTTGTGCTCTGGGTATTGGTTCTTAATGATAATCCTGGGGACAGCTGTACAATTTCAGGGAAGATCAACAAAATCTTCTACTTCTACTTTTTAACTTAAGTGTGATTCTAGCGTTGAGACGTATGTACCATATTTACCAAAACCCAACACACTTCTTTCACGACAATTCCCTAACCAACTGATGAACAAAACAAGACAGAAGGGTGACAGAGGCCCACCGTGGCCCCGGAAGGACACAGCCTGGAGTGGCTGCTCTCCACTGGAGGCTCCTGTGTGGACACAGGTGCTGAGCTCCTCACTGCAGGGTGGCAAGGGCTTGGGGTGAGGGGCTGCCAGCAGAGGGCGGGGAGATTCCCAAAAGGGAGTCTGGGGGCGAGGGCGCTTGGCCTGCTACCTGCTGACCACACGAAGGAGCAGCCGGAAGCTTGGAGTGGACACTGATGTCGTGGGTGAATTTCTAGGCTTCTGATCACAAAGAACAATTTCCTTCAGAGCTCTCATCGCTTTTATGAAAGTGCTAATCTTTCAAAGTTTTTACCCCTCTGGAGTCCTTGACCCCAGAACCAAGGCTTGATTTAAATTACAGTTATTAGGGTGGGCACAGGTACCTAGGCACGGTGCCGCGTTTTGTTTGAATTGTACACGCACCTTCCCATTCCGTGTGTTGTTTTCGCAACTTACTTTCGAGCTCCTGGGGTTATAATCCATTCGTGTTGTTCGGTCTCGTCCCTGTAACGCCCGTCCACAGTGACACTGCAGACTGTAGACCTCCGCCACCTGCCACTGCATATGCAGGCTTTCTCGCGTTCTTCTTTTTCTGTTACAACCGACTCTGCAGTCGCCACTGTGGGACTTGCCTCTGACTGCGGGACCATGGGATTATCTCCAGTAGATACGAACGTGAAAATTCTTGGAGAGAAGTTCTGTCTCCCTTTGGCATTTTTGTCATCACTGATTGTGACTTCCCAGGGGCATGGTGCCAGTTTCTGTGTTCCCGCCCATCCTGCACTTTAGAGGAGTTTGAATTCTTTCCATGCTGCTGCCACTGAGAATTTTAATTATTTTGCATGTGTGTGGAAGGAGTCTGTTGTTTGAGTTTCCTGGTTTCTGCTGAGGTTGAAAGTCTTTTCCTAGCTATGTGTCCTACCACATGAGCCCTATAGAACCTGTGATGGCCTTTCCATCAGTGACTGGCAGAAACTACTTTATACATATTCAGACCTCTGTAATTTCATGGTCATGAGTGCGTGACTGTGGCCTAAACACAGCCAAGCCTCTGGCTGCGTGGTCACAGGAGCTCAACAAGGAGCATCTTCCCTGCTCCACTGGAGGCTGGCCAGTCGACCATCCAGCAACGTGTGAGCAGGTTCTGCATTTTCATTTTGTACTGAGCCCTGAGAATTATGCACTTGGCTTGGTTGAACGTGCCCCTCTGCCCGCCAGCCTTTTTCTGACGGGAAGTGCGTCCTGTCGGAGGCTTCTTCTTAAGATCGTTGCTGTCGTTGCTGTTGTTGTACTGGGGATCGAATCCAAGGCCGTTATTCTCAGTGCCTCCTCAAAGCTTCTCATTAATTATTACTGTTCTTATTTTAAATTTTGAGACAGGATCTTTAGAAGTTGCTAGGTTGTTCGGGCTGGGCTTAAACGTAGCGTCCTCTTGCTGCAGCTTCCCGTGGACTGACGGCTGCAGGCAGGCACCACCAGTCGTGGTGAGATGCACTATGTCTCCCTCAGCTGGCTTCTAAGCCTGTTCAGCTCCACAGACCAGATGACAGCATTAGCTTCTCCAGACTAGGCCGTGGTGAACTCTGGCCTTCCGCGTGGCTCTGGTATGTAGAGAAGACGCCCATCTGGGGAAATTCCTGGCTGCTTGCCTGGACAGCAGAGCAGGCCTTCTCCTCACGCGTCTGCCCCGGGACTCCTCTGCTGTGGTCTTGCTTGGATTTTCTTGAGCAGGAGAATCCTTTGCAGCTCCGTGAGAGGGCAGCTTAGCTGTCCTGCGGCCTGGTAACGGCATGGTGTGGAGGAAAGGGGTGGGAGCTGCAGCCCGAACTTGAGCAACCCTTCATTTCCTGAAGCCCACTGGGGTCACCTGTTTGGTGGGGTTTGCAAGGGCTCCCAGCATCTCCCTAACAAAACTTCTTCATTTATAGTTTATTTGGGGTGAGATCTGTTGTTGGCTGAACATAGTCTTAATCATGATCCAATTTTGTAAGATTTTGAATCAAAGTCGCACCAAGGACAACGTCCCAGCCCTTCATTGACAGCAGAGATCCCTGTGAGGGCTCTGCGCACACCGGGGAGGGGCGGGATCTGGGGTCTCACACCCATATTCTCGGGGTGGGATTTGCATTAATGTAAACGGGGGAAATAAACCTGAGTGAGGGGGGCTGCCTCTCTGACTCTCTGAGAGAAATCAGAGATTTGTCGTGTCATGTCAGAACTCAGAAATATTGAAGATGTCTGGAAACACCGTTCCACCTATAAATAATAAATATTGTAGTTATTGGTCTAGCTGCCAGATCTCATAAAGTATATTTGAAAAGGAGAGATAATATCGTATGGTAAATTAAAATCTGTGTATATATTTTACGTTTTATAAAAAATTATATTGCAAGAAGGTTTCATCAGATTTGCCAGGGGATCTGTGACATAAACACGGTGCACCACTGACTTGGCTTGTGTCCGGGTCACAGGGGAGTGGGACTTGGGTTCTGCTTAGAATGCTGGTTGTTACGGGTGATGAGTGATATGGCTTTGAATTTGCATAGGAGGAAATTTCCTGAGGATGATTTTTGACTAGTGTCCTCAAGCAAAGTCCTTTTGACCTCTGTTACGGTCTAGATCTAAAATGTTCCCCCGGAGTCTCATGCGTTTGGAAGGTGATTGGCTTATGGTAGTGCTATGCCTGGTAGTGGATTCATCCACTGGTAAATTCAGCAGCTGGATTTTTGGATTTGGATCTAGGGTGTCCCACTATAGTCATATGGAGCTGGAAGGTGATCGGGTCATGGGAGTTAATTGGATCTAGTGGATCAATCCATTGATCTGCATTTGTTGTGAAGAGGCAGGGCTCCCTTGGCTGAACTTGAAAGCGTGTGTATTCTTGTCCTTGGCTTCTTTTTGGTCTCCCTTTCCTGCCTCTCTATGCTGTGAACAGCATCTGTCCACTCCGGCTGGGCTGGCTGCTAAGCCCTCTGCCTCTGCCATCTGACCAAGAGAGCACTGAGACTTCTCAGCTGCAAGCTACAATAAACCTTTCCTTCCTTGAGTTAGTGTTGACATAGTGTCCCCACAACAATGAAGTGACCAAGACACTGAAGGAATGGTGAGAAGACGGGGCCTGGATGGAGGCGGCCAACGGGGGCCTGTCGTGGAAGGGCACGCCTGGTCTCTGCTTGCCCTCTTCCTCTCTGCTTCCTCTTCCCCGTGGGGTAAACAGCCGTCCTTCCCCGTGCTCTCCCACCATGTTGTTTTCCCCTTAGGGTGACACTGAGCCAAATAATCCTCCCCTCTTTTAAGTTGCAGGTGTCACATACTTGGCCCTAGTGACAGAAAAAGAAAAATAACTAGTGTGAGACCATCGGTCTGGCCCCTCAGGATGTGCTCCAGCCTGCAGGCAGAAGCTTGCACTTGGTGAATTCTGGATTCCCAGGGTCCCAAATTCCATTACTTGTAATTTTATCTCTGCATAGGGTGAACTGCTAATTAAGATATAAGTCTGAGTAAGTCCTTGCCCTCCTCCATGGGTTTCACATGTTGTGTGCAGATAGAAGAGCTCCATCCTTCCCAGTGGGAGTAGATTTGCTTGATAAGAAAGTCCTTATGTCTAAATGAATTTCTAGACAGACACTTCTTCAAACTTTCTGAGTTTATATTCACGAGCTAAAAGAATTTTGTAATTCTTAAAGAATTTATGAAATGCTAACAAATTGCCCAAATCTGATACTTTTCAAATAGGGAGATTTTGGGTCAAGCTTAGATAATAATCCATTTATCTTAAGGTTAATTAAAATGCTATCTTCTTCATAAACTCAAAGGATATTTTCATTAGGTCTTTTGTGTTAGCAAGGAATATTTCTGGTGAGTTTTTCTTTTTCTTCTTTTTATTCCCCACAAGCCCATTTTTAACTAAGATAAATCTAGAAATCCACTCACCACCCCCAGCTGCACGGGGAACCGCGTGGGCCCAGCGTGGCTGATGACTCTTACATGGGCTGACTAATTTCACCGCTTGACACCAGCAGTTCATTTTGCAATTTATAGTCAAATACAGCTCTAATCTCTCTGTGCTCAGCTCATTATACAAATATTGAAATCTGTAGAAATGTCCCTCTGTGGCTTTTTGTGGTTAAGTTGGAAGAGAGCAAAGCAAATTTCAGCCAAAGAATTTTGAAACACATTGCTTTGAGGGGGAGGAGAAGGTGTGAACTTCCCAGTTAAGCATCAGAAGTTAGCTGGCTTCCTGGTCTGCGTGGCTCCCCAGCCTCAGAGCCCCACTGCCGTGGCCCTCTACCCTGGTCCAGGGCTTCGCAAACTCAGCTGAAGATGTTCACTTTCTGCTGTTGGATCTCCACACTGGACAGACACTCCTAGGTTCTCAGGAAGAAAGTATGTCTCTAAATTTCAATAACGAAAAGAAGACAGTGGAAGGTGCTTACAGTTTGCCTAAAATCATACAATAGGATCAAGATTATTAGCCAGTAGACTTGTAAAAGAAATTAATACATTGTCTCTCTCCATGGAAATTGTTTTCTTTCTTTGTCTTTTTGTTTTAGAGCTCATGGTAATCAGTGCTGATGGGGGTGCTTTGCCCAAATGAAGGCTTCTGTGACATAGAGTAGAAACAGAAAAACAAGGAAATAAGACAGAGGGAAAGTGATCCAGGTGAGAGATGGTCCAACTGTTTGTAAAAGGATGTATCTCTGATAGCCGACAAATTTTGAAAGTTACTAGAAAGTCTCTGTTCTTATCTTACCCTATGATTGAAACTAGTACACACACATCACATACGTGCACATATACAATTGTACTTGCTATGCTGTCATCTATAAATTTCTCTTAGCTTTCTTTATAGATACTACGCATATGATACACACATTGTAATGAATAAATTAACCTTACAGAGTGCATATACATGACTATTTTGTGCTAATGATTAGAGATTATGATACATATATATAATGTTAGACAATCAACCAATAATTGTGGACTGCACATACACTACTCACACACACGTGCACACACACACACACACACACACACACACACACACACACACACAGGTGTCACTTCAGTTGGTTGGGTGTAGACCTCTCTGGGCACTCTTTGGTTTTGAGCATTCTGGTAGAAGATGGGGCCTGCTGGGAGGCGGGTCACGCCGAGGGAGTAGCGTGGAAGGGTGTATTGGGATCCCCAGCTACTCATTTGTCTTTCTGCTTCCTGGCCCCTACGGAGTGAGGGTGCCTCCCCCTAGCACCACGTGGCTCCTGCTTTGCAGCCAACCTACCCTGGACTGAAATCCCGAGCCCACATATATCTCTCCTCATTTAAGTTGTGGTTGCCGGGTATTCCGTCCCCTACTGGGATAGTGGCTAGGACACATCTAATATGATCACTCCACATCATCAGATAGTGTAGTGTTTGCTGCAGGGAACATATGCTTTAAATGTGTATTTAACAATTACTTAGCATTTATTATGTGTCAGAATCTCTGCTAAGTACTTTGTACATATCAATTGATTTCATAGTTGGAGTCCCATGTGTACAGGCATCCTTACAATCTGCCTGTGTAGCACAGAGTGTTGAGTCTTGGCAGTTTGTCCTGACTTTCCCTCACACGAGCCTGCTGGGGTGGGGAAGGTGGGCTGGACCCAGCTAGCTGACTCTAGAGCCAGATCTCCTAACCACCACCAGATGGTCACTTGGACTTTTGCCTTTTTATCTATATGTTTCTCATAACCTCCTTTGCCAGAAGAGCTTTTTTTAAAAATAAAATGATCCAATAAAAAGAGGTGACCATTAAGTAAACGTTTCAGCTTCCCTCATAGAGTCCCAATTATCGGAGAAGTGTCCTAGTTGATCCCCTGGGACATACTTCCATCTTCAAAGGACGATGGTTTCACATGGGACGTGCGCCTGTCCTCAGAGTCGTGTCTCAGCGTTGATCAGATCTTTCTCACGACTGAAGATTAAACAGGTACAAGTATTTAATTGCAGGGCATCAAAAGCAGCCGTTTCTGAAGCCTTCATCATTCTCGTAACAGCAGACTCACTTCCGTTAACAAGAGGTTTTTGTTGTCCGCATCCTTTTAAGAAAAAAAACCTTTGAAAATTAAAAAAGAAAAAAATTTTGTATTTTTCTTGTCCTTTTCCCCAAATATTTGGAAAACAGAAGACAGTGTGAAACCTCCTGTGACAGGAAAATAAAGTCACCGTCACCAGGGGCGTCTGATTTGATCACCCTTGTGAAGGAATTCCCTCATGCTCTAGTCCTTTATTTGAGTGGCTTGGTGTTCAGTTCTAGTTACATCACCTGGTACCTGTACCCCGAAATGTACACTCCAAGACCCACATACAACACACGTGAAAGCTCATACACATGAACAGATATACATATGCAGACGTACCATGTAAGTAACTCTTGAAATTTTCCAATTTTTTTCCTTTTTCTTTCTTTCTTCTTTCACACACTGGGAACCAAATCCAGGGCCTTTGTACTGAGCTACATCAGCAATACTCCTACTATTAATTTTTTTGAGACAGAATCTTCCTAAGTTGTCCCAACTCAACTCAGGCTTGTGACCCTCCTGCATCAGGCTCCTAGTGTCCTGGGGTTACAGGCATGTGCCACCATGGCTGACTTGAAAACTGTAGTTTTTCTTTATCTCATGAAAAATCACTTTTCTTAAGTTTATTGTGAAATATTTAAAATAGTTCTATGAAATAGCTAACTAGAAATTATTCACAAATGTAATTCCCTACTCAGAAACTTTTGATCATTTCATTTGTTAACTTAAAAAAAATTATAGTGGCAAATTCTAACAAGATCTTGTTTAGAGACTACATATTTGTTGAAGTTATTGGAACCAAGCTGAATAATACACAAATATCAACTCCATATTTCACACCCAAATATCCTTACCCTTAGCATCGCGAATACTTGTTGTTAGACAAATAAACAGACTCTGAAACTTCAATCTTGATGTGATGGCAGATGCAAAGGAGGTTGCGACATAATGAGGGGTGGGAGTGACCCCTTCCCCCAGATGTTTCCAGTGGTATAAAACCAGAGGGGTGGACTAACCCTCTTATTCATCACTATTGGTCTAGAAACATGCTCCCCAGGTCCTCACAACTTTTATGCCAGCTATAACGCAGTGCGTGAGGACTTAGGTGTCAATGCAGCACGGCGATGAGATGTATTCTACAGGTATCTAATTAAAACACCTCCTCTGGTCCTTCTAAATGTAGCTCCAATTAAAGCCCTGGTAAGCTACGGGCTCAGGAGGCAGGGAGACGCTCTGCTGCCCTGACAGAGGGAGGCTTCGCCTGGAAGAGCAGCTCCTGCCTCAGCCCGCTCGCTGACGAAGCTCCCAACTTGTTTCTGCTTGCTGGTGGCCAACAAGGACAATCGCCTCTGTCCCACAAGGACCCTGCTGGCTTAGGATGCTCCCATGAGGTTGGCTCTTTAGGAGGGTGACTCTGTAACATACAAACTGGTTGAAGGGACCACTTAAGAGAAGAAAGCCTTGTAGACAAGAACAATATGGAAATAAGTATGGGCTCTAAGGCAGTGGTGACCAGAAACACACACCCAGCGGCCACTGTGATGCACAATACTCAATCATGTGGTTACATGCTGATGTTTGTTTAAGGCAAAGGAAAAGAAGGAACAGGAAGCAGTGTTGAGTAGTGAGACGGGTACGATGGCTTCATCATGGTCACAGCACTATTCTTGTGCTCCAAGGGCTTGGCTGTGAGCTGTGGCGTGGTGCCCGCGTGGCTGTCTCCTTTGACCTTGCTTGACCTTCTGCGTGCACCTGCTGTGAAGGTGCCCTGCGCCTCTCTGAGCTTTGCTTTGCCTTTGCCCCCTGCAGACAGGACCCAGGGGTGGGACATAGGCACAGGTTTGTGGGGGTCATGGACCAGCGTAGCGGGAAGGGGGGCTGTGCACCCTGGTCTACGACAAGCCCCTAGGAGACATGCCATTGTTACCTCTCCTCGGCCTCTTTTGGAGCAGGGGCCTCAGCCTTTGTAGGCACCAGGGACCAATTTCACGGAAGACAGTTTCTCCATGGACCGGGTACTTGTGCAGGGGGTGGTTTCAGGTCGATTCAAGCACATTACATTCACTGGGCACTTTCATACTTTCTACCCTGTTGCTTAACAATTATACAACCACCAGAACGCACAAGTGGTGGGAGCTTTGACCTGAGGTGGGGCTCAGGTGGTAATGTGAGGGCAAGGGAGGGGCTGCCAGCACCCCGGAAGGCCCTGCTTGTGTGCTGCTCATCTGCTGTGCGGCCTGGTTCCCCAAAGGCCATCCACCATCCGTGTGGTGTGGGTCCCTGGCCTTGGGGCTTGGGGACCTTGTTTTGGAGCAATGCCCCTTCCAGTCTGAAGTCTGCTTTTAAGAGGCCCTAGATTCTTGAAGATTTTTGATGCTGTAGATTTGGTTAAGTGGCTCTCTTGACATATTATGTAAGTTCCATAATAATCAGTCAAAAAGCAAATTATGAACTCAGGCTGGAAGGAAGGTGAGCGGCACGTCTTCCGGGACTTAGACAGTCCCCCCTTCCAGCTCTGGGATCCTGCGCTGCGGGGGCGGATCCATCCTCACCCCCATGCATCCGGCAGGGCGGTTGGGAGCTGGTGTGGAGAGGAGCCTGGGTCCCTGGTCACTCTCAGTCTGATAAATTACCTAATTCCCTTGCAGACACGAGACCGTATTTTGTTGTGTTTCTTATAGTCTCACCTTCAGCAATAGGCGAATCCATTCTCCGCTCTCAAACAGTGTGACTTTTTCAATATATCCGCCTAGAAGTAGGTATTAGAATTTTCTGACAATAGTACCGAAGTAAAACTTCTAACGTTATTGGGAAATGGCAGATACTTCTACTTAATTTTATTTTTCAAAATTTTAGATTTGTGATATGATGTTCATTTAAAAAAAAAATCAGTTGCTACCCTGCCCACATGGGGCTTGTAGCCCTCCTGCCTCGGCCTCCTACAATGACACTATTATATGCCTGGCTTGATTTTCAAATTTGTTTGGGTATATTTGACTCATGTTTCCAGTTTTTCTTCTTTTTTGAAATATATTTTAAAGAAAATACCAGATGTATTCTGCCTTCATAAAACAGAGACCTAAATTTTCTCTTAAAAGACAATTATTACTTGTATCCCATTCTGATTTTTTTTCGAACATTCCTAACATCATACCAATTTAATATGCACTAGTTTGAATCAGGATCCAAAAAAGTCTATCACAGTATTGATGCATTTTTTTTTAATGAAAGAAAAACTGGAAGGAATGCAGTTATCAATAGAAAATTCAGAATCCCCGGGCACGCTGCCTGAGCCTCAGGCTGCAGCTGGCTCTCCCCAGGAAGGGGCGGAGCAGGTCGCCACAAGCTGCCTTCTCACCTGGTCTACCACCCTGGAGGCTGCTAAATTTGCAAGGAAACAAAATATCTGAGTGGGAGCGATTCAAGCTCTGAAGGATGCAAAGATACCACTCCTGTATGTGAAAATAAAAATCAACCACCAAAGAATTCAAAAAAGTAAAAATGAACTGAAATGAATATTAACCCGAAAGAAATCAATTCATATTCCGGTTTACTAAATTTGCTGGGCACTATAAAAGGACTATAGAAACAAAATAACATTCCAGAATCGAAAACTACAGTGACCAGCCACACGAAATGTCACAGAACAAGCTGCGTTTTTTTTTTTTAACTGTCACACTTAAAAGCATAAAGTGACAGGCGCATGTCTCTCGTTGCTCAGAACCGGGCCTTGCATTTCAGGGAGACGCAAAACCGTCAGCCAACGTAATCAGTGCACAAGGATGAAGTGAGAAGTGTCTCCGTTCTCATCTAGGCAATCATGAAATTCCAAACACTCGTCCACCGTGGCAGGCCTTGGGGAGAAAGGAACAGATAAATGAGGCCATTCCACGGCGTAAATCACACTTAAGAAATCTGAGTTGAGGGAGAAATTCCGTTTTTGCACTTGGATACTGACGTGCTATGCAGAGATGTTTCTTCCAAAATTTTTGCTTTGGGGAAAAGTTGAAAAATTGAGAAAGTTGTATTTGCTTATTCCTGCACGTAGTTTGAATGTCTACAATATATCATGGGTGGAAAATCACCCACAGAGACACTCTTTGGGCTTTCGTAAGCTGTTCAATGTATGTCCTAACGCTGTGGGAAAGTATCCGAATAATGAGGTTGCTTCCTGTATGAGGCGCCCTCGGTGATCAGATACATATCAACAGTCGGCACATTTTGGGAAATGGAAGCTTCATTATGACGATGCCAAGTGTTACTGTATTAACTGAAATTATACCCTCACATCGTGATGTATAGATACAAAATCAATTTTGAAGTTGCCTCCTTCCCGAAGTTAATGATTTTAAGAGCTTAAACTTTTATCGTCTACTAAACATCTGTATCATTTTCATGACTAACCACAGAATTTGGAAAGCTAGTAGGACGTTTTTAAACAGAACATGGCTGTAATGACAGTATTGCTGTTACCTGACTGTAAACTGTGAAAGGAAGGTCAGTCAAGCCATGAAAAGTTTAGTAGCTGCTAACTCTCATTGGCGAAATAAAAAACTAAGTAATTCTGTTGACATTGTCTAAGTTTCTTAGATTTTTCTAAAATAGTGCTAACGTTTTTTCTGTTTATCTAAACTGAGAGTGATTATATGCTAATATGTCCTAGGCTGACTGAGATGTGAGATCCTAAACTAGTTTAGTTGATGACGCATTCTGAGACTGGGCAATATACCAGTTGGCAGGAAGTGATCTCCTTGGAATCTGATGTCAGATGTCAAAAGCCAAGAAAACTGTGACAGTGATCTATGACTTAAGTCACAGGGTGGACCCAGATGTCACCAGGCCAAGGTGCACAACTTCTTAAGGAATGGTCTGAGTTCTGCTGGTGCCTGGGGTTAGTGTTACTTGCATTACAACCTACCCAAGCCTCTTTAGGGGCATGACCGAGGGGTTTTGACTCCCGCTTGCTTGGTTCAAGAAACGCGGATAGCTGGTGGTGTGGTCTGGATGTGGCGTGTCCTCCAAAGCCTCACATGTTTGGAAGGTTCATTGGATCAAATGGCTTATACTATTGATTTCATTGGTGAAACTCAGGGCCTAGTCAAGAGGAAAGGACAAGGGGCCCCTTGCTGTTCCTGGCCATGAGATGAGCAGCTGGTCCCCAAGCCCCTCTGCCAGTGCCAGGCCCCTCCACCATCGCCAGCTAAACCTGTCGAAGCTGTGAGGGAAAATAAACCTCTGCTCCTCGAGGTTGGGAGTGCCCAGGGGTGTGTCCCAGAGACGAAAGGCTAACCCAGACAGCTGGTGACTGAACTTTGCTCAGAGAACCACCCACCACCGGGCTGTGTCCTTCCTCCAAGGCAGTTCCAGTGCACAGTTCACGTCGCAGGACTCCCGTGTGCTCACTGCCGTCTCCATGAGAGCAGGAGTCCTGCTCCTTCGGGTGCCCTCCCGTCTTGTCTAGCGCAGCTCCTGGGACCTGCCAGCCACAGACACACACACACACACACACGTCTCTACTGTGTCTCTGCTTCACATCGATAGGCCAGTGATGTGACCGACTCATGTCTGCGGGCTGGTGTAAGTCTGCCTTACGGTATGTACACATCTACACAATCCTTCATGGCCTGTTTCTTAGAGCATATCTCAGCTGTTTGGCTAGGTTTGTGTACATACGTGTACGCTTTGATGCAAAACAATTAAAATTATGTATGACACACCTTTCTGAATCTGCGCACTTTTCAAATGCTGAATTGTTGGACGTTACGGATAATCTAGTCGTCTTGACGCAAAGGAAAACCTAGATGAAAGCCCACCCGAACCCTGAGATGGGGCGTAGGGTCTCAAAATACATCAAGGACTGCCAAGTTGAGGAAGTGACTTTTTAATTTAAAATTCATGGCACCTTTGTTTTCAGAGCTCTCCAGTCAGTATCTCAGGCTTGCTTGTGAAATCAGAAAAGAAATCAAGAAAACGTGACTATGCTACTCTTAACAATAGTAAAGACATGTGCCCACACGGAACTGAAGAACCACCGCCTCCCCGGCCCGGGAACTTCCTCCTCCAGCAGCCGACGGCCCTGTGGTCCTCCCTTCCCTCCCTTCCGTCGCGCTTGAGAGGCACTCGGCTGGCGATGGAGCGGTGCGAGACTGGGTGAGAGTTAAATGTGGGCAGCTGGGATCGCTCGAGTGATGTTTAAAAATGCGTTCTTGTCCTCCGGTTTCTCTGGCAAAATTTATTTTTTCAACAACAGCAATAAGGTGACCTCCTCGTCTCCCCATCTCCGTCTTCATCCATCTCTTCCTCTTTCCGGCCCTGAATTCATTCTTATGGAGATGTCAACCTGACGCTCTCAGTGTTTTACCTAATTGGCCAGGCTCATGGTGTTCCAGCAGGTGCGCTATTTATAGTAATACTCATTGTGCTAAGACCACTTGGAGTTTCACCTGGGGACTGAAGCACAGAACACTTGAAAAAGAAGCTTTTCTTTTAAAAATCTGCTTCACGGCACGCCTCTGGTTACAGAATATGCTGGTGCTTTTCCCTCCTCGTGTTTGGACCCTAGCCCCAGTCTGACGAACCTTCGATTTTAAGGAAGTTCATGTTCAAGGGAGTAAACACTTGCCACAGACACTTCAAATTATGTGTTCTTAGATGGTTTAAAAGTACGGTTTATATTGTTGGACACCTCTGAACTGGGACTTGAACAAATTTTAAAATTCTTCTTAATTATTGATTTAAAGACAATATGTAGGCCTGCCAATTATCGGGGAACCCAGGCTATGGCGACAATGGAGATGTTTTCAGCACTCTCCCTTAGGCACTGGGTGTGATTTCTAAGACAGGTGCTGTCGCTCTAGGTGCTCTTTCTGCTAGATAAACACCTTATTGAAATAACCAGTGCCCCAGCACTGTCTTAGAGAGAAAATGAGGAAGCAATGAAAATTCTGACCTGGAATATTTTAGCGATTTGCAAAGCTTCATAAAAAAAAGATCAACCGGAGAATTATTGAATTCTTAATTTGGATGCAATTAAAATAATTTCAAAACAAAATATTATTACAAGAGGAGAGATTGTAGCACCGTTTTATTAATACCTCTGTGTGTTACACACTCATCTAATTTCATGAACCCTGAAGAATGTCAACTGTACGGTAAAATTTGTTGCCCCCATGGTTTTACATGAAAGCTGCCATGGTAAAATTACGTATATTGTCAAAATATTTAAAGATATAAACCACGCAATTCCTTTTCACTAAGAATTCAAAAGCTGATTCCACATAAACCTAGCATTTATAGCATTTTAAAGGTTGAAAATAATGAAACTGATTCATGAACTAACCAGTCACAGGCTAGTAGTTTCCATTTATCCACATTAAGAGGCTCTGGAAATGTGTTATGCAATGTGGGAGTAGGCAACCTTCTTCCGAAAATCCTTGTTTGAGAAACTTTAAATTTTCGTTCCCCAACTGCGTGTGTGGTGTGCATATTTGGTATGCATCTGTCGGTGCTGGGTGAAGCGATATTCTCTCGAGCACCCTTTTCCTGCCTAACGGAGATGGTACGTCCCTGAGCAACTACCTCTCTGCCCCCACATCCCCCGCCCCAGCTCCCAGCCCCCAGACCCCCCGCCATTCTTCCCTCTAACTGCGCAAGCGCAGTGGCTTCCGTGGGTTCTACGTAGGAGTGGGTTAGGTGGCACCTGCCAGTCTGTGGCTGCCTCTTTTCCTTTAACGTAACATCTTCCAAGTTACCTATGTTGTCACAAATGCCAGGAATTTCTTCAAGGTTGAATAATAGTCCATTGTTTTCATACACCACATTTTCCTGGTCAGTTTATCCATTGACAGACACTTGGGTTGAGCCCATGTCTTGGTCCCCGTAGTGAGTGTGGAAGGAAAGGTGTCTCTTTGGCTCACTCACTTGGTTCGTCTTGGAAGCAAACTCAGGACCGGGGTGGCAGGTCACACGGTCATTCTATGCTTGTTGCATGCGGAAGCCTCCTGGTGTTTCGTGTAACGAGTGTACCAGTTCACGCTCCTCCCAGCACCATGGCAGGATTCTTTATTCTCTACGCTCTCACCAGCACTTGTCAACTTTCATCTTTTTTTAAAAAAATAGCTATTCTAACAGGTGTGAAATGAGACCTTATTCTGGTTTAATCCGTGTTTCTCTGATGATTAATGATGGTGAGCTTTCTCACGCACCTGTTGCCATTTGTATACCTTCTTCTGAGAAATGTCTGTTGACGTTCTTTTCCCTCTCCTCTCGAGCTGTGTGCGTTTCTTGCACACGTCGTGTGTTAGTCCTGTTGCAAGTATCTTCTGCCTTCTCGCAGCCTGCTTCTTCATTCCGAAGGTCGTGTCTCTGGCTCTGCAGGAGCTTCAGCTGGAAGTGGTCCTGTTTGTTCAGTTAGTTCTACATTTTTTTTTTTTTTGGTTGCCATGTGCATCAGCTCACAATCCAAAATCATTTTCTGGACAAATCCCAGGCACAGGAATGTTTATTATTTCAATTGAAAACTACCAAGGTCACAAAAAATGTATTATCAGGAGGTAATTGTATCCCTGGAATTCCACAGAAGCACAGCACTTTGGACAAATTGTATTGCAGGGAGAAAAGTTCACGATAATGCCTAAGATTGCAAGAATCAAACACGTGCGCACACACACACACACACACACACACACACACACACACACACACACAAATTAATCACTGGGGTTGGTATATATAATGGTGTGAATGATCTTCAATTAAAATTTTATAATCACTATTGTGATTTCATTTTCCCTCTTGAAGTCAGGATAAAAATAATCCCCTAATCTTTAGTATTCACCAGAATTCTTTCCTTCTTTCTTTCTTTCTTTCTTTTTTTCTTTCTTTCTTTGTTTCTTTCAACAAAAGCAGGCACTTATGTGTATGTGCATTAGTGATACAGTTTTATTTTAAGTATATTCAAGTGTCATGTTGCATTCTCTGCTTTGTTTTTGAACAATTATATAACCACGAGGTGACATGTCATAGCCTCAAATCCCAGAAATAAGAGACACAATGTGCTAATAAAAAATGTCCCCAAACACCAGCAGAACAATATAGCGATAACGTCCTCTGTGGAGAAGTGGGACTGCTCAACGTGTACTCGCTGGCACTCAGCCAAGGGACTCTTTAACTCCATACCCACTATGACCTCCCAGTTGACCTGCCTTTGTGGTCAACACTGAGAACAAAATAAAAGCCATGTCAAAATGTAGCTCTCCGTGTTGTGGAACCCACTGGGAAACCCTCGTGCCCTGTTCTCCGTGGCTGTGGCCAGGCTGGCCCCTCTGTCCCATCGAAGCCTTTCTGGGAACTTTGGTCTGCTTCTGTGTGGTCTTTGATCCATTAGCCACATCTAGAAAAGTGACTTTGTGGTAAGTGATCTTTTCCAATGATATCCAAACTCTGGAGGAATTACCCATGGTGAAGACAATGCCCAATTTTTTGCCTTTTGCCAGCCTCCAGAAACACCTAAACAGCAAACGGCCTGCGGGAGTCTTCTCCAAGCTGGGGACTCACCCGGCCTTGGGCCCTCTCTCTCTCCTCCCAGGTGGACCACAGAATCGGTTCATCTTCTCCCTCCACCCAAAGTATCTCTCCTCTGTTCTGACACTGGGGAAGAAGACGCTTGTTCCCATTCTCAAACAAAACATAACTTCAGGCCTGAAAGAAACTGAAATTAATTTGCCTTCAATAAAGTTCCAAAGTTGGCTTTCCTACATTAGCCACACGTTGTGCAGAGCAAAGGTGTTCTCACTAGCCACAAAGACTTTTCATTCTTTGTTTTAAAAGAGTTTGCATCCTTGTTCTTGCAAACATTTTCCTCATAACACTGGTGAGTCTGAGGTTGGATATAGTTAAAAAATTATTCTCTGAGTTTTGAAAGAAAACACTAGAGTTGGTTTTTACATTCAGCCACACACTCCCACCAGCTGTGCGTCCCTGTGTGCACACAGGAGAGCTGTCACGGGCGTGCAAGTCTATTTCTTTTTCTCTGCCAAACAAGCAACACATTTTCTTAATGAATAGTAACTTTTCCTCCTCCTCCTCCTCCTTCCTCCTCTTCTTCTTCCTCGTCCTCTTCCTCTTCTTCGATTCAGACCATATCAGCTCATGTGTCTTGTCACCCCCGAGCGAACACCGCTGCATCCGGCTCTCGCCTCCTGTGCTTGCGGACACAACCAACAGTGCTCACGGTCACTATGTTACTCTACTTTTCCTATGAATAGATGCAGGCCCGTCATGCCAGCCCTCTGGGATGCCGAGGCAGGAGGGTTGCGAGATCAGCCTGGACAACTTATGACTTAGCAAGACCCAGTCTCACCTGTCTCAAAATAAAAATAAAAATAAAATAGCCTGGGGAAGTGGCGTGAAGGCCCAGGGCTCCATTCCATCCCCAGCACTACCAAATATATTAATAATAACAATAATAATTATAATAATAATTAAGTTGGAGACTGTCTTAGGCTGCTTCAGTCACTTTGCTCTGACCAGACGTAACACCCTGCACCCACAACTTAAGGAAGAAGAGGCTTGCTGTAATTGCTTTTCAGAAGTCTCAGTCTACACGCAGTTGATGGATTCAAGGCAGAAGTAGCGACTGTGGAAGAGCTTGGTGCGGAGGATGGCTGTTGGTCACAGGATAGGCAGGAAGCCGAGAGAGAGGGGAGCAGCCAGGGAGGGAGGTGCCACCTCTAGGCCCCGCCCCCAGAGCCCCCTTCCTCCAGATAAGCCCCCGTCCTGGCGGCACAGGAGCTCAGTCATGGGGGAGTCCCCCAGTGAGCATAGTGCCCCAAGGGCCCATCACCTTCTGAGGGGCAGTTCAAATTTAAGCCACAGCCAAGCCTTGCACATCTTTGCCTCAGAAGAATGCTTTTAATTCCTCATGAGAGACATCGTAACCACCAGAGGCCCCCAGGCAAGCACGGGCCCATTCACTCGAGGCGAGAATGTCGGACCTCATGTGTCCAGTCCATCCTCAGCTTGGCCATGGGTGTTGTTCTCAGATATCTCTGGCTACTTGAGAGAAGCAGAATTTCTTTTCCACATGGGGTATTATGGAATCCATTATTTATTGGGCCTGCAGTGATTTCTTTCCCATGTCTGCACTGAGAGCATTCTGCTGGTAAGTTTCGCTTCTGTTATTGCTTTTCTAAGCATCTTATAGGGTCTAAAGAAAATTAACAGTCTACCATTACCCAGAAACCCCTGCTCCTGGCAGTAAGTCCTAGCGATTTCTAACCTTAAGCGTAGGCTAATGTACTTTCAGAATTTTTTTTTTTGGGGGGGCAATGCTAAAATTTAACAGCTCCATCTTTGAAAAAAAAGAAATTAAAAGAAAATCTGATTGTCTGTTTTTTTTCAATCTCCCTTTCTCCTCAGGAATAATTTCCAAACATGGAATTAAATGGATCAACTGAGACCCAGAATATGTATCCATCGAGATTGGTTATGAAACTCATGAAGAGTTTAATCATTCTTTCTAATACTCACTTTTCCACCCACTAAATCATTACCTTCATTAGCAGTGATTAAAACTGAGCCTCCGAGCTGGCAGAGCCTCCCGGATTCTCACATCTTTCTAATGACTAGAGTCAAAAGCGCCCTTCTGGGAGAATGAGCTCTTCTCAGAGCCCACGGACAGAGGACCCGGGAAACAAGTGTGAGTCACAGTGGCTGTGGAGGTAAAGGGACCGCGGTTCAACTCAGGACACACACTTATTTATAGAGCCTAATTTTGTGTGTAAAATCAATCGTTATCATCAGGATCATCACAAAACATGAGGCAGCAGATGCAAATGTCAATAATTGCTCATTACTCTTGGCTGAAGTAAGATCCCGTATGTAGCCGCAAAGTTAATCGCCACTTTATTGAAGAGCTCATCAGGAAGCCTTGAGTGCAGGGACAAAAGTGGTCATTGTGTGGAAACAGCCACCTGTCCCCTAGTGTACTATGAGGTATGTTTTTTATCAGATGTGACATGGCTAATACATACTTGTTACAAGAGCAATGGTTGTAGAGAGGCTCAGTTCAGTCATTACTGAACTCATGATGGAACACATGGCTGATTTCCAAACGACCATGACAGACGTAACGGATGGCGATCCATCCTTTCCGATCTCATACGTGTCACAGAGAGAGGCGGGCGGAAAGAATTAGCTTCCCCATCATTTCTGCAAACAGTTGACTTTTGTTCTTGGGACAGTTGGTTTTGGGAAAAATCATCCTTTAGTCATCAGTGGACACAGACCTGGCAAGGACTCGGGAAAAAGAGAGAGGAGAGAGAGAGAGAGAGAGAGAGAGAGAGAGAGAGAGAGAGGGGAGAGAGAGAGAGAGAGAGAGAGAGGAGAGAGATTTTTTAAAAAAAGTACGTCACTAAGCATGATGTTCTCAAGTTTCTTCCATTTGCCTCTAAAAGCCTCCATGCTATTGGACTTTATAGATACATAGTATTCCATTGTGTATAAATACCAGTTTGTGTGTCCATTGGTTTGTGGATGGGTATTTTGGTGACTTCCATATTTTAGCTATTGTTAGTTGTGCTGCTATGAACATGGGTATACATATATCAGAAGCAGAAGGTGAAACATCGAATGGTTTCTCTGATATGATAGACCCAGATCACAACACCTATGGAACTTAAGACGAAAGACAAAGTGAAAGAGGGGGTAGGGTGGGGGAGGAGGGAGAGAGGGGTGGGTAGGGGTAGGGACAAAAGGAGAGTGGGAAAGCCCTTGTCACCTTGACAAGATGGGTATGTGCACAAAATGCTCAACTACATTGCAAACCTTGAATTTTGCACGTATACATATCAATAAAATGTGGGGGGGCGGGGAAAGTACGTCAAAGGGGAAGAAAAGGATAGAATTAAAGGCACAGGAATAAAGTCACTAGAAGAGATTTTAGAATAACCATCTGATAGAATAGATGGTGTTATATATTTAAATTCTCATCCGAGTCTCTATAAAAGATTGAAATAACGTGACTATTGGAGAAAATGGTCACAATATTTGGACTAGGGCTCCCGTCACTACTTTTCTTGTCCTTTGTATCTTACCCCTCCAGGCTAACTTTTGGAGTTCTGTCTCTGTCGGAGGCAGCAGCTTCTCGGAGCTATTATCATATGATTGTCCCAAGCTGCTGAATTATCAGGCTGGGAAAACAGATGTGAGAGAAAATTCTAGCATGTGTTTTCTCTTTTAAATGAAATGCTAATTTGGCAATGCTACTGCTTGACCCAATGGACGCCATGGCTGTAGGGATTAAGCAGAAGTTCGTCATGGGGTGTAGAATTTACTACTACCACCTGCTCATTTACCAGCTCCGTTATGCTCATTTAAAAACGTGAAGAAATCTCTACCATCCTGGGGTTTGGATTTCAACAAATTGCAAATAAAATGGCTCCCTACGCTCACCCTCGTAGGCGTGTGGGTTTGGTGCTTTAGGTTCCAAGTTGTTGTCCTGCAGACTGCACAACAGAATTCTGGGCACAGTGGTCCGGCGTCTGGCCATCTGTTGAGTGACTTGATATCACGTGTCAGAAGGCCTGGGCACTGAGGAGGACTTTATGAAAGAGGCATGAGGGACAATGATGGGAAGGGCGGGAAGCTTCTGGACGCAAATGCACGTTGAGAGATAAGGCGGGAAGAGGGACCCCTGTGCGATGGGTAGGAAGTGGTGAGCATACGGACAGAAGGACCTTCGGGAGGGGTGACAGCAGGAGGAAGTACAAGGGCGCACACCCATAGAAGCACAGGAGAGAGAGCAACAGCAGAAGGAACACCCTGGTGACTAACTTTGATCTTTAACCCGTCTCGAGAAAGAAAGAGGCCTGCAGGATAAGGAAATATGCGAACCAGAGAACCAATTTGAAGCAGTGGGTTTCATGACAACAGGGCGATGGCAGGTGGGAGCAGCGGTGCGCCACTTCCATGAAGGGACCGAACAAGCAGATCGTGGACTGGGAGGAATGGAGTGGGACCGCTGGGGACCAAGATGTGAATAGCAGCGTGGGAGGCTGTGATCAAGAAGGGAGAGCGGGGAACTCTTGGATCCACACGTGGCGACTCACTAAGGAAGGAAAAAGAAGGAAGGGTGAGGCGTGCCAGGGATCCAGGAGGCAGCCCAGCCCTGCTGTTAGGCAAAGGTCGGTGTTAAGGGGTCATCGTCTTTGAAGAGAAAACAGGTACGTGGTATCAGGACTAGCATTGGCCTTGAGTTAGATTCAGACAATGTCCAATTAAGAGGGAAGCACTTCAATCCAAATCTACGTGTCTTTCCCTTGGAGCCAGTGCTCCTTAGAGGGTATTTTTCTTCTCCTTGGCAACAGATAGGGGATTCTGAGTAACAAGATGATGACTTTGAAGCCTCCTGAAATTACGGAGTGATGGTTTTACAGGATGTTTTTTAATTGAAAATCCAAGTGGTCTAGGACAGAATTATGGGACAAGGTGTTCCATGAGGGAGTCAGGAAGCAGATCACAACCGAGATCACGCAGTCAGGGTGGGGATGATTTTGGAAAGGCGAGGAGAGTCAAAACAAAAGGTAAAACACATGGAAGCTGACTGAGGAAAACGTGAGCCTCTCTGTGAGATGCCAGAGGAAACATGAACAATTAATTAATCAGCTAATTGATTATTTTGGTGCAACTCCGAGCCTTTGGAGAACCCAGGACCTTTGCACTCAGCTGCATTTCCAGCCCCTTATTATTTTTTTCCTTTTGATATTGAGACCAAGCCCTACTAAGTCACTAAGTTGCACAGACTGGCTCAAACTTACCATCTTCCTGCCTCGGCCTCTCACAGAGCTGAAATTACAGGCCTAGGCCACCAGGTCCAGCTTGTCTTGTGTAATTATATTGCCAAAGTAGCTGCCCAAAGCTTAAGACAGCCTCAGGCAGTGCCGTCCAAAGGTGGCCACCTGCAGGCCATGGGCAATGAAGACTTCTGCTCTTCACAGACTCTCTGAATGGGAGGAAGAGGCAGCCAGGGCAAAGACTGCACAAATCCATCGATACCGAGAGACAAAATATCTACTACCATCTACAGGCCACATAATGAAGGGCACAGACTAGGTACGGAGTGAAGAAATTAAAGAAATGAGTAAGGAGTGAGAAGAAGAGGAAGAAGAAGAAGAGGAGGAGGAGGAGGAGGAGGAGGAAGAGGAAGAAGAAGGCTTGAGGGAAGCTTTTGCACAGAGAGGGAGGACACCTGGAACAAGTTGGCACCTGGCCAGAGATGGCCCAGAGCTGGGCGTGTGAGCAGTCAGAGAAGGTGACGCCTGGCAGGAGGAGGCACCTGCCTGAAATAACTAACCCTGAGTAATGACTGATGTCAGGGCCACCAAGCAGGCATGGCACGAGGAACAGCCAAGAACGGGAAGCAAGAGCCCTTGAAGGGCCGCTGTGAAGCCTTGGGGATGGTCCGGCACCACACGGCATTTGTAGCGCACAGGCCTTTTTCAAACAGAAAGATTTAGGTTTAGATTCTAAACACATTCCTGGCTTGACATCGAACCATGCCTTCACTTTCGTGAGCCCCAGGTGGGTGGTGCTGCAGTGGAGGGGACCGCGTCTGCTGAAGGACCCTCGCAGGATGGTCCTGAGATGTCTGTGCAGTGGCCTTTACGTGGGTGTTGGTCCCCGTGCCAGGGATGACCACGCTGACGTGTAGAAACAAAGGCACTCCAGTTCGGGCGTTTGCAGAACTGAAGCTTCAGCAGGGAGGCAGGCTGAAAGGGGTGACAGATGTTAAGAAAAAAATAAAAGCCAAGCCAAATCTGATGAAGAGAGCTGTTGGAGGGGGTGCTGCGGGGAATCTGCGGCGTGGGGCGTCGGGAGAGTCAGGAGAGCGAGCCTGGGTGTAAGTCTGCAGGTGCCTGGGTGTAAACCACAGGGGAGCTTTTCCGGCAGAGAGCGCGGCAGTGCACCATCCAGGCAGAACGCGGTGGCCCGAACTGTGGAGAACATTTAGGATGTACTAACGGGGATAGGCATGTCACTTCTTGATAAATAATTTATCATGTAAAGCATGAAATGACTTTCCAAGTCATTCTAGATGAGTGGCGAGTGAAATATATCATAAGACTCAGGCTCACAACCAGTACTGTGGCCGAATGAGAGGAGGTGACTCAGAAGTGAATGAAGTGGGGGACGGAGGGTCAGATCACAGACCCATCCTGGGTTCCGACCCTCCTGATTCGGGCAGCTCTGCCCCACCTGAGACGGTGCCTTCGTTACACTGTGTGGGATAACGGTGAGGGGGCATTGTCCCAAGCCATGGACTGAACGATCATGGCTAAATCCCATGACGTGGACTGGGGGGCTGTACTGAAAGGAGGGGAAGGGTGTAAGATCTTCAAACAGAAGTTGGGGTTCGATCTCCTGAGTCAGACTCTTGTTTATTGATTCATGCCAGAAAAGACTCGGCATTGCCCGCTAGGACCTCATTTCTTCACTCATGAAGAAATGATTTCATAAAAGAGTCCCCTCAAGCAACCCCAAATTGCAGGGGAGTCTTAGGAAAAAGCTAGCCCAGGGGAGCTGCGTTGGTTAGTGCTCTGACTGATTTCAGGTAGTAGCTGCTGAATCTCATGCCATATTTTGTTAATTTCTGCTGGTACAGTGTAGATAGCTTATGAATGATGGACTTTTTTTTTCCTTCTTCTTTTTTTCCGGGCACTGAGGATTGAGCCCGGGGACATCACACTGAGCTACGTACACAGCTCATTTCCATGTTTGGTATTGAGACAGGGTCTTGCTAAGTGACAATATTGCCCAGGCTGGGCTCCGACACATGATCCTCTTGCCCGTGTCTCCCAGAGCGCTGGGATTACAAGTCCGTGTCACCAGGCCTAGTCTGATGGAACTCGGACCTCATTGAGGTCCACGGAGATGTGCACATCCTGTTCTGCTTTGCCGGTTTACTAACATAGTCGAGGCATTTTTCTACATGAGAAGCCATGGGATGGGCAGAAGACAAGAGGGTCCTTGGCAGTTAATTTTCTGTGTCAAAGCTTTTCCCCAAATTCCCTTCATCTATTTAGAACACATCACATTGACTATCTGCTCATTCCTGTTGCAAGGAAGATTGTGCGTGCGTGAGTGCATGTTTGTGTGTGTGTGTGTGTGTGTGTGTGTGTGTGTGTGTGTGTGTGTGTGTGTCCAGGGGCCTCCTCACCCAAGGACTCAACTCAAGGCAGATTTAAAATGTTGGAGAGAAATGCACCTGTCCTAACATAGAGAAGCTTACTTTTCCTTCTTGTCACCATCACTAGTGAATACTGCACGGCCCCAACGTGCATGACAATCTAGAGATGGTTTCCAAGCACGGACCGGGACGGGTGCAGGTCCCCTGTATGTGCTGCTCCTTCTTATAAAAGAAAGTTGGACTTCTGCAGGTTTGGACATTGGTAGGGAGTCCTAAAGCTAATTTCCTCAGTGTGTGGTTCCTGGACACCCTCCCACCAGGAGGAGGCTGGAGGCTGTTGCCCTGGTCTTCAGTGAGACCCGGCAAAGGGCCGTGTGGCCACCAGGGGGCTCTGCCGCAGGTACCAAACTGTCCTGGAGACAACAGCGAGAAAAGATCTCGGCACCGTTTAACGAAAGACCACAGCGTGAAAAATACAGGAACTACCGGGAACAGGAAGCAAATGCCAGAGGGGTGGTGCTTGGGTGTCAGTGTTGGTCAGAGACCTGCGCAGGGGCTGCTGGGATCTGCCCGGACCTGCCTGTGGGGTCCATGTAGGGACAAGGGAAAGTGAAGGCCTCTCGGCAAAATAGGTCAGATGTGGCCAATAAAGTTATTTTCAGAGTGTCATTTTTGTTTCATATTAAGAAAACAGGATAAAAGCAACGAAGCTTCCGGAAGCTTCAAATGTTATCCTCCTGAGTTTGGAGGGAACAGTAAGCTTCAGAGGAGCCGCTACACCCAGAAAGACAGAAGGTAGCGGGCAGCAACAAGACCTTCAATAAAGCAAGCAAATCATATATTATTCAAAGAAGGTTTATGAACACACAATGGAACTGAATTGATAAGAAGATTTAAAATATTTTTAGAGGCTGCAGCAGATCACAAGGTAAAGTAGACAGCCTAGAGAGGGTTATGCACAGTGCTAGTTAAAGCCATTTTGGTATCTCAGAAAAAGAGGGCGTGCTTTTCCATATAAAAAAGTGGGAAGGCTTTTGCACATCATCAGAGAAGGTGATTTAATGAGTCGCGGCGCCGGGAGAAATGGTCAGGCTACAGTTAGAATGTTGTCCATTTCAAGAATCGAATATGATGGTTTTTGGCCTGACTGCACTCACGTGGCGTTCTGGTTAGAAAAGACACTTCAGGTGGTTTCGCGTGGCTCATTCATTTCAAACTTCTCAGGACTTGTTTTGTGGCCTGTCACGGCACCCCATTCCACCTGCTGGAGGAAAGCACGCCTTCTGCGCTGCTGGGCACACTCCCCGGAGTCCCGGGTACAGGGCCTGTGGTCATGCTGTGTCCTCCATTCCCGTCCTGACCTTCCGTGCGCTGCTTTGGCCATTGCTGAGCCAGTCTGTTGACTTTTCGTATTGTTTTATTGCAGGACTGTTCATGCGTCCCTTTACCTCTGCCGACGTTTGCTTTGCATACTCGGGGCTCTGAGTGTTTGCACATGCATGTTTAATAAGCTGACCTTCAGTCACCGTGCGCTGTCCTCTCTCGTCCCTTGGAAGAAACATTCAGAGGGAATGCACTGCCACGCTAGGACGGTCACACTTCCATTGCATTCCCAGGGTTCCTGATCTATCTGTCTCTCTACGGGAAGGTTATGCTGTAAGGGCTCTCTGCGCCAAGAAGCCACGCCGGTGACCCTTAGCCAGGGTGGCGTTCCCCTCCAGCCGAGGTGAATTCTTGGATCCACAGAGTCTCCCATAGATAGCACAATGAATTTGCCCTTGGTTTTGTCCTTTTAGCCTTTCTGCCCACCACCAAAGTGTTTAGTTTTTGTATCTTACAGTGATTCCTGACAAGGACAGACTTTTTTCTTTTTCTTTTGCTACTTGTGTTCTCTTTGCCTTATAGATTTTTTTGTTCTTCATTTCACTTTTTCCTTCCCACTTTTCTGATTTTATTGTCTTCTTTTGTAAGTAGCTTTTTTCTGAAAGATTATTGTATGCATTGGGTTAAAACACTTTCAATTATAGCTAATCTAAGTTAATAGCTACTTAATTTCAACCACATAAGAAACTCATTCTTATATTAACCTCTTCTGTTACTTGGGTAACAAATTATCTCTCTGCATGTCACGTGTACAATAATATACTAGTTTCTTTCAATAAATTTTTCTATGAAACCCTACAGATAATAAAAATGGCTTTACAAACCTAGAATGAAATCATTCTCATTTTATAGTCACCCAGATATTTACTTCTATATTTCTGAGACAGATATTCTAATGGATATCTTTCCATCTTAAACAACTTCGCGTTGACGTCTGATGTCCTTCCAACTCAACATGGTTGAGTCCCATGAGTATGTCTTTTAGGGCAGATCCACCTGTACCACATTCCTCCAACCTTCATTTTCCTTGAAATATCTTCATTTTCATTTAGTTTTGGAAAGAAAAACTTCTGTCAAGTAGAGACCATCAGTTTGTGTATTGTCTTTTGTTTCATTTTGTGCCCTGCACATCGAAGGCAGCATCTCACTGTACTCGGCCTCCAACGTCTGGGCGGGAAAACTCACTGACTCTCTTGTCTGAAGTCAGCATGTACCCAGTGGGTCATTTATCCTCTGTTGCTTTCTCAGGATTCCATTTGGATCTGTCTCTCCATGGGATGACATGCTGTACGTGGTTTATGGCTTTGGGCTTATAATGCTCAAAGGACCTGAGCTTGTGGGATTTGTAGATTCACGTATTTCATCATAACAGCATGTGGGCATCCCACGAGGCCTGTAAGATCTACTTACTTATTATTTTTTTTACTTTTCATCCTTTGATTCTCAGTTTCAACAATTTTTATTATTCTATATTTGAATTCACCGATATTTTATTCTGCCTGTTTAAAATTGCTCTTAAAGAATTTAAATTTGCTTTCATTACATCAATTGTACTTTTTGGCTCAAAAATTGGAGTTTTTTTACTCTTTTTAATTCTGGTTAGCTTATATTTTTCTTTATACATGTACGCTTTTCTCAATTTTCTTTAATTCTGAAGGTACTTTCCCTCATCCTTGGACCCAATTTTAAGACGAACATTTTAATATTTTTCTTGAATGTCCGGTGCCTGAACTCCCTGGGAGTAGGGCTGGCATCTGCACTCCACAGGAGTGGGGCTGGAGCCTGAACTCCACAGGTGTGGGGCTTGGCAGTTTCATTCCTGGACAAGTGTTGTGTGTTCCCCTTTCACTGCCTCTTCTTTTGTTGTTTTGCAAAACAGGATTTGGTATAATGTGGCAACTCAGGAAATCAGAGTTATACTTCTTTCCTGTGATTTATTTTTCCCTTTGTGGTTATTGAAGAATTCAGCATGTTTGTTTTGAGAATATTTTTTCAAGATCTTTATACAAAGAAACTTTCCTATTTTGTGTGTTTAATGAAATCTCTTCCCTATTATCTCATATTCAGCTAATACACTGATACAGGCTTTTTATGGGTGCCAAGAGTTGAAACATAAAACCAGAGAGAGAAAGAGAAAAAACCTTTAAGCACCTTACACACTAGATGAAATAGAACTTCATAGTATGCATATTAAAACTTGGACAATAATTATGACAACCACTCTCAAGAACTTTTCCAGAAGAAACCTAAGATGAAGTCAGGTTTGAGACAGTTTAAAATTCTCTTAATTTTTTTTTGTGCACACACACACACACACACACACACACACACACACACACACACACTCACACACTCACACACACACACACACACACACACTCACATACACATACACAGATGTATCCAAACACACATTTATTCCAAGTTTCTGTGTCCTTTATAGTGCCAATGTTTAGTAGGTTTTTAAAATGAATATGAAAGATGTTAGCTACAAATGAGGCCACGTTTTCCTTGTTAACTGATACATTGTTGTTGCTTGTGGGTTTGCTAGGCTTCACACTGAGGGTCCGTGCCCGCTGGGCAGGGCTCTGCTTCTGGGCCAGAGACCATCCCCGCTGTAGTTCCTCCTGAAACTCACACTCAGGTTCACTTTCTACTGGAATTTAGTAGAAATTAAGTTTTCTCAGCCTAGCAACTAAATGAGGTGTTGTGAATTATGATTGTCTGAAATTGCCTACGGTCAGATTTGCTCGCTGATATGAGCAATTTTGCCTGCTATCAACACTCTCGAAGAAACAGCTGTTATAAACCTACGTTCGGTGCAATGCACTGTAGCTTTATTTTACTAAGTAATTTTCTTCTTATGCCCAGCTCAATATCTTCTGAAGGAAGTCTTTGCAAAATTCTACACTAGTATCACTTACAATTAGTAATGCTATTATTTTAAATGAGATATAAAATACATAGTGGAGTAAAATCAACACTATTTCAAATCCCATTTAAACAACTCATAATAATTATGAAAGGCTGACATTTTCCCACTAAAAGCCATAGTGCATTTAATAAAATCTAGTATCTACTAAATTCCTTTAAAGGAATGTTCAGTTGCTACCATGCCATGATAATGCGTGTGTTGCTCCCAAAGCGGAGGTCATGCTTGACATGAAAACACCATAAGAAAACACTCAATGAAAAAAAATCAGAAATGTGACATAGATGGATCCAGCTGTTTTAGTTATTAAGCCTTTGTCTTAAGAAACTATTAGTGCTATTAGAATAAAAAGTAAGGCTTATAATTTGTGATTTTGTAAAAACCACTAAAAAAGAGGCTTACAAGTGACACTTTCGGGTTACCTGATTGTCTGGGGTGTGCTACTTTCCCTATTTAAAAACAAAGCAAAGGAAAGACCAAACTTACAAATGTAAACAATTCGAGACTACACATATATTCTAAAAATGCGCCTCTTGGGAGTTGATTCTGAGGCTTCTGAGTAGATGCTAGACACTAGGCTCAATAACTGAGATGAATCTAGTTTAACCGGAACTCTGCGAATGATCAATATGTACAATGTGAGAACAAGAGAAGCCGAGGATGAATCGCAAACTAACACGTGGTACTTAGAACGAGGTTGGGCTTTTTGGTACGCTGTTTTTCTTTCATCGTGCCTGAATCCTGTCTTCCTATCCATACGTATGTAACATGAGAGCTTGTTTGTGTAATGTACGACCAGCTAAGCTTCAATTACCCAGCTACAGGCACTATTGCAGAGCCGCACTTCGATGTTATTGGTCCGGGAACAGCAGTTTTCCATCGCAGGGAAGTGGTTTTAGGTGCTTTTGGAGCTAATTACCCATCGCGCTGTTCCATAGGCGCTCAGCAGGATTGCCCACGAAGACAAGCGCACGTTACCGATGGTGTCCTGTGCAGGAAACACTCTTCACCGTGCAGCTGGCCGCATGCACGCTCAGCTATCAAGTAGGGAACACCTCTGTGGGGTGCAGTCCCCAGCCCCGAATCCTTCCACAATCTTGGCACTGTGAGAGACCCAGCAGGCACCCATTGCTGTGAGGGCTGCGAGCCCTCCTCAGGGGCCCCTCCTGCCCCACGGCGTGGACGTTCCTGTAACAGAGCTCTGTCTTTCTTACTCCTTGTGTGTGTCCTGCACAGTTCTTTGTTTGGGATGCGAAGAGCCTGGACCCAGACCTGAGACGTCCTTCTGGTGGCACACTTGCCTGACGTGTTCCTATGAGGAAAACATACAGCACACTTGCACATAGTGAGACACAGTCCCAAGATAGAGAAAGGCAGGGGGCGTAGCATAATGCGTTTGTTGTGTGAACATAGAGGCCAGAAGTGGCTGGAGGATCACTGGCTTTCCAATGGCCCCTTGCAGGTACCTCTCCCAAGGCTGACTCCCTCTTCTGGAGAAACGCTCCTCCATCTCCTGGCTCCACGGACTTTTGCTCTTCTGAACATTTTGTTTCTGTCTGTAGTGGTTTGCCCAGGGGTGAACATAAGGTCAAATTCTACCTCCTCAGCTTCCTTGCTGGGAAGCAGGAGCCTCGGTGGGTTGGCAGCCCACACGCCTGGGCCTTCCAGATAGCAAATCCCCTGGTCAGTTGCCTGCAACTGGAAGCGCGGAGCAGTGACCTGCAGGAGAGAAGGGGCGTGTGACGCCATCCTTTGAGGAAAGTCCCCAGGCTCGCTCTGCGGTGCTGGAGTTGTTCTGTTCAAAAGCAGCTTCTATAGGTCCGTGTTTCTACAGGGTTTCTTGAAGTACTGCTCTACCCCTTTCACATCCGCCTCACACTCCATTTTTATATCAAATTGTTGGGTATTTAAAAATCTAGTTTTCTGAATAAGGTGGGACCACATCCGACAGTATTTGAAATAAAATAAAGACAGCTTGACTGAGGCTCCTGGTGAGGCAGCCGCAGTTTGCATTGGTGGTGGCCACTTTAATTTCAATCATGTTTTAAAATCAGGGACTGGGAGCCACCTTGCAGGTAAGTTGTACCAGAAGAGTCATCTTCGTCGCTCCTGGCAGAGTCATGGAGGACCTGGTCAGACCGGCTGACGTGGCTTGTGTAGTTACCCGCCAAGCATTGCCCTTTAGTCCTCAACGTCAGGACTAACGGAGGAGCAGCCGACCGGAGCTTCTCCCCTGCGCCTGCTTGCTCCCTGCGGTCGCGGTGGGGCTCTCTGGGCAGGCGCTCGGTCCTCCCGGGCCCTGAGAAGCTGTCAGGGAGAGAGGCCCACGCAGGAAGCACGGAGGGGAAAGTGCAAATAGATGTGGTTCCTGGGAGCAGGGAGGCAAGGAGCCGCCACGGGGCCTCCCTGCTGTCCCTCAGAGCCTCAGGGCCTAGATCCAGGAGGCTTCATCCCCAGAAGCAATCCGCGCCCTCTCCTACGTCAGGGAGCTGTCCAGCACTGCGGGAGCTCAGCCCCAGGCCACGCTAAGCGTCTGGGGTCAAGTCTGGGTTCACAGGTCACTGGTTTCTGGTAAACCAGCTGTTCGGGCTAATTCATGGAAGACCATAGAGATATGTTTGCCGTATTTAATTATAGTCCATAAAATAACCATACAGATGTGCTGTTGGAGACGAAGGCACATTATTGAATGAGAACAGGAATAAAGACTGATAGAGAAGAAACAGCAGCGACTTTTGAGATCATTGCGGCCTTCTGTTTACCTTCAGTTGTCAGCCAGCAGTGTGGGGCAGGGTGTATGTGGCCAACTACTGATGTCCGGTGTCCTTGGGGACACCGGGCACTGCAGCGCCCCCTGTCTTCCCACGGATATCCTTCAAGTCTCCCAAAGGATGAAGGATCCCAGCAAGTGCAGATGGCACAGCTCCCTGTACATAGCATGCTTCTCTCTTTTCTAATGCACATGAACTAGATTTATAATTAATAATATTAAGAGATTACCAATAATAAGTAACAACATAGAACCTTTGTAACAATACACTGTAATAAAAGTTATGCAAATATGATAAATACGATAAGAACCAGGGGGGAATTAATACTTTAAGACTGTGGGTGATTATGGCCTCAAATCAAAGAATTGAACCCCTGGCTAAGGGGAGACACTGCGCCCAAGGGTGGAGCCCCAGACTCCCATCTTCTGTGTGGTGGCTGGATGCACATGGTGCCCTGCTGGTCTGATGGTTCTCTACCTGTAAAATTAAAAGCTAAGTCTGGATGACCCCTCTGTGACGTATCATCTGAGGATGAACAGCAGGACCCACGCCAGCGGTCCTCTCTCTGCCCTTCCCACCGGAGCTACTGAACTGGTTGGAAGCCATGGGGGCAGGGAGCTGGAGGGTAGGAGACGGGCAGGAGACTAGTGTGTGCTTCCTACCTTCCCGGCACAGCACTGAGCACAGGGAATGACCAACCTGTCAGCTGCTCTGGTGTGATAAGCGAGGGCCGTGACACCCAGTGTCACACCGTTTTCCGAGATCCATTATTTCATTTCAGTGACTGAAGTGAGACGACAAGGCCGAAGTCAGATTTTCTGAACAGGAGTGTCTAGAGGTTGGAAACTCGAATCAGCTCTGCTGGTTATTTGGCATTTTTGCGTCCTACAGAAAGACTGCCTGAATTCCCAGGATGGGGTACGGGCGTGTGTGCCTGCGTGCATGTGTACACACGCGAGTGCACGTATCTGAGTTTCTTCACTTGTTCCCAGGACACCATTGCATACGAAACCCTAGAGAAGTCAAGCTCTGCCCATCTCCTCCCTCACACACAGATGTAAACTCGGGCTCCTGCGTAGAAGTTGTGAGGAAAGAAACGGGGAGCCCTACCCTGGAGCGAGACGGCCGGCTCTCCCACACCGTCACCACCAGGCCCATCCGCACCACGGGCCGCAGCCACGCTCACTGCCATCTTGGCCTTCCCCGGCTCATGCTAAGCACCTTAGTGGAGCCCTGTGAGTGTCACCGTTGCTCCTAAGGAGAGCGTTCACCATAGCACACAAAGCTGTCTGCGTGACAACCCACCCAGTAGATCTCCCTCTTAGGCTCTTAGGAGCGTTAAATAATAGTTACGGTCACTTTGATTTTCCACACGGACCATGTAATTGATTGTTTCCTCTCTGGCTCCTGGAGATTCCTTGTATCCAACATCTAGCAACGGTTCGACTTCAGAAAAGGAAGAGGGCGTGTATGAAATTGGTTGATCCGGTTCCCCTCCCTGCTGCGTCAGGGGCGACTCAGGATGCTACTGGCTGCCTTCACGGAGTTAGGAGAGAAATGTCTCCCTGAGACATGTCCAGAATGCCAAGACCCTGGTCATCCAGCTTTTCTCTGCAAACAGAAGCATTGTCCAGACTGGCTCTTAGTACATCAACCTAATGACCGACTCTGCTTCTAGTTGCTGGTGTTGATTTTTGCATAAAATGGGATTTACCAAATCAATCATTATGCCAATGGAATCACACGTTGAACTTAAACAGCCTTTGGCTCATAACCATCACATAATAATTCTTTGGTAAATAATCTTATTTCATTGGTTGCATAGCACTTTAAAGGGTCCTCTTGCTTAAAAGCGCAACATAGGAAAAAAAAGTTCACCTGAAAGTCTCCCTCCAAATGACACTCACAGTCAGTGTAACCTTACAACCCAGCCCTGGATCCAAGGGCTGCTGGAGTGGTGGTCCCTGGGAAGAGGAACCTGGGCTGTGTCTGATTCTGGTCTTGGGGGTCCCACGTCACTGCACAGGCAGGGAGGGCCAAAGGGGATTTCCACAGGGGGCACCACTTCAAACAGGTGCAGAGACTATGAGACAGATGCATTCGAAGTGAGGTAAAAAGGTAATGCTCAATTTGAATTAATATTGTCATGACTTAAAAAAAAAAAATTTAAACATTCACTGTACTTTTTGATCACACCTTATAGACATATACATGACTTCTAGGAAGTCATGTTTCTCCCATGTCCCAAACAAGCAATTCTCTAGTCACTGTAATGATAAAAATATCAGAGTTTGCAAATAATAGGAAAAAAATGGAAAAGTAATTTCATCTCTGAATTACTCAATAAATTGAATTTGTAAAGCTATGGAAATACTAAATGCTTACTTTTAACCAAAAAGTAAAGATGTCGCTGAGCACATCAGAAAATAATTAGTAAAAGTTGACATTATCATGCTTAATTTTAAGTGACCACATAAATTTTGTTTAGCTCATGCATGTACATCTGTATTTTTAAAAATCATAGATCATATTAACCAATGAAATTAAGTTGGATTCAAATTTTAACATTATTTTAATTTGTTTTCTAAAACAAAATCCATCAAAATCCTTTATGCAAACACACCCAACCATGCACTACAATTTATTTATTGTTTAAAAAACCTTGAGCACAAATATTACGGCCCCAGCAGATGAAATTAAGGTCACTTTAAAGATAGTCTGATTTGGTTAGTAAAAGAGATGTATTACTTCCAGGCAGCATATCCAAATACAGAACGCAGTCCTCCGCTTTATAGGATAATTATAGCATGCTTGAAAAGCAGTGATTGTAAACTCCCGCGTGTTTCTTCTTAGAAAACAAAGCTTTGGTTTCATAGTGAAAAATGGTAACGTTTTGTTTGTTAGAGAGAGAGAGAGAGAGAGACAGAGAGAGAGAGACAGAGAGAGAGATCTCCACTGGCCCTTGGTCAGGAATTGGTATTCATTTTCTCATGTCTCCTCCCATCCCTTGTTCCCATGAGTGCTGTGCTCTGTCCGCAGGTTACACGTGAGCACATGTCTGTATGCACACCTGTGAATGACAAAACATTAAGCAGTATTTCCCATTGTCTCTTGTCTTCTAAATAGCTTCTGGTCCTGTGGGACAGACACTTGTTGGCTCTGAATCAGATCCAGACATATAACCAAAATGAAGCTGGAATACTGGTATCCTGGTATATTTAAAATGCCCTTATCCACTAGGAAATGGAAAGGGTTTGGAAGAGAAAAGAATGGGGAGATCTGGGCAGGGAAGCTGCCAGACTCATGTGAAATACCTTGCAAAGTCCTGAAAAAACTTCACGAGCAATCAACACTTGTCATGTGAAAACTTGCTGTAGAGTGCGTGAGCTCTGATTCATTCACCTCGCTTAAATTTTCAATGCATATGTGCCCCAAAAGAAGAAAAAAGTTTTGCATATAAAAGATCATGTGTATTTGAATAAAATGTTATTGGCAGATGTCAGTGCCATCAATGTAATGTAGGCTACACTATCTACAAAATACCTGCTAGAATCAACACACGAAATCACTAAAGTCACAAGATTAAAATTCAAAAGGTGTGTTATAACATCAATCAGAAAAGAAAATGAATAATTCTACTTACAGTAGCATCAAAAAATAGCACACTTTAAAATAATAAACTTAGTGAAAGAAGTATGAGATCGTTCCAGAGAGCTCAACAGAGTGTTTATACACAGAAATTAGTTTCTGTAGACTGATCTGGGAACTTCAGGCAATCACAGAAAAGCACAAACAAGGTTTTGTAGACATTGAGAGTTGATACAGAAATGCAAATGATCTCAAATGACTGAAGAATTTATAAAAAAGTGTAAATGATTTAAATAACCTAATTTCAAGATTTACAAAACTTCAAGGGGCCAGAAATTCTGCACTGACTTAAGTAGAGCCACGCCAATGAAAAGAGTGGATTGCTAGGTGACACTCAGACCCACGACGCTGGACTGTGGGTTCTGGTGAGGATAAGGATGCCAAGGCAAGTCACCGGGGAAAGCAACGTGCCTTCTATACGTAGGTGCAGAGAGCCTGGACTCA
Organism: Ctenodactylus gundi; assembly: GCA_004027205.1. NCBI lineage: Eukaryota > Metazoa > Chordata > Mammalia > Rodentia > Ctenodactylidae > Ctenodactylus > Ctenodactylus gundi. Next base: position 556,323 of record PVKB01000699.1, read on the forward strand.
AGCGTCAAGGGTAAAATTGCAAACATTCTAAGAGGAAATTTAGGAGAAAAAGTTTTGAAAATGCATTTGAAACTTTTTTTTGAGTAGAGTAGAAATGATATGGATTGTTAAGGAAAAAAATAGTAAGTTGAACTTCACCCAAACTAGAAATATTAGCTCTCCGAAAGTACCATGAAGAAAACAAAATTTGAACCACAGGTCAGGATAAAGTTTTCACAATAATTATACCCAACAAAAACGCCGGGTCTCTCTCAGTTGCCCAGCTAGGCTTGACCTTGGCACCTCCGGCTCCGAGATAGCCGGAATCCCAGCTGCCAGCCAGCATGCCCCGCTGTTAGGGAGTCTTCTGACCTTGGCTGCTGTCAGGGTGTTCGCCTCATGACGTGATGTCCTCATGTGTGAATAACGTGCAGAGTCCTCACAACTGAATATTATGCAGACATCTAGTAAAAAAAAAAAAACGGACAGAAATTTGACCAGACATTATCCAAAAGAAGATACGTGGATGGCTAAAAAGCACATCAGATATACTCGCTTTGGGAAACTCAGATGAAACCACAAAACACCAGCACACATCCACATCACAGCAGGATGAACAAGACCAAGTGTGCCGGCGCTTGACAAAGGTGTGGGACCGCAGCCTGCACGCGCTGCGGATGGGACGTGACCAGCACACCGCCGGACACATCTTGCCAGTTACCGGCAAAGTCTGATTGCAATGACCGCTTATTCCAGCCAATTGCCTCCGTGTGTTCATCTACCGCAGATAAAAACTTATGCTTAGAAAATATTTATGTACAAATACTTACTTGTGATAACCCAAAACTCAGAACAAATTAGATGTCTACGAGTCGGTGAGTGGGGTAAAAACTGACGCAAATTCTTCCTGGCAGCAGAAGGAGTGAAGCACTGGATGATGTGGCACCGGCGCCAATGTCAAAATCAGCGCGCTGCTTGGTGAAGCCAGCGACTTGGCTGTCGGGAGCACGATGCCATGTGTGTCAAGTGGCACAAGAATCTTCTAATCAAGACTCGGTGACGCAGAGCAGATCTTTGGAGGGGGATCGGGCACCAAGGGGCTCAGCAATCTTTGAGGGAGCAGAGGTGTCTGGTCGCTTGTCCGTGGGGTCGGTTTCCTGGACATGCGAAACTCTGAGACTCTTCTAAGTCTACACCTTGGCTCAGCGCATATTAATATCCACCACGTGTATTTCAGTGAAGTCAAATTTTATGAAGCAATGTCAAAAGACAAAAACCCACAAATAAGATTGAGCCTGACCTGAAACAGCAGTAATGGGAAGGCCGGGGTTCGAGAGCGCAGAGATGAGGTGCCGTCAACACGAAGACGGACCGGCCACTCCGTCACACTGCAGCTGGTCCTTTGCTCGGCGTTCCAACATTTAAAAATATTTGATACTTTTTAATCAGTATTAATCGTTATGAAGCTGGGAACAACAGAACACGCCGTCCTCGGTGCTCTGACGGCAGCAGTGCTTCTCCCCTGTGGGGACAGAGGGGACAATGTGGGTGAAAGAGCATGCGGGTGGCTTTGGACGCAGGGCAGCGCAGCGCAGTCTCCTCCCCGCCCACCTCCGGCAGGACAGACCAGGCGGGTCCGTGCCTCCCGCGCACGCGTCCTTGAGATGCGGCTGTCCTCTGCTAGTCCTCCGCTGGGCCCGCCAGAGGGACGATGCTGCGCCGTCCTGCCCTGCTGCGTGCGTGGCCCCTGGCAGAGGCCTCCCTCCTCCACCGGCAGGCCCAGTGGGGGCTGACGTCGCCGGGCTTCCGCTGGAGCCAGTCTCGGCAAAGACCTCCTTTCAGCCTGCACCCGGTGCCGGCCGTCCAGGCGCGCTCCGATTACGGCACATGTGGAGCTTGGACCCGCGGGGCCGTGCACACAGCGGCGCCCCCGCACAGGGCTTCGCGGACGCGCGGCTTGCGAGGTCCTCCCCACGTGTATTACTGGAGCAGCCGCGGGATCTGCCGCCAGCGTGTCCCACCTACGGACACGCCCAGGACACCCGGTGTTGCACCAGGTGGCACGGGGCAGCCACGCGGTGTCAGACCTTGCTTCCCGAGGCGTGCCCAGACCGCGCGCCTCCTTCCTTCCTTTCTCTTCCTTCCTTTCTCTCTTTCCTTTTTATTTTGAGACAGGATGTCTCTGAACTGTCCAGGCGAGGCACGAACTTGCTCGGGATGCGGGAATCCAGGGCACAAGCCAGCTCGCCAGCTGCTGGCAGTCTTCTGGGCTTGGCTACTGGCCGTTGTACCCACCTCGTGACTGGGTGTCCTTCTCCGCACGTCTGCGCCCAGTTGTCCCCTTCTTGTCAGGGCGCCAGGCGGGCAGGGCTGGGGTGAGGTGCAGGAGAAACGGAGAAGCCCCTGGCCAAGGGGGAAGAGTGCGGCACAAGCCGGACCTCGGTGCGGGCGCAAGCAAACGGCTCGTCCCTGCGCCAGGCCGTGGAGGGTGTGACGGGCCTCCACCAGGTGATGGCGTTTCATCTCGTTCCGATCTTGATTCTTGTCGCTGTGGCTCTCAGGACCGAGCCCAGGACTTCACACCAAGCTGCACCCCAGCCCATTAATTAACTTACTAAAATTTGCAGACGGGGCTCCAAATTGTCCGTGCTGACTCCAGACCTGCAGTCCTCTTCACTCCGCCTCCCAGAGTCCCGAGAGGCGCTGGGAGGCTACAACAACTGAAGTTTTAAAATGTACTCACGTAGGACCACCAGGGTTGCTGTAAAACAGGCAGCGTTGGGCTCATAACCACGCCGCGTGGGCGGAAGAAGGGAGAGAGAAGCCCAGAGAGAGGCCCGTGTGCGCACACAGAGACCCAGGGACAAAGCCCCCTGCTGACGGCGGCTCAGGGGACAGGGCCTGCCCCCCGGGATGTGAGCAGGGCCCTTGCGCCGCTCTGCTCAGTAGGTAGCGCTATGCCATGGCCGCCTCAGGAGAGGGTCACGGGCTTGGCTCCTCAAATCTCAGGGTGCCCCTGTAAGCCGCCACCCACTGGGACAATTCACCAGCAGTGATACAATGGTGCTTGATTAACTGCAGAGGGGGAAATTCACTGCTATAGAAACTCCTAACTTTAGAGGAACACACACACACAAAAGCTTCTTAAATTCAGTTTTCCCTTTTGAATAAATGATGCGAGAAAACAAACTACTGGAATAAATTTTTCAAATCGACTTTCAGGATCTAAAATATCTTGTCAATATGTCACAGAATTTGGAATTCGTGTACTTACCAAAAATGTTAAATTTTATGTCATGTGATTTTTTTACCAAAATAAAAATTAAAAAAATAAAATAAAGCAAATAAAATAACAAAATACCTTGTCAGCAAGCTTGCCAGGCAGGCATGGGGAGGCTGGGTGAGGAAGGCCGGGCCGCGGTGTCAGGGCGGGTTGGGCACGTGCGCAGCCGGATCCTTCGTTGACATTGCTTCATTTCTCGCTTTTCTCCTTTCTGAAGGAGGCGCCCTCCAGAGTTATTTTAAAGCACCTTGTGGGAAGTGCCTATTTCATACTAATTGCTCTTACTTACAAGGTGTGTTAAATAAACAGGACTTCCAATTTCTTTATGTTATGTGTGTTTAAAGAATCTACACCAGTCTAAGATGGATCTGTAAGTGCCCATAGAAGTTGGGGGGGGGGGGTGGTGGGTGGGTGTATTTAGAAGTGTGGTTTTAAATACACAGATGAGAAAATCCTAGTTATTCAGTAAAAATACAAGTAAACAACACAAGGCGAGGAAACTCTGATGTTTGAAATGTTGTGCTAATAAGACAACAGGTTTTTATCCATCGCTAGAAGAGCCCATCCCTCACAGGACAGCACACTCCTTAGTAAGGACACGTGACTGCAGTGAGCAGTGTGAACCATGGGAGAGTTGGAGTAACTGTTATTAAAGGACTTAGACGAGAGGAATGGGAGTATCTGGGCCATTGGTTGCCAAGACAAAAATTAAATAAGGAAAAAATATTGCCAGAGATTTCACCAAATATTCTTATTATTTATAGAGCTACTGTAAATTAAAAACAATGTACATATGTTATTAAATTTTTATTTACTATAAAAATTACTAAAGCTTTTGTAAAGGTGAGTTACCATTTTACAAAAATACTTGCACGAGGTGCCAGTATCGAACAAATACACAACTGCGTGCTTTACGTTTTCTAGAATATCAATCAAAATGTCAGGTGGTTTTTATTCTCTCTGGTAATACAGTTGTGTCTCTGCTGTCTAATATTTTACACGAAGATACATTTTTGGCTAAGGTTGTATGCTAATAGGAACAGGAGATATTCATATATTATGTTCATGAAGTTTTTCTCCTTCTGAACATTCTGAAATTGGAAATTTGCTCTCATCCAAGAAAACTTCTCTTCCCCACGAAATCTTTGTGAGGTTTTTCCCCTTCGCAGGGTCTTTGATGACCTGTGTGAGTTGCTTACAAGGGCGCCAGCCCCACAGGCATCAGCACTCCGGCCCTGCCGCTGCCTACGATGCTTTACCCTGGGAGCACGAGCTCACACTGCACCGTTGGCGCCACTTGTCACATTTACAAGCGTTTTCCTCCATGGGATCGCACCCTCATCCAAGTGTGGTCTTCACATTGTTTTAATTTCATACTGCATGTGTAGGTGATGCCTCCCAAGCTCCCCCTGTGCTTCCTGTGGGAGGCACTTGCTCAGCATCCGCTGTGGGTCAGCTGGCATGTCCGAGATCCAGGGTGCTCTGCTGGGGTGTGACACAGATGCTCATTTTACACGCGACAGCATGGCCACGTGGGCAACTCTGTCCCCAGGAACGGATTGTTCTAGAAGTGACAGAGCTGGGCTGACCAAAGACCACACCTGTGCGTCGCTTCCTGCCAATCTTCTCTCCCTAACACAAGGGAGTCTGATTTTTAAACAGGTAGTCTTGGCAACGCTGAGGATCTGTGTGTTCCGATCGGCGAGGCAGCGGTCCCAAGTGATTTCTGAGGTGATTCTCTTAGGTTTTATAATGGCCCCACCGCTCCACTCCCTCCTGCACACTGGCTGCACCCTAAGGACTCACAGCCTAGCTATTCTTCTCCAGTAAAGTGCATGGTCTCTTCTGCAGATTTCACTAATGTTAGGGTGAAAATAGCAGCCTACAGGAATGCAAACTCTTGTGGGGAAAGTGGTAATTTAAACAAAAAAGAGGTCTTTTTTTAAAAAAGAAAACATTAATAGCATGTTATTCAGAATTTGAAAATGTCCAAAAGCTAATAAGAGGAAACAGGCGAACACTATGCCTCTGCCTCAACTTGTTCTACGGTACCCTTATGTCATGCTATTGAGCCCTGTCTAATTGCCCCCATAATGACAGTTGAAGGCAACACATGTGTGCCATGTACCAAGAAATTCACCTTACTTTTCCAAAATGCTTTATGTTGCTGTAAATTGAAATAAGTATATGGCTAAGTTCTGTGTGACGTGTCCCCACTCGTAATGAAGTGTATTACACAGAAGCCAAAGTGCGCTTGGAAATCGTCTGGCTTTTTAATTAATGTTAGGTGCATCATTTATTAAGCAATTCTAATAAAATTTGAAACTGCACAACTATGCCTCTGATAGCATAAGTGTGCTGTAAGCGCAACTGAGCGAAAAGAAAAGTTAAGAAGCTCACGCTGAGCTCTAAGCAAACATTGTGTGGCCTTCCACCGGTCTCTAAATTTATGTCATCATAAGCTGTCAGTTTTTATCAGATTAAGCAACACATGTGTGATTGGTAAATGTTTCAAGTAAGCAGTTTACACCAGACTGCTTTAATGTTAACTAAAATTACAAGTAATGAAGTGCATACGGTAACAGTTCACATTAGAACAAGCCAATGACTACGTTTTTATAATTGGGAGATCCTGTTTGAACAGGACACACCAGGTAGCCAATAGGAATCGATTGTCTCAGGAGGTGCTAACTAGTCAGTGAATAAGCAACCAATTAGATGTCAGCTCTCCCATCCTCGTCTTTTCTCAACGACTCACTGACCATAAGACAAAGTCACTAAGTTGTAAGATCTTAGTTATCGTCTTTGTAGAATAAATCATTTGAAAAGTTTTAAATCTGACATGTATTCAGTCATCTTTTCTTTTGGAACTCAATGCCTACAAAATGTCTAATTTAATTTAATGAATTCGATACATTTTTGTTGAATTTATTACAGATTGCAAAGAAAGATACCATAGGTTCGAAGAAGATAGTTTCCGAACCGTTACATCATTCACTAAGCAAAGGGAGTGCTTAAACTTTCCTGGCAAAACTCTCTAAAGGTCTAAATAACCATTCTTCGAATCAGTCTAAAATTCTGTCTCGACATTGTCACTAATGTCTGATAAAAAGTGACTGTATGTCATGATTTTTTTCTGTATAAATTTCCACTTTCTGGTCCCTGGGGGAAGTGCCTAGACCATTTTGTAAAACAATTTTTAATTCTTCCAATGGATTCAACTTCCTTGCATATCTTATTTGATGTGGCCACATATATGGCTTTATAAGTGCATAAAAGGTAAGCTTTAATCCCATTTTATAAAGGCTGATTCAAGAAGGTGCCCTATCTCAATCTTGCTGCAGTAGTTTCAAAAATCTTATTTTTGCAGCATTAGAGTAAATTTTTTTAACTTATGGCTTACAATAAGATAAGGTAGCTGAACTCAAGGTCTAAGTTGCATAAGTTCCTGATTCTTGGGGTCCCCTGCTCTTCTGACTAGCTTCATGACCTCACTTCTAGGGGGTGTAGGTAGGGGCTCTACTCTTTATGCTGGCTTGAACAGAGAGAGTTTTTCTATGGAGTTGTGGGCTTCCCTCCTTGGAGCTCTTTAAAGTTCATTTTAAGAGTTAAAGTTGATCTTGCCTCTTGACAAGGGTCTTCCTGTTCCAGGAACCAGTGAAAAATAATAATCCTAGCTGGGCAGGGTGGTGCACGCCAGGGAGTCCAGCTTCTCGGAGCAGGCTGAGGCAGGAAGATTGCAAGTTCCAATTCAGTCACTTAGCAATTTAGTGAAATCTTGTCTCAAAATAAAAATTAAGAAAACAGCAAGGAATGTAGCTCAGTGTATAAGGACCCTAGGTTTAATCCTCAGTGTAGAAAAAGAAAGAATAAAGAAGAATGTAATACTGAGTTTTTGAATTTGCTATTTTTTTTCAGAAACTCCCAAACTCTACTCACAAACTCCGCTTCCTGTATTAAGATTTATTAATTATATAGACATTTTTATTAAGGGCTCATTATGTGTCAGACACTTCCAGGTCCTGCTCTGTAACAGAGAAAAATGACACAAAATATAAAATACTAAAAATATCCAGAAATAAAAACATCATAAAGAGTCAAAGAGCCCTAAAGATTTGTAAATAAGAAATTGCCCAGGGACTAAAACAAACTAAGCCTTGTTTGCTGGAGCTCAGGTCCCTACAGTTGTTATTGGAGGATCGAAAGGGAACTCTTAGGCCTTTGTCACGTGGGCCATTGTCACCTCCATCCTGTCACCGTGGGCCACCTTAGTAGGCTACGTACAGCTTTCTGTTACCAAAGCCGCACTTGATTTCGCTGCCTGAATCCGTAGCAGCTGGCAATCAGCTGTGGTCCTACTACGTCAGGGGCTGCGTGGAGAGGCCCGCTGGGGCCTAGGAGTCGGTGGGAGGCCACCCTGGGCAACACAGCGAGACCCCTCCTCACACACAAGCACGTGCACACACACGCGCGCACACACACGGGCGCACACACGCGCGCACACACAGGGGGCAGAAGATTTCTCTCTCTTTATATTGATTGATTTCGAACACACTGTGTCCTGTGTGACTTTCCCGAGGCACCATGCAAGGCCCGCCCCTCGGGCGATTCTGCAGGGTGAGGCTGCCGCAGGCGCTCCGATTCCTGCACCTGCTGGAAAACGGGCAACACCAAACCGAACGCCGCCCGCCTGGGGACCCCGGCGCGTCGCTCCCCCCGTCCGCGCCCTATGCGGGCGCGGGTCGCCCGCTAACGATGACGAAGGGCTGGGAGCACCGATCAGAATTCGTGTGTCTGTGAGGACGCCGCTTCCCACAGGACTGGGAAGACGCGAGGCGCAACCGCCTGTGGCTCTGCCTTTGGTGGGCCGCCTCCGCGGGGCCTTGACACAACAGCCCAGGCTTCCCAGGGGCGCTGCCTTTCCGCCCCAGGACCCCATCCTGGATCAGGGTAGTTGTTTCCCCGCTGTCCGCTGAAGCGCTGCGGATCCGGGTCTTGGCCCAGCGCCGCCGCCGGCCGGGGCAGAGCTTGTCCAGGCCTGCCAGGCCTCCAGCCCCAGGTTTTATTAAGCATCGGAGGCGGGAACTGGGGGCGCGACCGTGGGAAGAGTGAATGACGGGGGACAATAATGAGCCGGGCTGTCCGGAGGCAGATCTCAGATCTAACCTGTCACTGCTGCGGGCCGATGCTGACTCTGAGCTGCATTTCAAAGGACTCGCACTGCCGACCCCCTTCCAAGCTAGACCTCAGAGCGCAGCTTCAGGAAGACCATGTCTAGGCAGGGCCCCGCAGTCGCTAGAGGCCAGGTCCCGGTGGCCGAGTCCAGTTGTGTGACGCAAGGCGACAGGGCTGCCGAGGGAGACGCTTCCTCAGGTTGGTGCCAGGGAAGACGCCAAGAGGCCGGACGCTTGGAGAACGCCTGAAGATTATTCCGAAAGACAGTTTGCTGTCCTGGAGGTATAAAAAATTTGAAAAGCTGTGATGTTTTTTCCCTTTATAGTCATGTGGCTTAACAGGTGTCCCTCTTCGGCTCTGGAGAGGATTTGGCTCCTTAACGTAAGAAAATATGCATCTTAAATGAGTCGGTGACTCGGGTGAAGTCTGCGTGGGGTTGGCGAGTGTGGTTTTCCCGACGTTCTCTTGGCGTTGGCACGGGAAGCTGCCATTTTATATTCCCTTTTTGGAATGGCTAAAAATGAATGGAAATAGATGATCGCAGAAATAGTGAGTCTCAGGCTCGCAAGTCTCGGCTCATTGACAACCTGGAGTGTGGCCTGTTGCTCTGTGGCTACCGTGTGCTCGACACCCACACTGCCCTGTGCTCACGCAGCAGGGAAGATTTCTCCCCCCAGCACAGCAAGCCTCGTCCCAGCTGAGTGTGGAGGGACGGGGCGGAATTCCAGGTAGGTTGCTGCTCCTCACTGGCCAAACGCTCCCCTCCTGGGCGCCTCCGTGTCCTTTGAGGCGAATTGCGGGCTCCTCACCTGTAGCCAGCGAGGACACGTGGCAGCCCAGGTGGCGCCCCGTGCTCCATGCCTCGTGGACCCCAGTGTCGGGCCCAGGAAGGAACTGGACCATCCCTAACCTCAAGGTGGAGGACGTCTCTCAACTCCTTTTTCCCGTTCTTATTTTCTCTTAATTTTATCAGTTAACCTTCGCGCTTTTTTCTCTCTTGCTCCTTTTACTTTACCCCTCTTCACCCTCCTTTTCCAGAGCCTCCTCCTCTTCCATCCTCCTCCTCTTCCATCTTCCTCCTCTTCCATCCTCCTCCTCTTCTGTTTCTCCTCTCGCTCCATTTTTTATTGTCCCATCTCTACGATTGCTTGCAACCTTTATTAACTTTTCCCCGTGAATTTACCCCCCACTGTTCTTGTTCCCCTGTTTGTTACTGTGTGGGTGGAACAAGTGGGGCTCTGATTCCTAACTACCGTGTCCCCTGTGTGCCATTACGGTGCCTCACGTTTCGCTCCTCTCTGAGCAATACTGGGGATGGAGCCCTTGAAAGGCTAGTTACTACGAAGATCCACGTACAAAAATAGAAATCTTCTTTCTCCAAACAGACGTGTGGAGCTCCACACAGAAACACAAGAAACACGGGAGGAGCCAAGTACCACGGCTCCGTCACAGGCCCTAACTCCTCAGTACCTGACCTGAAGATGAAAACGGGTGATGTGACAAAGAATTCAAAATATTTTTAACGGTCAATGACTTCAAAGGGATACAAATACAAAGCTAGAAATTAAGACGGACAACTCAGGATGTGAAGGAACCGCTCAACAGAGATTCTGAGGAATAACCGAGCGAACTTGACAATGAAACGCTAGATACTCAAATCAAATGCATCGTGGAGAATCTCGCCAGCACACAGGGTCAAGGTCATGATGGAGCTTCAGAGCTTGAAGACGAAAGTGATGAATTATCGTGTTCCCACGGCATCAAGAAATCACAAAAAAAATCTGAAGAAGCTTAGGACGTGACTAAATCCCCAGGCATAGGAACGCTTGGTATAGTAGAGGGAATCAAAAAGGGAGAAAAAAATCTACTCAGTTGAATAGCTGCAGAAAGATTTGCTGAATCTTGGTGAAGGTGTGGACATGCAGGTAGAGGAGGCATCTGGACCCCTGAACAGGTACAACTGGAAAAGACCCCCCACGTCCGACACTCAAGATACGGAGTGTGGACTGCGGAAGGAGCGCCGGCGCTACTGGAGGGGGCGCCAGGGGGCCCAGAAAGGCGAGCGCGTGGGAGCAGCCGCAGGTTTCTCAGCAGAAATTCTGCCAGCCAGAATGGGGGAGGATGGTGTATTTCAAGCCCAGAAAAGGAAAAAAGAAAAAAATAATAACTTCTCAGCTTGGATCGCTACACCCAGCCTTCAGAGTCAGAGGAGAAACGGCGGCCTTCCCAGGTCGGCATGAGCCAAGGAATCCCTGGTCCCAGGGCAACATCAGAGAGAAGGCAGTGCAGCCACACTCACGCAGGGGCAGGTTTCCTCAGAGCCACGGCATCGGCGCTGTTCTTGTACTATGACAACGATCCCAGCTCCCCAGCACCCGCAATCCTGGCTGCAACCTCCCAGGCCGTCCGGACCACTGGCTCGACTTGCAGGCTGTCTTCCAAGGGATCGTCACCCATCCTGGCAGTCAGAACTCAGCTGCCAGATCCGGCTTCCTTTGAGGATTTCTGAAACAACTTGTTTTATCCCCCGTGGAACAGCTCTGACTTAATCTTTTAACAGTTACCTCACAGGTGACACACACACACACGTATGCTATGGAAAGTTTTATGGTGAGCCTATCATTTGAAATGATCGGAGAAATTAGTCTTCTGTTTTAGATGCATTGACTCATTAAATTTTAGTTAATTGTATTAGCATAATTTATTGACTTGATATTTTCAACCAAATAAATGTCTTACCTGAGCAGTCATTCAGCCTGCTTAATTTGAAATCCTAAATTATGGTTTGTGCATGAAGAAGATAAAATCCTACCCAGGGGTCAAAATGGAGAATTGATATTATCTTTTCGCATTTTTACTCCCTAAACATCTTTAAGATGTATTAGGTAATTTTGTTCTAAAGACAAAACAGAACAGAGAAATGCAAATAAAACACCTTAGCAAGAATGCCATGGAGAGAGAGTAGAGCAAGAACCAGTTCAGTGGGTCTTCCAGGCCCTGAAAAGGCCCTGGGGGAGCAGAGGGAAGGCTGGGAGACAGGCTTTGCTAAAGAGCTCTTGGGTTTCTGGATTAGAAAAGAACACGAAAATTGAGTGAAAGTCTGAGAAACAGTGAGCTGCCCTTCCACCCCCAGTCATTCTGCCAGGTTCTATCCTCTTCTCAGCAGAAGTCCGGCTAACAATTTCCTGGATAAGGAGAATCCCGGGGTCCCTGGAATTCAAGACACGGAGCCACACCCAGGGCCAAGACTTCATTCTAAAAGGAGGGAAATTAATCAAGTCAGAGTTTAACCCTGAGTGTCCTAACTTAAATTCCTTTCATTCCCAAATTCCACTCTCGAAAAAGATCTCTAAGCTTGCTACTCGTATTTTCAAACTGTTACGGTAAAATTGTCGGTCTTAGGCAGGCCTGGTGGCGCGGGCCCGTCCTTCCGGAGCTCTGGGAAGCCGAGGTCGGAAGACCACAGGTTCCAGCCCAGTGTGGGTAAAAATCAGAATTAAGGGTGGGCTGAGCTGTAGCTACACGTGGAAACCCTAGGCTCAATTCTCAGTGCCTCAAGATAAATAAATTAATTAAAATTCAGTGAAACATAAATAAACAAAATCTGTACTCTTAGCAATAACAGATTGGGCAGAGGCAGGAAGCAAAATGCATGCCTCCGTCTTTATGTCCTTTAAAGTTATTCAAGGTATAGATTCTCTAACATGGTTAATTTGGTACAGCTCCGTGGAATGATCTGCACTTGCGTTTAGGATGGCACCAACTGAATGCAGGTGCCCCTGGAATAGGCCCTTTGTTCCTAGTGGGGTTCAGACATAGGTTCCAAAAGCCTGGGATGGGCACCTGGATTTGAGTGAGGCGTGAGTGGTGTCTCTGAGGCCTTGCATGTGACCTTCGTGGGAGTTCTCGGGATCACGTGTGGTCACCAAGTGTCAGGGGGTCTGTGAGTGTGGCCTAGAATCCTCCCAGCCTGCGGCACAGCCCGGTGCAGGAGGCCTCACACCAGGACTCTGGCAACAGCTCCTACGTGCCCTGGCTTCTCGGATGCGGGTGGCACCATGAGGACCTGTCCGCTCTCGTTCCTTATCTCCTCGTAGGTCAACGGGGACACCATGCTGGTGACATTATACACAGTTTTATTTCTGAGGCAATTTTTTTTAAAAGAAAGTGCTTCATATTAGAGAAATGAAATCAACCCTGTGAATGGAACCCTTCATTTTTAAACATCAATTCTAATATACAAGTTATCCATTTGTGACAACCTCCTCCTTCACGAGAATACTCGCTCGGAATGTTTGAGTCCGAAGCAGCAGAGCCCCTGGTGGGCAGTCCAGGCCGCCCCACATTGGCAGCAGAGCCATTTTCCAAAAATTGCCTTAAGACAAAGAGAGAGTGTGCGGTACAGCGGGAGCCAGCGTCACCATGGAAACCGTCTTGAGGAACCCAGGCCTCTTCCTCTGTGATCAGCAGAGGGAAGTTCCCTCCCTCCCCAACTCTTCCCTGTTCCATTTTACAAAGCAATTGATACCATTTTTAAGCAGAAAAATCATAATTCTCGTACATTTATGAAGCGCAATGTGATGTTTGGAGAAACGTACACAATGCCAGTTGATGAAATGAAGCTAGTTATCTTACCCATCGCCTTGGTAACTCGGTAATTTAGTAGTAAGACATCTGAAATCCACTCCCCGCGTGACTTTGGATTGCATAGCACGTTGCGGTTGACCATGCCCCTCGGCTGCGCCACGGGTTTCGGGGTTTGGGAACTTGCTCTTCCCACGCTGGCGACCCCTGCCCCTCGACTTTGGGGAATGCTGTTTCCCTTTTCCTTCTACGTAGAAGTGCAGTCACAGGGTGTGCGACCTTCCCCAGCCGCCTTCTTTTGTTTAACTTCGTGTCTGCCTTTTAGGATCACCGTGTTGCCGCAAATGACACCATTTCATTCTTTTATAATGCTTAGCGCTATTCCAATGCGTACACACACCCCGTTCCCTTTGTGCATTTGCCTCTGCTAGACACTAGGTCTAACTGCGTGTTGAGAGCAGCCCGCAGCAATCACGGTGCCCAGGCCCTCCGCGGCTCTGTCGGTTCCGTTCCCTTATGTTTTCCCAGAGCTGGGATTGCTAGATTGTACGGTCAGGGCATTTTTAAATTGCTCGCAACCTTCATACTATTTTTCATAAAGGTGACCCTAATTTACATTTCTGCTGCAACACACAAAGAAAGATTCCCTTTCTTTGAAGCTCACGTTTCCTGGGAACATGCTGGTCCTTATTTCCACTGCCTAATTTGCAGGTACTGACCCCCGTCCCGGACTGACTGCACCCTGGGCCCCCTGGGGCGCTCTGCCCTGGCTGCGTCCCTTCCTTACTCGGGATCTGTTCACCCAACACTTGTCACCTCATGGTCGCCAGCTCCAGAGTGCATCTGGCAAGCCACGGTGACTGTGTCGGTGAGCACAGGAGCTTTCCTGACCATCACGCTGACACTTAGCATTCCGCAAACATCTCTGTTTAATGAGAGAACCCACGTTGTCGTGTTACAGAAAACCGGTTTTGATTCTGTAAGACCAAGCTTCTTTCCCGCCAGGGCCGCAGATGAAGCGGTGTCACGAGTTACCACATTCTTTCCCAGACCAGGTGACACTTTTCATGTTTCTTGCCATGTCATCGGTCAGCATTTTACATGCTACATTCTGTGACTCTCAAATTATGGTATTTTTTCTTCCAAATTTCAATCATCCCCTGTGTAAACGAAGCCCTCACTCTGAGCCCTGGTGAGATTTACATTAACCAGGGTCCAAGACATTCTTTGTAAACTAAAGAGCTCCAGAGACATGGAGAGCGGCGGATCAGGCCAGAGAATTTAACGCTGGCGAACGGGCCTTGGTAGCAGGAAAAACGTGCCCAGCGCAACCTCTGTGGTCATACTGTGATCACGCTGCCTTAAACCAGTAGTTCCGAACAGCCTGAATTCCAAAAACTGTAAGCAGGGCGGATGTTGAGCCCGTGCTGTCGGTGATCAGTGTGAGCGCGTGTCTCTCACCTTCAGGGGCAGAGCCGTGTGAGCTGCTGTGGTGACCATTCGTCACTCGCGTCGGTAGTAAGTTGACAGCAGAAGGACACGCCCACTGCAGTGGCTTCATCTAAAATCTGACTGTGCATAATGACTCAGCTGTGACTTAGTACAAAGAAAGCTGTCTGCACGTGTGTTGTATTTCATTTTTTCTCTATTTTTGTTTTTATCTTTCGTGTTCAGAGAGAGGACACCTTATTTTCAAATGTTCCTGGTGTCATTTTGTATTAACACAGGAATAAGCGGTGTATGACCCCTTAGTACAACTGGCTTCCTCACCACTCCTGAGTCCCCTTCCTACCTGAAAGGCAGCACTTTCATTACCTTTTAAAATAAGATTTTGATTTGTTCATTTCTTCGTTCATTTATTTATCTGTGAGGCAACAAACCATGAACCTTCGCACTGAGCTACGCCCGTAGCCCATTTCTTCACTTTGCTTTTGAGACAGGGTCTCGCTAAATCAGGTTGGGCTCAAACTTGCCATCCTTCTCTCTCAGCCCCCCACAGTACAGCTAGGATTGCACGCCTGCGCCCGGACACCTGGCTAGATGTATTAAGAATTACTGACATGTTTAATGTTCCTTCTTTTTGTTTTTCTTAAATCTCAACTCACTCACACAGCGCAAATTCATTTCCTGGAGTAGAAAGAATTGGTCAAGTACTATAAAGACCAGTGCCTGATTTCTTTTGAAATGGGCCTATGCACAACGTGTGGGGTTAGATGATGTAACTTAAAGAGAAGGCTCTGTGTAGCTGTGGGAGGCGGAAGGGACTTGACCGGAGCCCTTGGACCGCTGAGTCTTGAGCTGCTTTATGTTGGTGTGTGTTTGAGACACACAATCATGGTTTTCATCTTGGAGAACTGGTAACACACATACCGTCTTGTTCACTTTCAGTCCTCCTTGTAGACAAGACTTATTTTGATTTTAGAGTGAGAAGGTGCCATAGAGCTACCTCCTACAGAAACTCCGTGTTCTGGCAAGGACCAAGAGGTAGCACCTGGCAGTAGTGCAGGTCACATCGTGCCACTGCCACGGGGCCCAGCCTGCGGGACGGCCCAGGGCTCGCTGCCTGATCACTGCCTGATCCACCTGTGCTCGTTCTCCTCCTCAGAACACTTCCAAGTAGTAAATACCCGAAACCGTGGTGTCGTACCTGGATCTTCAACAGGCAGAGCTGGATTGCTCCAAAATCCTGAGGAAGCAAAGGGATCACGGAGAGTTTAAGCCGGAGGCAGAGAGATCAGTCCAAGCGCGGATGCTTTAGGGAACCCATCTAAGCCAGCCTGGCCCTGGGTGCCTGCCGAGTGCACTCACGCTTGATGCCCACCGCAGCCTTCGCAGAACGAAACCCAGGGCTGCCTCGCTGTCTGTGCGTTCCCCAGATAGAAGACAGACTCAGATGTCCTGCCATCTTCTTGCTGTAGTTCTGGGGATTGATTCCAAGGATTTCATGCAAAGTTACATCCCAGCGCATGGTTTTAAGTTTTGGTTTTGACACAGGGTCTCAAACAGTCATTAAATTGCCTAGGCTGGGCTGGAACTTACGATCCTCCTGCCTCAGCCACCCAGAGTGCTGGGATTATTGGCCTGTGCCATGGGCCCTGGCTTCTCCCTTCATTTCAAAGTGCAGTTCGAATGTGTCTGAGACCGACTCGTTCACATGAGCGCCTCTGTCTCCAAGGCCTGGCCTCCTCTGAGGGGAGATTTTCTATCAGAGAAAAGTGTGCTCCAAGGGGAAGCAAGGGGAAGAGGAGAAAATGATAGCATTTCCTGCGATGAGTCTTCAGGAAATCATCCCCCACGGGAGCAGCCGCATGGGGAGATCTGTCATTTCCAAACGCAGCACCTGACACGCCGTTTAGAAACTGTTGAAGGTGGATTTAAAGTCTGTCGGGCTACCTGAGGAAACACTGCTACTTTTGGTGGAGAAAGTCGTTATTTGCCTGCTGTTGTAAATAGGAATGCTTTCGTTTAGCCATGAAGACCACAGATATTTTCATATATACAATTTTATTTATGTGTATCATTTTGTAACTATCGCACCGGTGACGGATATACCAGCAATAACATAGACAACAAGCACCTTGTTCTCCTTAAGACAAAACAGCTGCACTTTGGTAGTCTCACTCCGTTGACACTGCAGAGACAAAGTTGTGATAGTCCTGAGTGCAAAGGCGGGGAACCAAAGCAGCGACATTGGCTGTGCGGAAAGTTTCATCCTGTAGTTCATCTCTGGCTTGTTTTATTTGTTCCTTTCCCAAGTAAGAGAAGATTTTTTGAAGACAAAGTCTTGCCCTGTATCCCAGGCTCACAGCTATCCCTCTGCCTCAACCTCTTGGATTACAGCTGTGCACCAGAAAAGATTTGAGGTTCTTAAAAATGACCACCATGTTCTGGCTTCTAGAAGCACAAAGAAATCCAGTGAATTCATTGTAAGTAATTGCATAGCTGTATGAGTTTGATGTGCCCTAAGTAATGGCATCAGACACTAGGGCTCTGGGGTACATTGGGTTTAGGGGAGGAGCAACCCCCAATTCTGTTTTCTGTTTATTTTGTTGTCTGGGTTTGTCTGATTCTGAATAGTTGTTTTCGTGAATAGAAAACTAAGCAGAAATAGAAATTGAATTCGCAGTTCTAGGATTCCTTTAGCCCTCAACAAAGACCCGCCCCCACTTCTGAAGAGCCTGGGGGAATCCAGAATTTACCCCAGTGCTCTTCATCATGGGAGTCCTGCAACACCTGCAGGTGTCATGACGGCCAGACTGTATATTGTGGATGAAAGGAAGCGCACACTCCAGCAGAGTTCGAGTCTGTGGATGGCCTTGCATTCTATTTGTGTTAATATATATGACTATCTAGCCAATGCTGCGACCATAATTATACATGCACATTGCAGATAACCTACGTGTGTATAACACGCCATCTCCCTCGCGCTGGCTGG
Organism: Ctenodactylus gundi; assembly: GCA_004027205.1. Taxonomy (NCBI): domain Eukaryota; kingdom Metazoa; phylum Chordata; class Mammalia; order Rodentia; family Ctenodactylidae; genus Ctenodactylus; species Ctenodactylus gundi. Next base: position 573,779 of record PVKB01000699.1, read on the forward strand.
GCCCCAAGGTTTTTGTACCTATGTCTGTGTGTTAGCTCTGGTGTGTACTTTCTATGTGGCCCAAGGTTTTTTCTCTTCATTTGTAAAAAATAAAATTAAAAAATGAAAAACAAACGAAAACCACCAAAGCAGTGGGCTGCAAGTTGGACGCACCTAAATGAATGTTAGCCAGGTGTGCAGGTGAGGTCCTTGGCCCTCTCCCACCCATGGTCACAGGTTTGCCCCTTACTTTCTACAGCCTGACTATGGCACCCATGCTTTGGCATGTTGGCCTGGAAAACAAGTCTTCAGACGCTGCTTCCTGTCTTGCCTTGATGCCAGCCTTTGTGGGCCTGAGTCCCTCCCTACGTAGGAGACTGGTGAAGCCTCTCAGCCCCACTTGGGAGGGCAGGGCTTGTGTCCCTGCCATGACTGCAGGGTCTCAGCAGTCACCATGCAGAATCGTGGGGACGCTCGAGCTGGCGGCCAGGCCAAGTACACCCTGGAGCGTGGATCTCAATCAGATTTGAGACTTCCTCTTTCTCTCCTGGCTCCACAGTCACCACGTGGTGATTGCCACAAGGATGGCCTGATGATGACCCTGTGGAAATAAAGCACAAAGAAATAACACAAAAATGCGTTGTTTTAAATCACATTTATTGATATATCCTTCTTGTTATTATTGACGTGCGGCCTGCGCCCTGAGCCACAGCCCCGCCCACTTTTGCCTTTGTCTTCAGACAGGGTCTTGCTAGGTTGCCCAGGAAAGGCTCGCATTTGTAATCCTGATTCAGCCACCCACCACGCTGGGGTAGCAGGAGTGCAGCACCACAGGACATGTTTCACCAGGTGGTTGTAACACGCGTTTTATGCTGTGACTTCAGGGCTCTGAGGTTTTCCCAACACGGACTGCTACAAGCCATACTTAAATCTACGTGATAGATGCATGATTACAAGTCAGGATGGAGTGGTAGTCAAAATATGTAAAAAGTGGGTAAATATTGGAAACCCTTGAGAAATATAGAATATGTAATAATTGTAGACACTTCAGTTCTTCAAGCTAATATACTCTGTATCTTTGCCTAACACTTTACAAATGGAAGAAGCAAGGGTGAAATTTAGTTACACTTGATGACTTTGGTGTAGGAAAGGACAAAGCCAGGGACTGAGCTGAGTTTTCGTTTTCCTCTTATGGGACCCCGTAGACTGTGGGACATTTTCTTTCCTGAACAAAACGCAATACAATCAGAATTCCATGTGGGCTGGTAACTCCATGTCTTGTGAAGGTTTAAAAGTAAAGTGAGATACATTAAAATCCTGTAGCTGAGCTTCAGGTGTCCTTCAACTGAGCCTAACATAATCTCCTGCAGTGTGTAATCCTTTTCTCAGCTTAAATCATCAGGTACCTAGGACCCGTAGGTCATAGCAATGAGACATTGTCCCGCACGAGGGGCTGGAGTCAGCCTAGGGTGACTTGTCCACGTGGACGTCAGCTGGAAAGTCCGGGAACTAATTGTTAATACAATAGAAAACACAATGCGAAATCAGGCGATGGTAGAAAGTGATTTTCTTGTTCACGCATGAGTGCTGCGCAGGGTTTGGTGGCCCTGTGGTAACTCAGGCCGAGACAGTGGCCGGTGGCCAGATGCTTTCCGAGCTGAGTATCTGCTGTCTCCCAGGCGCTCTTGCCATGGCTGGTTGCCTCTGGAGGAAGCAGAGAAAGAAGGAAAGGAGAAGGAGGAGAGGAGAGAGGAAGGCGGGGGGACTGGGCGGGCAAGGGAAAGGGGCAGGAGTGGGCGGCAAGGGGGAGCCTGACAGGAGGGCAGGAAAGAGAAGGGAAGGGCTGGGGGGGACTGGGAGGGCAAGGGGAGAGAGGAGGGGGACGGGGGGAAGTGAAGGGAACAGAATGGGGGGCACAGAGGCCAGGGGAGTGGGGAGGGGCAGGAAGAAGAGGAAGGTGGGAGATTTTCTTAAGAACCTTCACCCACAAGAAACCTCCGCAGTGTCCTTCCACCATCCCCTTGCTGAAAACCAGCCCCCCCCCCCCCCCATCCAAGCAGCCACAAGGCGCTGAGGAGGGCGTCTCTGGGTGACACTCCTGCTGCCGTCCTGCCTCTGGAGGGCAGCCCCTCCTTCCTGGCACCTCACCGCCTTCTCTGTCATCAGAGACAAATCTCTTCTCTGCTTTACTCGACAAAGTGTGATCTATGTCAAAAGTCTCTGGAGACTAACGTGCAAAACCAGCTTTGTCTTGGAAGGAGCTGCTGTGCACTTGCTGAGGTCTGCCCCTCCATCCCTCTGTGTGAAGCATGTTCTAACAGGTAGATTAGGGCCAGGGGACGCAGGGTGTGATGACGCGCACACTCCAGGCTCCAGCGCTCGCCATTGTGTCCACCCCTTGCGTGGCCAGTTGGAGCGCCCATGGGGAGACGCCAGCCAGGGGGCTGCACTGCAGACGCCATGGCCTCCCCACCCCACCCGTGATTTCTTTGTGGAGAAAAATGCCATGCAACCCAGGTTCACTTGGGACAAAATGAGCCAACAAACAAACCCCAGAGGCTGGGTGGGGCGAGGATGTGGCAGGATGAGTCTTATTAAAGACCGCTTCTGCAAGAACCTTGCTCCCTGGCGCCACCTACGCTGTGACTTCACTTCCCTATCAGCTCTGTGAAATGGGCTGTTGGCCCCTGTGATCCCTATGATCTGAAAAGTCAAGAGGAGCTGGGCCTGTCACCCCTGGGCTCTGGTGATCGGGGCAGGAGGGCTGCAAGTTCAAGCCCAGAACGGGAAACTTGGCCACTTGGCAAGACCCTATCTTGTAAAAAGAAAAAAAAAAAGATGCTGAAGATGAGGATGGGATGTAGCTCACTGAAGAGGCCCCGGGTGAAATTCCTAGTGTGAAAAATAAAAATGAAGGAACAATAACAACAACAAAAACAACCCTGTGACCACTGGAGAGATGATGTTAACTTGAGGCAATCGGGAACCGCACCTGCATTAGGCTTTGGGAACCACGCCTAGGCTGGGAACTGAGAACCAGGCTGGATTAGAGTGTGAGTGACGTGGGGGCCAGCCAGCGGTGGATGGCGGAGGGCCAAGTGGAACTCCAATGATGAACCACGGAAGAGAGGGAAGATTGTCACGGCTCCTCCTCTGGGAAAGCTCTCACCTTTGCAAGTGTCTATAGGCCCGACTTGCTAACCTGTGCAGATCGCGTCACAGATTCGCTCCGGTCTCGACTGGGCCTGTCTGTCCACCGCTGCTCTTCAGGCGCAGATCTCCAGGCTCCGGTCTTTGTCCTGCAGTCCTGGAGGGGAGATCCTCTTCATGTCTGAGCAGCCATCTTGGACTACCTCTATCCTCGAATTTGTAAGCCTTCCTGATAGATCCTTTTTGTTATAAAATCTGAAAATCCTGCCTTTTGAAAGAACCCAAACTAGTACAAACCCTCAAGAGAAAGTGACATACCCAAGTCACAAACGGAGGTGTCCAGGTCTCCCCGCGTTCCCTTCAACCAGGCTTCTTTTGAGGTACACTGCTGCTAAAGTGACCGCCTGATTGCTAGCATCGTAGGTGGCTCTGGGATTCCCTCTGTTCTTCTCCCTTCTCCGTACACCAGTCCCCGCTCACAGACCTGGAAAATGATGTAACAGGAGTGAGACACGGGGGCCTCGGGCCCCGCTGCCCCCGGCCATGGCACACAGACAGGCTGCGCAGACTCTCTTCCTCCTCCACCGTCGCCGGGTCCCCTTGGGCAGATGTCCTTCACGGAGCACGAGCCATTCCTCCTGCCTGTCTCATGGGCTCCTCGAGGACACCCTGGGTGCCGGGTGGGTATTCTAATTACGAGCAATGACTCCACGGCTTTTATTTAATCAGATAATGGAGAGGAAGCATTTCAGGACACAACGTGTACTACGGTGACTCAGATCGCTTATGCCAGCTCATGGTTTTGTAAGATACCGCCTAATTTGCCATAATAATTCAAAGTAACTTCATTTTCCCTGGTGGAGGACTGAAAATTACTGCAACTTATAATTTTATGGTAATGATAGCGAGAACTCACATAATTAGTATAGCAAGATCACGGTTCTATTTATTTTCCCAGATGAAGCAGGCCCCACGTACGGGGACTCTTGACGTGCTGGTTCAAAGCCTCACGTGGTATCTATGGATGGACTGACGTGTTAATAATGGCCACCTGATTTTCTTTTTCTTTTCTTTCTAAGATATCCTCCCTGGGCAAATGGAGAACAGATCTGTGAAGAAGGCAGATAACATGGGATATCTGGGGATGCCGGGATACTCCTGGTGCATTCATATGGGTTAAGAATACCCTGAGGACACCCCAAAGCACCGGCACATGCTTGGTCTCAAGTTTTCATACAGAGTACAGGCTAAGAGTCCTGAGTGAAGATCTGAAATCCACAATGATCTAAAAGTCTAAAAATATTTGAGAGCTGTCATGATACGGGAAGTAGAAAATTCTGGCCTCATAAGATGGATTGAATCAAAACAGAGGAGTGTGAAAAATACTGTGTAAGTGAACTTCAGGCTGTGCGTGTGCAGAGTATATGACACCTACAGAGATATCATGTTTAGACTTGGGTTTCATCCTAACTGTATCTCAATATATATATATATATATATATATATATATATATATATATACAAATAATTAAAGATTAGAAAATCTGAAATCTAGAAGACTTCTGTTCCTAAGAATTTGGGGTAAGAGACAATCAATCTCTGTGTTTTTAAATCAAAACATTTCCACATGCAGGATACACTGAACCCCCTTCCTCTCTGTCCTGTTTGGACTGGTGACTTGGCTACCCCCCTAAGCTGCTTAGTCACAGAGTTTTGTGTCCCTGTTATATTTTCTGACTTTGAAAGTGTCAAGGATTAGTAGAGCCATGGTGTGTACGTGATAGGCTCTCGAGGTCCTCTTCTGCCTCATTATCGTAGCTTAAGACTTCCTGCCTGATTCAGTCTCTGGAGATGGCCCTGGCTAGGGGTCAGTCACTCCTCTCTCTGGGTCTCAGAGAAGCTTGGATACACTTCTGGAATGGCCATCTCTGGAAACAGGTGTGCAAGGATTCAGGGCCATTTGCAGTTCCCTACTTTGCCAGTGGGGACCTGAAGTTTGCCTAGCATTTCAGAGAGAAGTTGGGCAATTTGAGGAGGGTGCAGATGATTCTAGCCCCCTGTTGTGAATGGTGCCCTGGTAACTGACGCTGTTAGGAGTGAGTCCCACGTGATGTGCGGAGAGGAACGAATGAGGACGCTCATGGCAGCCTGGCTTTTCATACCACAGCAGAGGGCACACATGAGTCCCTAACTGCCGAGGTCAGTTGCAAGATGGAAGCGGCACATCGCCTGTGGACACCCCTGATTTCAACCACACTGTGCATAATTGGAGTGTGGATAAATGGACTGTGGGCAAAGTGGAAATTCAGACAGTTCTGATGTAATGCCCAGTAATATTTTGAGTAAACACATGGTGAAGTATGCAGAACAAAGACAGGGCGCTTCCTGTGTGACCAGCATAGCTACGAACACCTGGAGCTTGTGAAGGAAGATCATGTCACCACGAGGACCTTCAATGCTGCCCTGTTGGTTGGCGCGGGCAGAGCAGAGGCCCGGGAATGGGCACCTCATTCGGTTGCTTCTTCTTTTGAAGGTACCTGAAGCGGGAAGAGAGCGCTATCTGTGTTGTTCCCAGTGCTACTGAGCTCTTGGTGTTCTGTTTTTCGCAGGCTCACAGTTTACACACCCACTACTGCTTTCCGAGGGAATGTTCAGAGTTTGAACTTCTGTGAATTTGAAACCTACTTTTTGAGTAAAATCCCAACTTGTGCTAAGACACACGAATCTAGGAAATCATCAACACCATCCAGAGTTACAAAAAGATAAGGATGTGTTTGGTGGGTTTAGTGTTCAATTCAACTAGTATTGAAACACTGAAGTACAAAGATAGGTATAAGACTGCTGTGTGGGGGCGAAGCTTTAGACCGTTGGTTGTACAAGTAAAACTTCCACTCGTATGTTTTTCGTGCGGAATGATTTTCTTGATTTTATCAACATTTTTAAACAAAAAGTCTATGAAGGTCATTTTTAAACTCTCGAGTACATAATAACTTATGAAATCATAATACCTGACCAGTGTTTACAGTATGTACCAAATCCTCATGACACAAAATCATGGACGCCAGCGTCTGGAGCCGGCAGCCACTGTGGAAATGTCTTTTCTGTAGAAAACCACCGGAACATTGCACAGAATAGATGAAATCACTGTTGTTTTCATAAATTGGGCAATGTAAAAAAAAAAAGTGGTTTGCTGTTCTTAGGGAGAAAGAAAGCAAGTACTCCCTGAGTTAAAGAAAAGAAAACAGGCACAGGGCAAAGGGCACATGGATTCCCTCAGGCCTGTGGGGGAAGCTCACTTACCGTGACGAAAGACAACGCAAATTCACGTTTATGTGTCATACAAAACTATCCTCAAAGTGGGAGACACAATGTAAAAGAATCCTACCAATCGATGACAATAAGAAGCTGCCTCGGCTTCTTGGCTGAAAAGGCGCAAAGGAGTGAAAAAAATGTTGAACTTTTCAAAAGGAGGGGACCACCAAATGTAAATGATGGAGCCTATCATTTAGTGAAGCCATGAGAAGAGATTTACAACTAGTAGCAAGAAAGTTGATTATCTTTTCTCCTATTTTTAGGGAGATCATTAAAGGATTTCTTTAAAACTTTTGTATCTGTCTGTCACATATAAATTTAAGCTGATTATTTATTTGGTCAGAAAGAATGAAAACCTTGTCATAATTGAGGTTTCTCTCAAGGACCCAGAGCGTGCTAGAAGAATCCCAGCACCGAAGTTGGTCTATTTGACCAACAAAACAAACAAGATCCTATTGGATTATAACGTTGTGTTATGAGTTTACAAATGGGCAAATTTCCACCATGTAAATTTCCCAGCGCTTTAAAATCTCTCCTACTGTTGTTGGAGAATAATTCGTAGGGGTTCTGCATACTAATTTCCTCCCAGAGAACATTATAGAAAAAAAGCTGAAATAGTAATGACTGTACAGTGAACGGTGCTGACAGACACCGACTTGGCCAAGTGATTACAGTCAACGTCAATAACATCACATTGCTATGATATGATAGAAATTGTGATTTCTGTTTGCAGCCCTCCTGCTAAAACCTCACCGTCCCAGTGTAGCTGGGAGAAGAGTACCAAACTAGCCAGAGTAAGGCATATTCTAAAAAATAGACCAGTCCTTTCTCCTCAGAATGGTAAGGTCGCCAAAAACAAGGGCAGACTGAGAAATTCCAAGGCTGAAAAGGCCCCAGGAAACCAAAAACTAGAGACAATATGGCGCTCTAGACAGAATGATGGAACAGGGAAACAGTGCTGGATGAGCCCAAGGGGGGCAGATGGGATTCAGCTGGTAATAAGGCGGCACTGTTGCTTCCTTACTTGTAAAAGCGATACCTGCGTGTCAGGTGGAACCAGAGGAAGGCGTGCGGGGTGTGGAGCTGTCTATACAACCTCGTCAATGCTTTCACAAAATTTAGAAGTACTCTAAAGTCAGTGTTCTAGAAAGTAAATGGATGTATCAATCGATAATCTAGACTAGTCTTTTAAGAATTACTGTATTGTAGACCTCAAAGCAACCCTCTAGGATGCTACTTGAAGAATGCATATTTTACTTGGATCCAAGTAAGCCCCCTACAACATCACAAGTGTGGTTTGATCATATAATTTCACCATTATAAAAACAGCATCAGAATAATTTAATTTAGTAAGTATTTAAATATTTTTATGAGTTTTAAACTGCTATTTGAAACACTTTTTTCTGAAATTTTGTAACACCTGATTCTCTTTTTTCACAGCAGTATTTTTAATTTTGAAGTTGTATTTTGTATTTTAATAAATTTGAAAATATTGGCCTTTTTCAATGGGTAGTTTTGTCTTTGTGAATGAGAAACATCTTGTTGTCATAATGGATTTCAGAACACGAGAGGGGCAAACTATCCTAAATAAAGTTTTCTTCTATTTTTTCATGCTCTGCTGAGTTTTTGTTTTTGCCCTGCAATCTTGGAATAGAAACCAGGGGCTCTCACATGTAGGCAAGTGCTCTACAGCTACTGAGCTGTAGCCCCAGCCTCTTTTTTTAGTCTTCATAATTTAAAATATTTATGAAATAATATTCTGGCAAGTGTTTCCTCTCTTGCACATACATATGCATGACGCCTTACACGAAGATCGTTTTTCAAAAGCAGAGCATGTCTAAAAGGTTTTTCTTGTTTGTAATTCTTTAGCACATTTCACCATATTTACACAGTACGGAGTCACAGGATCCTGCACCTGGCCCTTCCTTCCGCTACCATTCAGGATACAAATGTGTACAACTAAAATGAGACGCTTCCTCACACACATCCAGGGGCCCTAAGGAGTAATTGCACAATACCAAAATCAAGTATTCTAAGAGGGCTGAGGTCCACGCTGTTTGCTCTACTTGTTTTAACAAATGCAACTTAGAAAAATTCAGAGGCTTAAATTGGTACTTTATTTAACTATTAACTGATTTTTAATTAGCTGTAACCAACACTTGGAGGAGTTATTTAGAAAATGTTTCAAATACGGTGCTGGGATGCAATATATGATTTCTAAAGGACAGATGTTTGCAAAATATAGTTAACATCGGGCATCAAAATATAGACGAAAGTAGGCTGATTTCATTTTCAACATCAATGTCAATCCAAGTGTTTTCTTAGTGTATTCAAAATTTACATAGAGTATACGTCATAAATTATACGTCTACATATGTATATATATATGTGTGTATACATGTATATATATATGTATGTGTTGTGTATACTGGGTATATACGTATAATGTACATATGTATAACGTGTAATATGTGTAGAATGTATTACGGAGGCGATTTTACTGAAAATTTTATATTGTGCTTCTACTGTCGTGTTTAAACTACTTTTTTGGATACATCTTTAGATGGCATTATGAACTATTTTGCCCAACTCTTTTCATATATATTTGACTCAAAACCTTTTGAATTTAGTAGGATTGTAGCGTTAGCATGATTTTTTTCTCTGAAAGCCTTGGTACACTTCTGTTTGTTCCAGAAGCAACCAGTTTTCTCCCAAGAGACTCACCTTTAGAATCACTGTAGCGTTCATGATGGTCTTTGTCCTTCACCTTTGCACAGGCGGAACTTTCAGGAGTTTCACTTTTCTTCCATTATTAAGATGCCATTGGGATTTTTCTGAAATTTCATTTGCTGCACTGTTTAAAGGGACAACTTTCTGAGTGTCTGTTTCCCCTGCCCCACTGCTGATTGAGCCGGCTCCGTGGCCCTTCCTAGACCTTCCACATATCCAGCTGTGCCTCCCATGCACACCTGGAATTGGAAATGAAGTGAATTTTTAGGGAAGAAACGTCATTTGACTTCAGGGAAAACTGCTGATGATTTCAAAACGGGTCTCACATAACAGTTCTGGTGCTCATGGCCCTAGGTTTTGGGCAGGGACTTGAACTAGGAATGCATCACTTCTTGAAAGATGTATCTGCGGAGAAATTCATCCTCGATCCCAGGGCGGGCCTCGTAGGGTGTGTGCTGAACAACCTGCACGTGACCTTCCACGGACCGCTTGGCCAGCCTCAGCTGCACACCCGAGCTGCACGGGGCCAGCTGGGATCTGCACACTGTGCACGACCACTAACACAGCACAACCTTTGTGTCTCGGTGCAGCTACTGTACAGAGAGACAGTAAAGGGTGCCGCGATGGAATGTGGATCCTGTGACTCCGTAGTGTGTAAATATGGTGAAATGTGACCAGTGCAAGCTGCCCAGTGGGCTGGGACCCACGGTGCACTGGGTGGGAGGCCCAGGACATGGCTGGGCACCAGTGTGGACATACAGAGCCTGGACATATAGGCTGCATTTACTGCACAAAGCACTTCTTCACTCAATAATGACTAAACTTAGCTTTCTGTAACTTTATATACTTTTAACCTTTCAAAATATTCTACTCTTTAAAATTAGTAACCTGTATTAATTGTACATCACTGTTTCCATTGTGGTCCAGGGCCTCGATGCTGAATTGTATCCTTAGCTCTTTGTTTTTATTAATGTTTTTAAAATTTTTAAGACAGAGTCTCACGCAATTGCCCAGGGTGGGCTAGGACTTGAGATCCTTCTTCCTCAGCCTTCCAGAACACTGGGAGTGTGGGTGTGCACCGCCACCTGACTGAACTGCACATGTTAAGGGGTTGCACTATGACGTTTCCGTACATGCATAAATAACCTCAATTCAAATTCAGCCACCATTTTTCCACTCTGTCCCCTAATCTCTTCTAATTACTATTCCCTGTTGTGTGGAAGGGATCTATTCTATCTTCAGGTCAACCTTCTTTGCTTCTACCCATTCAAGAGAACACGTGGTTCCTGCCTTCCAGTATTTCTGACTCTTACACATAGAGTAGAGGACACATTGTATAGCAAAGAAAAAAATTCTTTTATCCTACTCTACAAATTTTTTTCTATTTTTCAAATTTAAATTGCTTAACATTCACACATTTTTGTTAAAACTAAGACACAAGGACAGTAGTTACGCTAGGCCTAAACAGGTCGGGCCCAGTCTCTCTCTTCTTCCTGTGCACCTGTCCCCCTGGGGGGGGGGTCTCCAGGGCATTGTGACGAGCCTTCCTCTGGTCCTCCTGAGGGACCTGGCAAGTGAGCTCCTTGAAGATGGGCCAGTCTTTCCGGAATGCTGTTTGAGGATTGGGCAGTTGGCTTCTTTCTCACTGTAAATTGTCTTAAAGCTCATCATGTTCCAGGAACCTTCCTATCTATTAATAATAAACATTTTGGTCTTGGAGATCCATGTTTTCAGGCATTTTAAAGTGCTTATTGAGATCACAAAACTTCTGGCAAACCTTCCACAAACAGAGCTGTTGCTCTGGAGAGCTGCCCTCCTGTGAAAGAAACGTACACTATTCCCAGAAACCGTCACTCCTAAGGGTGTCTGTACCAGGAAGGCAGCCGTATCCAGGACAAACCTATCACCTGGGTCGCTCCCACCTAGGTGAACTTTAATTTCCACATTTTCTCTCTTCTGCTTCCCATAGCTGGTTCCCCTAGCAGCCAAACACCTTATTTCTTGCTGTATCTCTGTGTGCTGTACAACCTTCGGTACCCTGGCCCTCTCTTGGTCTCAGATTTTGTTGTACAGCTCTAGCGTGTTTGTATATAATCAACCACATGTTTTTCTCCTATTCGTCTGTTGCAGGAACATTGAACATGTAGTCCACAGCCCAGCCCAAAACTCTAGAAGGCTGTAGGCAAGGTACTTGTCCTTTCCCTGCAGAGAACTACTCTAAATGCCCTTAAGTGACTTCCTGGTGAACAGAACCACAGGATTAGCAATCCGTTATACTTAGTGGGAACTACCAAGACCCACAAATTTTGTGCCAACTTTCCCTCCTCTGTCTGCCTCCTTCCTCATCTCCACGGGTCATGGATTATTACCCATAACCCACTGCCTTCAGCCCCACCTTCTGGAGATCCCAGACTAAAACAGAGAAAATCAACAGCTAGCATTATTTAACATGATACACCCAGTGCTAAAGAAAACTAATTATTAGACGAGTTTTTGAAAGAAATTAGAATTCAACAAATTTGTTAAGCACAAAAGCACAAACCTGACCACCCATAACTGACTTAAAGTAATTTTGAAAAGAAGATATTGACAAAAGAAGTACATCTTTTCAAAAATGTTTGGCCGACAGGACATTACAAAAGTTTCAGTTATAACATTGAAGGTAGCAATGTTATTAAGAGAGTACCAATGATGTTTAATGACTGGTGTTGGGGAGAAGAATTTATGGATGCGAAAAATAATATTGAGCTTCTAAGAAGGTATAAAATAGATGGCATTAGTCTTTTTTTAAAGCTTAAGGAATGTCATCCTTTTTGACCTTGAACCATCAGCGTAGGAGATTCCCCTTGATGGCCCCTGCTCTGCTGAGGCATACTCAGGACCCCCAGAGGCCCCTCGATTCACCCTCTGAATGTATCATTGCTGTCCTGACTCACTGGGAGCTGCCTGCTCTGGACACTCAGTCATGAGCAGGAACCACAGGACCTGACCATGAACCTGCTTCACACTTTCTGACTGGTATGCACCACATACGCACCTCCGTATCCATAATCATCACGTGCGGCGACTGAGGGGTTCCGGACCTACAGCTGAGTCCTTCAGTGGTAGTGAGATGACGCACCTTGTTAAGGTCTTTTGTGAACAAACGTAAAGCCTGGCAAAGCCTTTGGAGCTGGGCTGACTGTCAAAGTGGAGCCATGCTTGGTAGATTTGTAATCAAGTTTTGCCTCATGCAAATTTTGCTTTTATATGATCATAAACTATTTATCATACGACACTAATTATGAGATCATGTTAATAGCTGTACCGGGTTGGTGACTACTGAGAAGATGTTTAAAACCTCGAGAAATAACAGATAACTAGTATCTAGAACAAGCGTGACCAGAAAATTCACTTTTGCCCTTATTTCTTTAAGTCAAGAAAAAATATCTTGAGCCATATATATAATATATATAGTTAATATACTATATATAAGTACTGAAAGTTATTAATATTTAAAAAAATTATAACACTAAAAATCAAAGGCTGCAGGCTGGACAGATCTGATCAGGAATATGAAAGGAAATCTTGGAAATATATGTGAATAACTGAAGTGCACGATGTGAGGATAATTTACAGATGGGAGTCTCGGAGGGAGATTGGGTGAGTAGTGACTGACAAGCAGAGAAAAATGCAAAAGCACGAGGAGGCCTTTAGCAAAGTCACCAATTAAGCTGGTTTTCTGTCTATGAAACATTGGTAAACCTAAAATCAAAACACATTTTAAAAATTAAAAACAGACACTCTAATGGTGTAATGCTCTAATGAATCTTGGAACTGTATGATGATTAAAATAAAGAAGTAGCATGAATCTGGAACGAATTAGCACCTTTCACACCAAACAGATAATGGTTTTGCTAGACTTTGTGAGATTCCAGCTATGTGCGCACTGAGGAGATCAGATCCCGGAGAAGAGTCATCTTATTAAGCCTTGATACCCAGTCTCTCCTTAAAAGTTTTTAATGATTAGACTTTACTTTCTGGGTAATTTTTAAAAGAAAATAAATGAGCAGATGTAGAATGGGCCCCAAAGCCCTATGTAGTTCGATGTCGTGGATGATCTACGGATTTCACTTGCTGCGAGGAGGTGGGGCCTGGCTGGGAGGGACAGAACACGGAGGGCACAGCGTGAGAGGCTGCGGCCAGGAAGGGTGTGCTCCTGTCTCAGCTTCTCCCCCAAGCTGGTTCCTTCCTCCTGCGACGTAGCGGCCTCGTTCTCTCCCAGACTCCTCTGCCGTCGCCAAGAGTCCATGAATGAATGGGGACCTCGTGCAGCTGGAAACTCAAGTCAACCTTCCTCCCTCAAGTTGTGAGTGACTGGTGTTGTGTCCCAGCAACGAGAACCCAACAGGAGAGTAGAAATTACAGGTGATTCTCAACTCACGCTACCCCCATGTGTGAATATCTTGTCTTTGTATAGCATACCGGCTAGGACTGAGAAGCCAGTATTCCTATGATATCATTAAATGAAATTCTTTGCGTACTTTGGAGTTCATTTGCAGTGCTGGTCTGTGAGTTTTAGCAAAAAAAAATCATGACAGGTAGCACATGACCACCATTACAGTATCTCGCAGAGGAATTTCTTCTTAGAACTTCCCTTGTGCTCCACCCGTGCCCTCATTTCTAGCCCCAGGACCCTGGAAAGTGCTGGTCTCATCACTGTCTCCACAATTTAACCATCTTTGGAATATTAAATAGTCAAAATCAAGTAGCCCAATATCATGTAGCTCTTTGAGGAACCCCTTTAGGAACCCCTTGCCACTTACTTCGTATAATGCATTTAATTTTCCTCCCTATCTCTGCCTATCTTGATAGTTCATTTCTTTATATCAATAAATAATGTACCATCGTATGAATGAATACGTTGTTTATCCATTCACCCACAGAACGGTATCTCAGTTGCCTCCATTTTTAGCAATTATGGGTGCAGCTGCTACAGCCATCTGTGGACAGGTTTCATGCCAGTATTCATCTTCAGGTTCTTTGAGTTAGTCCCAAGGACTGTAATAGCTAAGTAATATGATGAGTTTATTTTTGTTTAAGAAACTGCCAAATCGTCCTCCAAAGGACTACACTATCCCGCAGCCTCACCAGAAGGGCGAGTATCTCCGTTCCTCCGTGTCCTTGTCGGCATCCAGGGCTGTCAGTATATTGCGTTGCGGCCTCTCTGCCAAGTGTGGACTGATATTTAGCTGTTTCTTCACTTGCAGTTTCCTGGCCGTGACTGACATGGAGCGTGCTCTCGTTCCCACATCCAATCCTGCACTTCTCTGGTCAGTAGCGGACCGCCCCGAAGCGCTCCTGGGAGGGCAGTGAGCTCCTTTGTGCTCAGCTTACGCCACCCTGACTCACAAGTCTCGGGGCTCCTCTAAGGATTTGCTGAGGACTCCCACAGTCCCACCATTAATTCTCATGCCGGCTGGCCTTGCGAGCGTAGCTTATTTCAGCGTCTATGCCAGAGGTCACTTTTAATTCATTTCTTCAGGCTTCCTTGGGAAGAGGCTCCCAGAAGTGCTGTGAGGGCTCAGACAGATGTAGGTGCAGTTGGACCCCTCCTGCCCCCAGGGCAGTAGCACAGGCTGCGGTGGGAGGTTGTGTGTCATGCCCACAAGGCACATCCTGATGTCTTCTGCTCTCTTTTCTTTCTTTCTTTCCTCCGCCTCCTCCTCTTCCTCCTTCTTCTGTGTTGGTGGTATAGAAGATTGAACGTGAGACCATCACACTGAGCAATGTGCCCAGATCACTTTAATTATTTATTTGGACAGCGTCTTGGCAAGTTGCTAAGTACCCACGTTGGGCTAGAGCTTGCGCTCCTCCTGCCTCGGCCTGCCAGAGTTTTAGGGTACAGACATGCACCACCTTACCCAGTTTCCTTTATCCTTTGAGCTCTAGACCCACCCTTAGCTTAGAGGACAGTAAGTACAGGCCCTCTTCTTTCTGACTCCAGGCCCTGTTCCTCCACCCGTGACTTCGGAGGTGGGTTAAATGGCAGCTCAGCATTCTCCCTCTCTCGCTCATGGAAATGAGAAGTGAGTCTTTCCCCACTCTGCCTCCTGTGCTGTCACGCACACATCCCCGTTCACACCTTCTCCAAGGAACGCTGGAACGCCCCCTCCAGGCAGCGCCTCCGTGATTGCCTTAGCTAGGTTTCTCCACCCTCCCTGGCCTGGAGTCCGTCTTTCCGTATGATGTGAGACATGCGCTTAGCTTCCGTATACAACGGAGGCAGCTCAGGTCACCTTCCTGCCACCCTCCTGTCCCTCTGCCTGCTGACTCCTCAGTTAAGCACATCCCTAGTCCTGCTTCTCTGGAGACTCAGAGCTCCAAGGGATGCTCAGTACCGTCACACTTCAAACACACGCCGAGGTCTCATCTGAGATAAACTGCCTCACGCAAGCTGCTCCCTGCATGGCCCTCAGCTCCGTGAGGGCCCACGCAACCTTTCAGGCGCCCCCCGTCACCTCAGGAACGGCTGGATAGAAGGAACCATCTTTCTTCGGTCCTACTTCCGCACGGGTTGCCAAGTCCTCACAGTACCCACTGGGCGACTCGGCTGCCCTGCGACGTTCCGTGTCCTTGCTCCGTGGTAAGCTTGTCCATGGGCAGGTCTGGAACCCACTTTGCCACCAGGATGCTCAACACAGCCCCTCGGGCACTTGAAAGACATTGAGATGTCTGCTTAGAGAAGGGAAGTGGTGAACAGAGGACTAAAAATACTCTACTTACCATACGGTCTTTATTCTTGGTCTGATTTTCATAAGATAGGACGTACACCACTGGAGTTTTGAGAAGTGTACATGTATTTATTCATTCCGTAGAAAACTAGCCTGAGGGTTTTTGCTAAGAAAGCAACATTTGAAAGACTCCCATTTCTGTCTTCTTACAGCTGAGACGTCCTGGCTGTCTGGATGACGCATGGTGGTAGTCATACTAAATGTCAAGGGTCAGGAATGTGCTTTCGCAATAGAGTCTACACTCATGTATTTAGAGATGAATGCATAGATCTCAAATGCATGTCTTGTGAGGTGACATTTTTATTTGATCACGCCTCTACTCGTAAATGCAAATTTACCTATAGTCTTAGAATTCAAGATTTTATTTTTTTTCACAATTGCCATAATAAATTTAACTGTGTTCCCATGTGACACAGGCCAATGAATTTCTCGGTGGTTGGGAAGGTGGCAAGTGACGGGAACACAGCTCAGACTTCGGGTCAATAAGTGACAAGCAACAGCACCCCACCGGTCTATCGGTGGAGGCGACAGTGAGCAGGTGAACCGTGCCAAAAGCATTTTCTACACCGCCACTCTGGCTTTCAGAACTCATTCTGCACCTTGAAAGTTAATGGGTACTCGGGCAGCCTGACAAGAGCAGGATCAAACCGAATCCCCTGCGTTCCCCCTCTCAGATCTAGCAGTGGGAGCCATTCTCACCCTGTCTCCTGTGGAGGTCAGCTGGGGAGACCCCGGAGCCCACCCCGGCAAGGGAAGTGGCATGTTCAGCCACGACGTTGAGCCACTTGCCACAGTTGGCCTACATCCTACTGAGACTCCAGGAAATGGGGCCCTCGGGAGCCCTGCGCACGGCAGGCCTATCTGGGGACAGAGTACAGGGTCCTTTCGTGCAAAACTGCTTCCTGACTGTGGGACTCTTGGAACCCTCCACCTGAAGCCTCCTCCGTGTACTTCCTGCTGGGCTAATCCGTGGCCATTTCTGTACGAAAATGGGTGAGTAGACAGAAACAAAGACAGCAGGGTGTGATTTCTGTGTTTGTACATGTGGAGAACGGAGAGGAGAGGGAGGCTGGTCCACTTTGCCCTCCTGGGTTTCCTGTCTGTGCTACAAGTGAACGTGACATGAAGTCAGATAATTTGCAATGGAGTCAGAATAATTCCAATCATGGAAGCAAGGAGTCCCACAAAAAATCCAAGACTGAAAGAAGGGTCAGATGATTAAATCTTCTGTCGCGTTCTAAATGATAGAAAGAAAAAAAGAAAAAAACCAGGCCCCAGGACTTCAGGTGTGTCGTGGTTTGGGTCTGGAGTGTCCCCCAAAAGCCGCGTGTTCCTATGGATACTGTGTACTGTTGGGAGGTGACACTGGCTGGAAGGAGGACCCTTGGGGCTTGACCTGAAGGGACGTGTGCTGGTTCTGCCCTTCCTCCCAGACTTTTCTAGTCCTTGATGCTGCAAGGCGCTCTGTCTCCGGAACTCTGGCTCTGGCCCCAGACCCACCCCAGCTCTGCCATGCGGTTCCGCCATTTTCCAGCCGCCCTGTGGACGGACTGTGACTTTATGAAACTGTGAGCTACAATAAACCTTTCCTCCCTACATTGTGGGCATCAGCTCTTCTGTCACAGCGATAAAAAAGTAAGACAGGGTGTGAGTGCGGGAGCATGGAGAGGGAGGGGGCAGAGGTAAGTGGAGACACAAGCTCCCTTGTAGTTCAGGAATGAGTTTGGTGTCAAAGTCACCTTGGTGCCAGCCTACTTGCTACCGGCCATTTCTGTTACAGACCGTTACGGAAAGCATCCAGGTGCCAGGGTAGCGTGTTTGGTCACACCTTCAGGTGCTGTGTCCTGAGCCCCAGCAACTGCACAGACAAGATCTTGCTTCCGAGTGTGGAGAAGGTGGAGCCCGAGAGGCAGCCAGGCCAGGCCCCGCCTGCTTTGGTCCTCTCTGTCATTTGCATTGTTACAGGGGATCATCCCGCCTTACCTGCCTCCTGATTAGAGGAGGGTGGGTTGACGAACCGGTCCATCTGGGCCTACATGGCCCTGTTGGCTTCACTGAGAACACACTGTGGACCACGGGAGGCTGTCACCACCGTGAAGGCACAAGCCCGTTCCATCCCCTCCACCGTGCCTCGGGCTCTGTACGGTGTTGCCCCGTTGTTTTCGGGAGACCTTCCTCCCAACTTGTTCTGGACGTCATTTGCTCTTGGATGTGGATTTGCTTTCAGAGCTCCCCTTCATTTCGCTGGATGGAAGCTGGCGAGCGAGGCAAGAAACTTCCAGGGAAGCC
The DNA here is from genome assembly GCA_004027205.1 of Ctenodactylus gundi. Taxonomy (NCBI): domain Eukaryota; kingdom Metazoa; phylum Chordata; class Mammalia; order Rodentia; family Ctenodactylidae; genus Ctenodactylus; species Ctenodactylus gundi. The sequence goes on from PVKB01000699.1 coordinate 592,012, forward strand.
TCCCTTACGTGTCACATCCCAGCGTTTCCACGACAACTGAGGCTCCTCGCCTTTTTAGCGACGCCCTCGTTAGTGAAAGGAAACATTCAGGATTTGGAAAATAGCCCAAGATTAAGCCCAGGAGATGGCTTCACACCCTGCTAAGAAATCAAAAGGAATGAGGATGCCAGTGGAAACCTGAACAGGAAGGATTCTTTCTCTGCGAGTCACTCTCCGAGTACCGGAAGCACCCCCTCCTCACCGAACCGTCCCCTACTCCCCTTTGTAGCTGGGTCTGCAGTTTTCCTCCTCTTTCCTCGCTTTTACAGTTGCGTGAGGGAATCATTTCTTGTGACGAGGGTCATCTTTGGGATGAGCGAACCTTCAGATGGCCAAATATTTTCCTCAGTTTCTCAAATGACAAGAAGTTTTGCAAATGTTTACGGTTCACAGTTCTGGAAGCACTGTTCCCCCGACACACCTGGGCTCAGCAATGTGTTTGCACACGGGAACTTTTCCAGGGGCCGGGTGACAGGTGGGACTTTTCAGTTCATCTGAGAACTGAGACTATCTAGGCAATGAAATGCCATGTAAAAGACCAGAATGTCTGCCCAGCGATTCTTATTCCAGACTTGTGTCAACAGACTGTCAAGCGTTAGGTCTGAGCTCCAGAGTAGATGGGGACTCGGCCAGTACCTTAGAGACAGCGAAGTCTCATGCCAGCTTTCTGTTTTGCTCTGGAGTCAGGGTCAGAGACAGTGTCGCCATTTGTTAAAGTCCCAGAGCACCCAGGGCTACTGTGTTGGTGATCACTGGTCAGAGACTACCCTTTAAACACGGTGAATCTTCTTACCAAAGCATTCAATGCATAAACTGGATAAATGACAACAGATTGTGCCAACTGGTGTATAGAGACCCCTGGAGATGATGCAGTGCATTCTGGGAAAGTTATTTTCAAACTATGATACCTCTCTAATAATGAGGGGAATAAAAATCAACAACTTTTTTTAAAAGTATGGACAATCTGTTTCTGCTTCTACTATGAATCCATGCCATTTAATTGGTAAAGCAAGTCTACTAAAGACACAAAGCAACATTAAAAAAAAAAAAAACACCACGATCACCACCACATGTCTTTTTCAGGGTTAGCGGCTTTGTGGATGATAGAGTGAGTAAGCATTGGGAGGCCACACATGCCACGCCCACGCTGGCTGACGGCAGGCGTCGTGGACCAGAGACAGGAGCCAACGCAGAGCCAGATGGATCGGGGTGTGGTGCCCTCCAAGGCCGTGGGACCTACTGACTAGATGGCTCTGAACAAGCAATTATTTTATACTTCAGTTTCCTCATTCATTAAGTGATATAAACTCTACAAAATCATACTCATACTTTGTTAGTAAAAATTAAATTACTAGCCCAATCTTCTGGTCCTAGTACACACACAATAATCAATTTCCACAGGAGGTACAGAAATATCACCCACTTGGCCTTGCCAGTGCTTGCAGCGTACTGAAAACCGTGACATCTTGTAGGGGTTACGGGACGCACACACCTGGGGTGTTATAGAGTCTGGCTGGGGAACGGATACAGTGGATGTGTAAATTTAAAAAAAAAAGTATTGCAGTAAAAAGACACTTGTCCCGAATCCTCCTCAGTCCTCCTCAAAACACAGATATTCTTGTTCCTTCACTCTTGTCACTTTTTAAAGCAATCCTGGGTGTCCTCTATTGAGAGTATCTTTAGTTGTGCTGTCCTTGTGGTCTCAATATCCTGAACTGACTTCATGAATTTACCCTCCAAGGTCATTTCAAATTTGGGAAAGAGCTAGAAGTCACGTGGTGCCATCCTAGTGAAAGAAAGAGTGGATGAGAACACGATCATTGTCACGTTTTTGTAAGCCCGCATTTTGTTGGTGGCACTTAGCAGTGGCCTTCACCATGGCTTTGATGATCCCTCATAGACACATCCATGAAAGCAGACCTCCAGAAGTACTTCAGATGGTGGCAGAAATGACAGAATATGTGTGCTCAGCGTGACGGGGAGCACTTCGAGAAGACTGCTTGCCGTGTGTCTCTTACTACCATTTTTAAACCTTCACTGTGTATTTGATCACACTATGCATATATATTTTTTCTTTACTGAAACGTATCTGACTCCTTCAAGAACACACATCAAAACGCCTCCTGCTTGAAAGTGGCCAGTAAGGAAAGTAGGAAATAATAATTTAGGGAGAAATATGCCTGCTTGGAGAAAGCTCTCTGAGTATAAACCTATTCCTTTCCTGGAGTTTTGAGTTTGAAACAATAATAATCCCATGACCAATTCAGGATTCCTCTCACCAAGGTCACCAAATATGGCTGAGTGCCTAGAGACCCCGTGCCCTCAAATTGTTTTTGTTTAGAAATGGGCATGGGTGAGTGGGGCATGGCCATGCCGGCCCTGGTCAGGCCCCTGCTGCAGGAGACTTTCACAGCCATGCTAAGGTAGAATCAAGGAAACTACATGAGAATTAAAAAATATATAGAGAACGCAGAGTGAGTGGCAAATCACGATGGACTGACCGCTTGCTAGGACCCAGAAGTGCTTGCAAGAATATTCTCTATTATCAGTGTTTGAAGTTTTGATCATTTTCTACATGTTTTCATTATATGATTGAACATTTTTCCATCACTAAGAGTAATGTTGATTTTCCCCTAATTTTGTAGATTTTTTTTTTGTCAGTACTAGGCCCTTAGGCACCGTCTGCTCACTCATGTGCTGTGTGAAATCCATCTCACCATTGCTCTCTCGGGAAAGATAACTTTATTTCACCCCTAGCTGTTTGTTCCAACCTCAAGGAAATTTCCTCTGAGGAAATTTTTCACCCAACCAAACACCGAACTGAACAACTCTGTACTTTCCCATTATGTCCTGGCAGACACAAGCTCCCCCAAGCCACAAGCGGGTGTGTACAACCACCCTGCAGTCTCCTTTCCCTGCAAAATCTTCAGAGTCATGAGTAAAATCTGTCATGCAGAGTATTTCTTTTCATATGTCGATATTTTTCAGGATTTGTTCTCCTTGTTGAAAAAGTGCCGATTGCAAAAAGCACGGGATTCGAGACGTGATCCCAGCCTCTCCTTCGTATCAGATTCCCATCTCCGCCTCACCTCACGGCAAGTGTCACAGTCGATGGGTGATTTCTGTGAACCAAAGACTAGAATCCAGTCTTTGAGGGCAGGCCATCTCCCAGGTGCCCCCTGTGTGAAGTGCCCCTGCATCGGAGCATCAAGCAGAAGGAAAAGGGACTTCCAAGCCAAGACTCAAAAAGTGAAAACAATTGAAAAGTGGGAAAATGAAACGAGGAGGCAGTTCACTCACGAAGAAGTTCAAGTGGCCAATAGATACATGAAAAGATGCTCAACATCCCTAGCCTTAAGAGAAATGCAAATCAAAACAACGCTAAGATACCATCTCATCCCAGTGAGAAAGGCCTATATCAACAGGTCAAGCAGTAATCAGTGTTGGTGAGGCTGCAGGGAGAAAGGAACCCTCCTGCATTGCTGGTGGGAGTGTAAATTTGTACAACCCCTTTAGAAAGCAGTATGGAGAGCTCTCAAAAGACCAGAAATAAATGTCCCCTTTGATCCAGCGACACCCATCCTGGGAATATATCCAAAAGAGGCCGAAACAACACATAGCAGAAATATATGTACACCCATGTTCATAGCAGCACAACTAACAATAGCTAAAATATGGAAACCACCAAAATACCCATCAACAGACCCATGGATACACAAACTGTGGTATTTATACACAATGGAATACTATGCATCAATAAAGTCTGACAGTGTGGAGGCTGTTGCAGGCAAATGGAAGAAACTTGAGAACATCATGCTTAGTGAAGTGAGTCAGAAGCAGAAAGTGAAACATCGAATGGTCTCTCTGATATGAGAACCCCCGATTACAACTATCTCATGGAACTTAAAACGAAAAATAAAGTGAACCAGAGGGTAGAGTGGGTAGGGTGAGGGGTGGGTAGGGGGAGGGACAAAAGGAGAGTGGGAAAAGTCCTTGTCACCTTGACAAGATACATATGTGCACAGTATGCTCAACTTCATTGTAAACCTTAAATTTTGTGCTTATACATATCAATAAAATGGGGGGGGGGCAAGAAAATTGCAGTTTCAGGACACAATGAAAGTTAAAAGAAATACAGAAAAGAAAGGACTGTTCTCTGTCCAGAGAAAGGTGCTCAGACCATGAACAGAAATAGGAGGGAACAGAGGATTGAAGGAAAATGCCACAGGGTAGTGGGAGGCAGTTTTACCTCCTTCATGGAGGGAAATTCTTTTTTAATTAGTAGGTGTTTGTAACATATATAGACTACGTTCACCCTGGGGAACTGGCACATACCTGTGTCGCATACTAACCCCTTTTACTGTTCCTCCCTTGGTAGCCTTTCCTTCCATCCAAAGATCCTCTTCCCAGCTCCACAAAATCTACCTTCCAGATTACTGTCATCTTTTATTTTTAGTTTCGCTCTTTTATAGTTTGCATTGTGGATGTCTCATGCAACAGAAACCACGTGATAGTGACGCTTCTGTGTCTGGTCTGTTTCCTTTGGCATTGTGGCCTCACGATGCATTGTGGAGGAAAACTTGGAGTGTATTATAAACAAAAAAAAAAAAAAGTGTGCAAAGATCCCCTTATGTGGGGAGCCTCAGGGACTGGACGGAGCTCCAGGGGGTTAATGGAAGAAGCTCTTACCAGTAGATCTCCCAGGCCTGGTGGGGCTGGCTCTGGGAGCTTGGCATCCACTGTCTGCCCACAGTCCATCCCTCCACTTAGAGAAGGTTCTGTGACCCTGCAGGAGAGTGAGTGAGGTGACCAGGCAGAGCTCCTGAGTGTGGATTGGCAGCCCCTCTCCAAAGTACTGCAGTATGTCACAGTCGATACACCTTAAAAATCACACCGTGGAGCCTGAGGTAAGAGGATTGGAGCTGGCCTGGGCAACTCAGCAATCTGGGGACGTCCTGTCTCAAAATCAAAACCTGAAAAGATGTTAAAGGCACAAGAAGAAGAAAGAAAGAAAGAAAACTAATGAAGACAACAACAACATAATCTGGGCTTATTTGCGTTAGTATTTGGTTGATCCTGACTTTGCATGCAGCAAGTCCAATCCAAGAAGTCACGAGTTTTATGGTTTCGCCATGATCAGGCTTTAGTGATCGTTAGGGACGGTTACAAACACTCCACCTGCAGCTCCTGGAGAGCCCTGGTCACCTGCCTGGATGGTGTATTGGTGCAGGGGCAGACGAACCTGGTCATGCTGGCCTCATTGTCGCCCTTCCTGCCTGCACCAGGAGTCTGTTCAGCCCCGAGCTTCCTGAGGACGAGGTGGCTCCTGCCTGAGCTACTGCATCCTCCCTGCCTGCCTTTCTATCGTTCTTTCCTCTGCAGGGGGAGCCTCTCTGCTACCTTCAAGTAATTGAAACGCTTTTAAAGTCATCTAATTTTAAATGACAATAATACTAAGTAGTTATACGGATGTATTTTTATGTTTACAACATTTACGTATGATAAATATATGACCAGGAGTGATCAAAATCTACAGTAAATGTTTAGATAAAATATGCCTTACTATAAAAGACACGGTGCATTAATTCCCTTCAAAATACACAAAATCCTCCCCCAGACGTGAAGCACGCTCACCCCATTCTTGGCGGTGTCTTTCACTGTAGTAAGTTGCATTTTAAAACATTTAAACATTCCCTGTGTTTTTCAATTATGCCTTGTATATTATGTATGATAAATATAATAATATATAAACACTTTAAAATATCTTAAATATTTATATGTATTGCACACACACACACACACACACACACACGTTATATTGATTTACTTTGCAATGAAGACAGAACTAGTCTTAATATCCCAACTCAAGAAAATGAGTGAATCAGATCCACGTGACCAGTTTTTTTGGTTCTCAGTGACGTGAAGATGTGGACAGTGTGACCCCTCCTGCTGATGCTGAGTGACCCCTGACCCGCGGCCTGGGTGGCAGGCAATCTCACGTTGGGTTTCAGTTCACCAGACTGTCAAGAATCTCTTCGCTAGGGGCTCTTTTACTTTATACGTGAATAGATTTGAGTTCTGCTCCTAGACTTTAGACAGCAAGGTGGAGTCGCTGGCGTTTCATTTGCCCAGTAGCGAGCGTTTCCCCCGGACGCCTGAGCACGCGGGGAGTTCTGCGCGTGAGGCGCGTGCTCCGTGTTAGGACTGAGAATGGCAGTGCAGTAGTTTGGGAGCTTTACTTTTTGGTCTGTGTTAGTTTCCTTTGAAATTATTTTATGAACTTGCCTAAAATAGATGGTGAAATTAAACATTTCTATTTTTTTAACGGGGTCATATAATGTTGCCTAAATTATTTAGTCTCCAGCCCCTGCCTGCAAGCAACACTCTTGCTTCAGTTTTTTTGAGTTAGTTGAAACCTTTTAGCCTCCACCCTCACTAACTGGCAGAGAAGTTGTCTTTTATTTAAATATAAATAATTAAAATCATATTTTGTCTACATAGTCACTAATAACGTAAATACCAAATTCAGCTGGGAACACTAGATGATATAAAACATTATCCCTTAAGAAAAACAGAACACTTACTCAACTTTTCATATGGAAAAATTTATCTGTCCCTGTAATGTAAGCTAGTCCACTTTTATAATACTATTTTCATGTTATTAATAAAATTAGTCATATATAAAAGTGACTGTGTGATAACAGCCTTAGTTTGGCTACAAACGCAAAAGTCATGATAGGTGATGTAAACTTCTTATTTGTGTTTTAAGACTGTATTTTTTTTTTTCTAACTTGAATTAGGCTTAAGTTTGGACCTAAATGTAAAACAAAAGAGACTGCCTCTCTCTTCATGGTCACCTCTGAAATATTTTCTAACTGTAAGGTATTTTCTGAGCTTTTTCATATCAAGAAAATTAAATTAAAAAAAAATTTTTTTTTGACATAGGATCTCACTCTGTAACCCTGGCTGATCCTAAACCACTATCTAGCTCATGCTGGCCTGGCCTCGGGTTCACAGAAATCCTTTTGCCTCAGCCTCCTGAGTGCTGACCTTACAGGCCTGTGCCACCACACCTGGCTCTTTGCGGTGCAGGGGAATCGATCTCACGGCCTTGTGCTTACCAGGCAAGAGACTTCAGCATTGTGCTGTTCCTTCATCCCCCCTAAATTGGAATTCCTTTGCCTCCTCTGTGTACTCCGAATTGCTAACCAGTCTCCTTACCCAGCAGTTACTCCTAGGACAAAGAAAAAAAAATTAAAGGTTAATAAACACGAAAAGAAAAGAAGGAAGGAAGGAGAGAAAGAAAGAAGGAAAGGAAAGGAAAGGAAAGGAAAGGAAAGGAAAGGAAAGGAAAAGAGAGAGAAAGTTCTCCCAGTCGTGTGTGATTCCAGACATGTCTTGGGGCAGCATCTTTTCCAAAATTTGTCTCACGTTGACTTAAAGAGCCTCTGCATTCCAAATACAGTAGGTATTTCTAGTGGCGGTGCCACAACGCACGCATGGGGCCCTGGGGCAGCGTGGCGGGGACTCCATCGGAGCCTGGACCCGTCTCACCTGTCAGAGGGGCTGTAAATCAGAAACCTCCTCATTCTCATAGATACCAAACCCCGAAGGGACTTGAAGCAGCTAGAGGAGAGCCTGCCACACTGAAGTGCCGGGAACCACCGGCTCCTATGACTTCCTGACTCAGCAAACACCCGTCATTCGTGGCGTCCTCACCTGCCTGTCCATCTGAGGGTGAGTCCCTTGTCAGGGGACTCTGACGTGAAGTGCCACTGCCCTTCCTGTCAGGGTCATACAGCACACAACCTGTGCATCTCCGCATCCAGACCGGGAGCCCTTTGAGGACAAGTGAAGTTGCTACTGAACATTTCTGTATGACATTTTATGATAGCGCATATTAACCTGGATGTTAAGATATCACATATTAGCAGATTATATATTACATTTTGTGTTAGGAATGAGCTCGTTATGATAAGATTACACTAGAGCGCTCCGTTGTGTAGTAAGCTACCATGCGAGGCAGAAGATGCGCGTTATTTCTTACATGATACCAGCCACTGTGGCATGACCCAAGGCCAAGCACCTATGCGTGTGCCACGCAGTGTTTCCTGCAGCACTGCCACTGGCTCTGTGTACTGACGAGCCCCACCCCCCAACCCCCGGCCCTAATTCTTTGCATCCATGCTGCCTTCATCTCTCCATCTTGGTGGCATCTGAGGTTGCATTCGGTACTGTCAGCCAACAGGCGCTTTTCTGGGCTCTGTGTTTTGTGTTTCCTCCTTCTCATCCCGTGTGACCCGCTGTCCCCCAGAAGCTGACAGCGGGGGAGGGAACTGCCAGCCCTTAGCGGGAAGAACCTGAGGTCACAGGTCCCCTCAGGAGAGGAGGAGCACGTGAGAATGGTTGTTTCCTGAGTTGCAGACCAAGGATTCGTGGAAACAAATGCTGTCTTTAAATCCACCCCATGCTGCTGAGGGCCGCTGGGTGCCCCACAAGTTGCTATCTTTAAGTAAAAACATACTGTACTCTAATGTAGAACGCAAGATTGGTAGCTCTTCCTGTGCGTGGTAGCTTTTGGGACATCCTACATGGGACTTGATTGATTGAATGAATTAGTAATTGACACTGAGTTAATAGTGCATAAATGAATAATACAAGTCTGGACCCAGAAGGCCAACAAAGAAATAATAGACAGTGTTTGTATTTTTTAAGTCTATAAATAAATAACCATGTTTGATGTGAGTGAGATACACTGGAACAACTCCTCTGGCCTCAGAAACGCCAGTGAGGCCAAGAAGCCCATTTCCCAGGTGCCAGGGGAAAGAGCCGTCGGCAAAAGCCCCAGTTACTACTACAAAAACTAACAGCATCGGTGCTTGTAGTAGGAACTCTACTTGTGCCCTAGGGTGTGAAGTATTTTCGCAGGCATTTCCATCACTCTTTATCAAAAGAGAGTCCTACTGAAGAACGGAAGTTTGCTTCTTATTTAGTAGACCAATTGGAGCAAATTACTGCGTCTGTAGTTACAGGCTCTCCAGAGGATCGCGTGGGGCCTACGCGCTGCCACGTGACCCGTCTCCTGCCACATCTCAGGGGATGCTGCTATGAGGCCAAGTGATCACTTCAGCTGCTGGCATTTCATTGGCATGTTACTTGCCAGCCAGGTGTCGTACTTCAATGTCAAAATGACACACTGTAGCACATTCATGAATTATACTCTGGAGGGTGGAGTGGAATAAATTGGGGGAGGGTTAAACATGCTCAGTCAGATATAATTGGCTGAAGCCAAATCCCCAGTCGTTGGAGTTCCAATTTCTGGGTCTCCCAGACCTGGCAGGTCAGCTCGGGCTTTTGAGAGCAGATGACACAGACAAAACATAGATCTCAGAGCCGTTATGACTTCTAACCCTCTGACTCCATGGTTTGCTGGCTTGTTGTTTCCTGAATTGTAAGCCTAGAATTCAATAGGACAATGGTTGTTTTTAAATTCCAACGTGGCAGCAAATCCCAGAAGCTCAGCGAACCCTTGGAATAGAATGAAATCTCTGTCATCTGGGCCCTCTGCTGAGCTTGGGTAATTTTCTTTCAGATTCAGATTTAATATTCTGCAAATATACATCCACATAAAAAGATGAGCCCAAGTACACATTCCCCAGAAGAACAGACCACACCTTCCATGCTCAGAAGAGGCTGTATTATGTCCGATCTGCAAATGTCATATCTCATGTGCTTTTTAAACTGTCTTAAAATTTTAATCCTAGAAAGGGCCTGGCTTATCCTCTAGTTCATGGTACCATTTTACATGAGTAAAAACAAGTCCTAAAGAGTTGATAGAGGTAACCACCCCATTGTGCTTTGGTGGCTTTGCAGCAGAGCTAAGTTTAAGGCATGTTTCCAAAAATGTTCAAATACAAAAACATCAAGTCAAACAGAGGATTATGCTGAAAGCCACTGTGACCACTGGAGAGAGTCTGTCAACTTGAGGGCATCGGGAACCACACCTGGACTAGGGTTTGGGAACCACACCTAGGTTGGGAACTGCGAACCAGCCTGGATTAGAGTGTGAGTGACTTGTGAGCTGTTGAAAGAGGGAAGAGCGCCCACCCAGTTGTGGGAGGTCCAACTGGAACTCCAAAAGTATAAAAGGAAGAAGAAAGATCGTTACAGCTTCTTCCTCTGGAAAAGCTCTCTCCTTGGCGATTGTCTGCTGACGCCGACTGACTACGCATCGCAGATGGTCACCGCGGATTTGCCCAGTCTCGACTTGTTCCTGTCTGCCTGTTGTTGATATTCAGTCGCCCATCTTCGGTCTCCAGTATTTGCTGTTGCTCTTCAAACAATCGAGATCTCCATCACAGACGCTCCCGGCTGTCCTGCCGTCCCGGACGGGTGATCTGCTTCGCGGCTGAGCAGCCGTCGGACACGCCGGCTCTCCCACGTGCAGGCCGCCGTGTTGGGCTCTCTCTGTCCTCTGATTTGTAAGCCTTCCTAATAGATCCTTTTTGTTATAATTTCCGTAAACTCATACAGCCACGGATAGTATGCTGCATTGCACGATGACAGTCCCCATGTGACAGGCTTGCTGGCAGGATTCAAGGCTCATGCCACCTCAGTACTCAAAGTCAATGTGCAACATTAATATGATAAAAACCACTGAATTAACACTGGTAGGTCAGGACAGTAAGAACAGGGACTTTGATCTATGTGCTATTGACTATTCCATTTTCAGCCAGCAGAAGAGTGCCAAGAAAACTGATGACCAATAAATGATAAACATGTTGAATGGCTGAAGGAAAACAATGGTCTGCCGTCCGTACCTACGTCCCGCTCTATGGTCTTGTCTAAAATTGGAGACAAGATGTGTGAAAAGCTATTGACTCTAAGCCTGTACTCAGAAAGCAATGTACACAAAGGGCTTAGATGGTCAATATCATCTGGAGGACAATTTTAAAATCATAAAGCCAGATCAAGGAAACAGCATGATCCCATGGAAATGAGGAGTGTCTATATTGGATTGAATGGCGGCCCCAAAGAACAGGTCTACATATTAGTTCCAGAAAACTAAAATGGCCTGATGGGAAAATTAGCATGTAGGCTGGTGAAATGAGGGATCGTGATAAGACCCCAAGCAGATTATGGACGTGGTCCTCAAATCCAATGACAAGTTGTTGTTGTTGTTTTGTTTTTTTTGAGACAGGGTCTCGCTCTGTAGACCAGGCTGGTCCTAAACTCACTATGGAGCCCTGGCTGGCCTTGGGCTCACTGTATCCTGTCATCAAGGGACAAAAAGCCGAATGGCCACTTTTCAAAGAGACACACATGTAAGGTCTTAGTCAGCTCTAATGCGTCATGTGCACACACACACACACACACACACACACACACAGTTTCTCTCTCTCCCTTCCTTCCTTTCTTCCTTCCTTCCTTCCTTCCTTCCTTCCTTCCTTCTTTCCTTCCTTCCTTCCTTCCTTCCTTCCTTCCTTCCTTCCTTCCTTCCTTCCTTCCTTCCTTCCTTCCTTCCTTCCTTCTCATGCTGGGAAATGGGCCGAAAGCCTTCATACTGAGCTATACCCCCAGCTCTTTGCTTTTTAAAAATTTTGAAACAGGAACTCACTAAGTCAAGAAATTGCCTATGCTAAGATAAAACGTGGTGACCCTCCTGTCTCAGCCTCCAGAGTGCTGATCACAGAGGTTGTTACCATTCTGGGTACAGAAGTGCATGGTTTATAGATTGCTGCTCTAAACATAAACTTGGACATCAAGCCATCTAAGTCACGCAGTTCTTTCTGTTGTTACAGTGTCTCGGACTACCCTGCCCTTGGCTTCTTTTCTTGAAAGTCTTGGGTGTATACAGGAAAAATTCGTGTGTTTGAGCAGGAAAAAGATATGATAAGATAAGAAAAGAGATAAGAGAAACCTTTGAAGGCTGCACGGACAACTGAATATGAGTCCCAGTGAACTCAGGGAAAAAAGCCCAGACCTTTCAGCATTAAGTAAAGCCTCAAAATGATTGGGCTTGCATCTTTCCTCATTAAATTTTAATGCGTTGCCCTCTGGCTGGCTGGCTGATGTTCTTTGCTGGCCTGGTCCTTTCCTGGCGGCCGAGAGCAGAGGACCTTTGCCTCTTCCTGCTGATCTCCATGCAATGTTCTGTTCACAACCGAAAGGATGCTCCAGAACTCCAAACTGGGCCTAAAATCAAATTTTGTCAGTTATGTAAGGGTCTTGTTTAGAAAATACACTTACCAACATAAACCAAATTAAGTATATTCTTTGTAACAGGGAAAATTTTCAGGGGGTGTAACTGCCTCCTAAGTAGATTTGTCATTAAGCAAAGATGGTGGTCTGCTGTCCAGTGTGAGACAGGTGGGCACAGGGAACTCAGACCAACAAAGGGGTTGCCTCACTACACCCACCTACTGGCAACCGCAGGGAAGAGCCACCCCCCTTCTCGGGCAGAGGATACCTGCGTACTTCCTGAGTGACGAGCACTGTGGCCCGATGAAATAAACGGTGGGTCTTTTCTCTGGATGACTCTGGGCAAACATTTCTGAGGAATGGCTGACACTTCTCAAGAATCCAACTGGAACTGTTGATATTGAACTTAAAGCGTCTTATATACCTTACATATAGAAATCAATAAGTAATTATTTTTATATTAATCCTCAGTATTTTATTTAAATTTAAGATACTGTTCTTCCCTCAGAAGTTATGTTCTATTTCTCCCCAAATCATGGTAATCCACTACACTTGTTACCTCACATATACTGAACTCAACAAAAATCTCTTTGTAAAATATTTATAGATTCTGTGCTTCTTATGACAACACTGAGATCTATTCAGAGAGATAATGAATTTTTTAAAGTTTGTCATGAACTCTATGGAGTCAGGGATACAAAAAAATTATTGAAGTATAGACAACTAAAATTACAAATAAATGACCAAGACGACAACCCTGTAGAGGTTAACCGCAAGGAGCCAGATCCATGGCTTGCACTGTCCAAAGTATTTATGACATAAACAAAGAAATTAGGTAAAACCTTGCCGGGGTCGTAGAACACACGACTGGAAGGCGCAGAGGAAATGCTCTGTACATGTACAAAGGTCAGAGGAAAAGGCGGTGAACAGGCCCGCAACGCTTTGCATGAGAACCACCACTGCTAGCTTCACATGTCTGCCATGATTTGAGCTCCCTGCTTCTCTTGTAATATGGGACACTGGATTTATCTTTGACAACTGAGTATTATTTTTAAAAAGTCAAGCAAGCCTAATGTTTTCTAAATCAATGCTCGCTTTCATCCAATTGAATGTTTCTCTAGCAGTCATCTGGTGATATTCCTGGAGAGAGAGAGAGAGAGAGAGGCAAAAAACTCAATGCGAAGTGGGTAACAGAAAGACACTGGCCCTACCTCTGCAGGTGACGTAAGCATCGTAAATGCACCCCTCCGTGGTGAAGACGCCACGTACACAGGCTTACACACTTTGGGGTCTTTGCTGAGAATATTTGGGTGTACGTGAGCAGGGACTGAACTACAGGTGTTGACTTCTCCGACAAAGAGGAGTTTGTCAGTTTGTCCTTTTAACTTGCAGCTCTGGCCCCCTTGCTAAGCACAGACGCGCTCGCTGTGTCTTCCGGGAGGAGGGACTCTGCCATCACAGAAACCTCTCCCACTTCTCTGACTGCCTTCTAGTTCTGAAGCCCTTTTCCCTGAAATTAACATGGCTGCTTGGTGTAAGCTTTGATCATGACACATCCTTTTACATTTACCATTTTCTTTATTTTTCAAGTGAATATTCTAGCAAGAATATAATGACTTTTTCGTCGGCAAGGACATGTTGTTCTTTTTTTGTATTCACTTGGGTGATCTCTGTCTCTTAAAGGGTGTATGTGGCATTTTCACACTTAAGCTGATTGTTGCGGTAGTTAAATCAATAGTAGCTGGTTCACATGACTGCTGCAGTTAAATCAGTGAAGAATGCTTTACATGATTGTTGCCATCTCCTAACGCGCCAACCACAATTTTTAAAAAGAAAGTTTAAAAAATTAAAAAACAATCTTGTAATGTTTGTCCAGTGTCTCTAATGGAATTGTCAAATAATGTAAACGTTTGCATAAGTAGCTGGGTGCTGCTTAACAAAATTTTATTTTAACTCAACGTAAAATTGGTAATAGAAAGATACTGGCCCTACAGTTGCGAATGTGGCGACTCAGGGCTTAGGTTTAAATTAAAAACCTATGGCTCTCCGGAGAAGCAGAGGGCCGTGTGGGAGGCGAGGGGGCGCAGACCTACAATATTTTATGAAGAATTCTGAGACAGTGACAATGTTAGCCTGTTGAGGACTGCCCAGATGTCGACTTGGCTATGGGTAGGACAGCCTCATTCGGGTTGTGTGTGTCTCACTACAGTACAGACAGAGCCTAGGAACATCGAGCTGTTTCACTTGCCCTTGGTCCCCACCGCAGACCCTCCCTCACGCAGACCTGAGAGTCTGACGTGTCATTGTCCTTCACCTTAGGCAGCTTTTGGCTTTTCTTTCTCTGAGTCAGTTTGGTTTATTGAAGAGGCTTCATCTTTCTTTCCAAACATTGATTTCACAGGACATTTGAGATTTTAACATTTGAGATGTTTCAGTGGGCACCCGCTGCTCCTGTGATCTCTGGTGGACATTTGATATTAGTCTTCTGTTCTGTTTTTTAAAAATCTGAATTTTCATTGGGCGTGGCGCAGCGGGTCTGTGATCCCAGCGCTCTTGGGAGGCTGAGTCATGTAGATCACAAGTCGTGGGCCAGCCCGGGAGATTTACGGACTAAGGAAAACCCTAAACAATAAATAGAAGAGGGCAAGAGAGGGAACTTAGTGCAAAGGGCCCCGGGTTCAAACCCCAGTACTAGGACAGCAAACATTCTGGCTTCTTTTATGTTTTTGTTTGTTTTTGTTTTCTGAATTTTGACAGAGGCTGATACAGATTATGCAAATCAACACAAGGCTCCCGGAGGAGATTGCTCATCTTCCCTGCTTGGTGAGTTCTAAGCCCGCTCCATTCTACCGAGCACCTGTTGCTAGGTTGTGGAATCCGCAGCGAGGATCCTTCCTGTTTACCTTCAGCCCCGGCTCCCCTCCCACCCTGGGGAGGCAGCCAGGGCCTGAGGTCTGCCTCGGCCTTTGAGATCAGAGCGCTGGTCTTGGCGCTTTGCCTTATTTGATCCCTCTGTGGTGAGAAGGCTGGAAGTGCTCACTCTGCCTGGGAGCTCCTGGGCGCCTGCTGCGGGCTGCAGGCGGCCAGCCCTGCGGGGCAGCCTTCACTCCCCGGGCTGCATGTTTCTGACCTTCCCTTTGCTCCCGGAGGGTCTGTCTCTGTGCTGACCCCCGATCTCTCTGCTTCCCCTCTACTTTTCCTCTGTAGCCTCCAACACTGTAAGCGTGATCATCGCACGTGCCTGGTCTGTGACACTCATGGCTGTGCCACACCTGGACTCGCGTCGGAGCCTGGTTGTTCTCTACAGCCTCTGACTCATTCTTCCAGGCTCTGTAACTTTTGTTGGAAGATGGATGTGGAGTGAGGGGCGGCAGGGACTGAGGCGATTTCGCCCGCCCTGTGGCTGTGTTTTGGGGCTCACGTGAATCTGGCAGGAAGCCCCAGCGTTTAGTATTTACTGTAGCTGTAGGAGCCCAGGCACGAGGCAACGCCAGGGGTTCCTTTCTATTCCCGTTGTTAACTCCGCCGGCTTCTTCAGCTCTTCCATCTCCACGAAGGGTCTTCCCAGAGACTCCGTGTCTGGCAACCAGGTGGGCCCGGCCGGAGTCATGTCCAGCTCCAGGACACAGTACCTGACCCCCGCAGCTTACGGAAGGGGATGGGTGTCTTGGTTCAAAGGTTTGTTTTGGTTACCACCGTGATCAGCAGGTTCCAAGGCAAACCCAGCATCGTGGTGGGAAGCCACACACAGCAGCCACGGAGCAGAGAGCTAGGGGGGAGCGAGGACGAGAACGCACATCGTTCAGAACCACCCCCCCCCCCCCCCACCACCACCAGTGACCCACCTGCAGCCAGGCCCCAGCTCCTAGCAGCGCATTGACCTACTGCACTCAGTAGGGTGAGTCCACTGAAGAGCACAGAACTACTGTGATCCAATCGCTGTGCTGGCATGTGAGACTTCGGGGGACAGTGTCGGTCTAAACACGAATCGGGTCCAACCTGCTGTTGTGACGCTAGATCCCTGTCAGTGAGGCGAGAACACAGGGCAGGGGGCTTCTGTCACCCTTAGCTGGTTCTATCTCTTCTGTGTGCCTGTGACTCTGGGCTCTGATGTCACAATCACTCCTCCAGCATCGGAGCTGCTCCCTCAGCCTCTGGTGACAGGAAGCTGGAGAGATCCCCAGGGGGACAGAGCCCTTTCTCCAGGGGGGGGGCAAGGTTCTAGAGCAAGCTCTGTTATTGGAATCACTCTTTTTTCTTTTTGTTAATATTTGTATGTGTTTGTGATGCATATTTAGTTACATATTGGTTCTATACAGTCCTGGGAATTGGTGCGTGTGTGTGTCACATTTGGAGCTTTTTTCCCTCTTTTCCTCTGCCAACCCATTCCCCCTTTCCTCTGTCCTCGGGTCATCTGCTCATCTTCATGAAGTCGCCCTCCCTATCTTCTAACTTCTCTTTTTATTTTGCTGTTAGAAATTTGCACTTTGGATGTCTCACGTCAGTGAGACAACGTGGTAGTTCACCGTGGCATCTGGCTACTCCTCTAAGCATTACCACTCCTGGTGTGCTTCAAACAAGTCCGTCTCCCTCTTCCCTCCAGATCCAGGTAGATCTCTCTCTTGGCTCTCCACTTGAGAAAGCTGGTAGTGTTTCCAGGAGGAGAACCCACACGAGTGTGAGCCAGGACCCAGCCCAACACCGACCCGTTTTTCACCTCATTCTGATCCTTGCTCAGCCTCCAGCAAGAACTACATTTGCTAATGACTGTCCCCTGTGTGTCACCCAGCAGCTCTGCCCTGGGCGTGCGGTCCTCCGGTCCCATTTTGGATTTATCTGAGTCTTCAGATTTCAGTGTGGCACTTCCTCGTTGTGACTTAAGTCTAAAATGTCCCCCCAGAGTTTCATGTGCTAGGAGTTGATTGGGTGTGGGGCACTATGCTCATTAGTGGATCCCTCCAGTGATGAGTTCCTGAGCTCTTAGGGGGTACTGGCTGCAGAGCTGTGTCCCCGAGCGTGGGGCCTGGAAAGGTGTCTATCTGTCCCCAGCTGCCCCTCCTTTCTCTGCTTCTAGTGGCCCCACACGTTGTGCAGTATGTCCCCACCGTGCTCCTCCACCGCTGCCACTCTTCCTTGGAGCTGATCTTCCATACACGGACTGAGGCCTCTGAAACTGTGGGCTGTGATTAGTCTCTGTTCTTTGAAGTCGTGGGTGTTGGATACTATGCTCCACTGCGTGGAAACAGACTAAGACGTTCCCCGGGAAACCTAAGCTCTTTGCTGCGTCCAAAGAAAGCCGCTGGTTTTTAATTTTCCTAATGTTTCTTCTTTTAAGAATGTACAAAGCTTTTTGGACAGTAGCACTGCAGCCGGATGAACAAGTAACTCTTAGGCGTGGTGTCGATGTAGGAAGGCACCTGACTCCCACGGCTTACAGAAGATGGGTGTCTTGGTTCAAAGGCTTTTTTGGTCACAGCCCTGATCAAAGCCAGCATGGCAGCCCAGCAGTGGCTGCTGAGAGAGGCTCCAGACACGATCCCAGTCACAGTGCACTTCCTGCTTGGCATTCATTTCCTTACAGTTTCAAGAAACAGCCATTGGCTGTACAGTAGCAGGCTTCCGTCACAGGAGGCCAAGCATCAGCCACTGCCAACTCCTGTGCTGCCAAGATGGAGGACACCTGCCTGGGTACAGCAGCCATGATTCTGAGCCACTGTTTCAGGCACTGCCGTGTACCCTGCCTCCCATGTGCACCCTCTTCTTGCTGATTGGCACAGGTGGCATTCTGTAGCAGGCTCCTCTATGAAAGATCATTCTTCCTCATTTAATTCTGCCCAGGTTTCTGACATGATTACCCTTGAACAGGTTTGCAAGGCGGCTTTCACTGTAGCCCTGTATGAATCAGTTCAGCTATTGGCTTATTTACAGCTCCCTGCGGCCTCTCCAGCTAACCCTTCCATGAATCTGCTCGGTGTGAATCAAAAAGTGGGCTTAGCGGAGCAGGCATGGAACCCGGGCACCACTGATCACAGGTCCTGTGGAAAACCTGGGTGCCGGCCCCGTCTCTAGCACAAGCCCGTAGCTGTGTTGGCCAAGGCACTTTTGTCCAGCGCCCCTCCTCCTTGGAGGTTTGCCAGTGGCCATTACGATGGGAATAAAGATACCTATGATTTAGCACAGGGTGGAAGGGGGCTTCTGGGAGCTGAGGAGAATGGTTGCTCATGGTGACTGGCCACGGTTGTTGGGGACTTCATTGGAAATGAGCCCAGAACTTTCCATTTATTCACATGCTAGTCAACACTTTGTGCAACACCAGAGGTCAATCTGTAACTAACTTTGCCCAAGAGGAACATGCCTTTTGAAGAAATGTGACGCCTACTCTGCGGACTTCCAGGAGAGGGGCAGTAAGCCAGCGTCTCCAGCCTATAAGTCACGTGGGGACACGGCATGCAAGTTCCTTGGGAAGTGTGACGTAGCGCTCGTTTGGTGTCCCTGGAACAAAGCTCATTAAAACTCCTCGATCGAGTAAGAGGCCTTACTGGGTTCCTGCTACGTGAGGTTTTTTAGCTTTTCCATCATGCACTTTTCCTCATCCTCATTATTCAGTCCGTTTCCGGGAGGCTCAATCAAACACATAAGCTGTCCCCTCAGTGCATGTTTGTGTAGGGTCCACTGTGTTCCACAGTGCATTAGATCAAACAGCCACATGCCATTAGAAAAACTTACCGCTGGTTTGCGTTTGTCTGTAACAAATACACCAACGACTACATTGGTGTTTCCCCAGTTCCCACCTACAAAAAAAAAAAATAATTTGGAGAGCATTTTCAGGTGAACTCTCTCTTTGGATCCTTGTATAGTAATTTAATACACGTCTACCATAAAAAGTCATCACGCGTCTCCATCCTTTTAGATAGACAGATCTTCGTGTGTTTGGAGTCTGAACTTCTCTCCCAGCTCTTTATTGGACACAACACAGCACGTGAGCCCGAGCCTCCCAGCCCCGCCCGGGAGCTGCGGGACCCCCTCGCCTGCCCCAGCTGTGCTTGGGCACTTGCTGTCCGAGCTTGTAACATCCCCGCCTTCCTAGCCTCTGGCAACTGCTACTCTCCCCTCAAAAACTCCCTGAGTCATGCATCTGCAAGACAAATTTGAGAACTCATTTCTCTGAAGTTTGCTACGTAGGGTTTGTGATGGCTGTGATGATGGCGACCAGAGGCTCCACCCATGGGCTGAGCTGGGGCTAGACAACTGCCCGCCAGGCGTGGGTAAGACGTACAAGCCCCAAGGGGCATGTGCTGCCTCTCCAGCTCTTCTGGTGCTTGCATGGAATAGCCCAGCTTCCCAGACTCCAGAAGGTAAAAATGACTGAAAAAGAATAAAAGTGAGAATGAAATTAAAGCTGCTGAACATCACACCAATCTATATTCTGGAAATTAATAGTATTTTAAATGAGGAGGTGACAATATGAGCCCAGTAACATGAGAAAATGTTGCAGTTTTAGTATCTGCCTTCTGATTTATATGTGCTACACCAATGTTATGTAATGATAAAATATTTCTAAAATATCAGTGTCAACTTCCTTGAATTACAGTTTTTCATTTTATGAACTATTATAGCAGTTGATGGAAAAGTTGGTCTAGCTAATCGTAAGACCAATTTTCTTCCCAGTTTTGTAGGACTTAGCCTATTGAAAGTATTAATTTGTTTAACATAATCTCCCATCAGTGTGTGCATGTGCATGTCTGTGTGTGCACATGTGTGTGCACATGTGTGCACACATGCATGCTCTGAGTGAATCAAATTTTAATTTCATGTGACACTGCACCTCAGCATTCATTTTACTCATTTTACCAGTCAGAACACATTTCCACACATCAGACTATATATAAATACTAAACTGTATCTAAATTGTCAAATTTAAAATGTGTGCTTTCTTTATGAATTTGACTTAAAAAAAAAGATCTTTCCAAAAATGTAAAGAACTTATGAATCTTCCTTTCCTGCCACCTCGGAAACCGTCTTACAGGAAAATAATGGGTTTGGGTTTGGTTAGGATGCGTACAGAACCCGTGGGCCCAGAGGGCGGTGTTATTAAAGAAACTGAAAGCACGTAAAAGTGAAGCCAACTTATAATTAAAAGGGTATCAAGCACCCAGGGACAGAGGGGCTGTGGGAGAGGCAGTGTTTCCTGCAGAGGCCAGGAGCTGAGGCTGCCAGAAGTCAGTGGAGGACGTAAGCTGGTGGGACCAGCGGTGGGAAAGAAAAAGATACAAAGAGAAAAAGAGACAGAGAGACATCCACTCAAACTCGTCTTAGAAAAAAAGAAAACACTTTAATGGCGTGTGTGTGTGTGCGTGTGTGCGTGCGCGCGCGCGCGTGTGTGTGATGCTGAGGATTGAGTCTAGGGCCATCACACTCAGCTACAGCCTCAAATCATTTTGATTTTTGATTCTGAGACAGGGTCTTGCTAAGCCACAACTTTGCCCAAGATGAGCTCAAGCTCGGGGTCTCCCTGCCTCGGCCTCCCGGAGTGCTAGGATCAGAGGCCTGTGCCCCCGGGCCTCGTGTTTAGTGACCGTAAGTGAAATGAAGCGTCTGCACATTGAAAGGTCGAATGGAGTTTCTCAGATTCCCCCTGAGCTCTCAAGGTCCCTCCTCCGCAAGCGCCGCACACTCCTCGTGTCTTGGAATCCTGCCTCTTCTGCTGAAGCTACTTGTGCCTTGGTGCTTGGTGCAGGCTCCGTGCCCCTGAGGTTTGCAAGGGGGTCCTAGATCTTGCTTGGTCAAGGAAGCATCTAAGAAGGAGTAAGTGGGTGCAGGAGGCGGGGTGCCGCTCACTGGTCAGCTCAGTCCGAAGGTTGCCGCGGTGAGTGTGCCAGTGTCTTCGGGCTGCTATAACACACACCGCAGTCTGCGTGCTACACCTGTGGCTACTTCTCCGGAGGCCAGGGAGGCCAAGAGCCCCGTAAGACTCGGTGAGGACCTGCTCCCCAGTTGTCACATGGATCCCTTCCTGCTGAATCTTCTGACAGAGGAGGGGAAGGCGCTCTCCAGGGTCTCTGTGATGGGGCAGTAGGCCTCATTCCTGAAAGCTTCCCCGTAGCACCTGAGGACTTATCAAAGGCCCCTGCCTCTAACAATATCACATTGGGGATTAGAATTTTAGCACTTTTGTGGAAAAATAAGCATGTGGGCCGTGGCCAGGTGACAGCTCACGGTTAAGTGAGAAGAAGGTGAACCAACACACAAAACTAGCAGCAAGACTGATGCAATTAGCGACCACGTCCAGGTGCGGGGTCACTTCTGGCGTTCTCTGCATTTATCAGCGTGTTTCTGGACTAGCCAAGTGAGTAGGGCGATTTGGCAAGAAAAAAAGAACCGTAACTACAAGTCTTACCGAAGCAGTGAGAAGCCAGGACACAGACAGAAGTGGGCCACTGAGCTGTAGCAATTGGAATGCACTCTAGTTTGAAGGGGCGTGGGCTACTGGGGGGAGGACCGACTGGTAGAACACGTAGGAGGCTGGCCATCTGACCACAAGGACGTATCAGAGACCTGTGATCACCAGCAAAAACTAACTTGGTGGCTCACAGTGGACTTTCCTGTGTCTTCCCTTTCTGAGAGAAACGAGCTCACCTCGGTTGTTGGGAACAGGAAATTGCAGAAGCTGGCCTGAGAATCTCAAAACTTCCCAGAGAAACACCGATGCCCCCTCTCACCCTTGGGAAGACAGCAGCGCCGTCCAAAGGCGGAAGCAAGGCTGGGAGCTGCTCTGACATAGCGTCAGGATCACAGACACTGAAATTTTCAGCTGAGAACCCAACACTCAGGCTTATTCTGCTATATCTTAATTCATTTGCCTCTCCTCTTATTGATTGAGCTAAATAATATAATTAAAACAGCATAGTTTGG
Organism: Ctenodactylus gundi; assembly: GCA_004027205.1. Taxonomy (NCBI): domain Eukaryota; kingdom Metazoa; phylum Chordata; class Mammalia; order Rodentia; family Ctenodactylidae; genus Ctenodactylus; species Ctenodactylus gundi. Next base: position 614,164 of record PVKB01000699.1, read on the forward strand.
TGCGTTGCTGTCAGGATTTTGTCCCCCGATTTCGGGAGTTGTACATAATTATATTAAGCTAAATCTTTTCAGAGTAATTCAATTGATCTTCAAGAGGAGATTGAATTAACTGATGTCAGAAAGGCTTGTTTTTTTATACCTTACTCGCTCTGAATGGCCTCAAATGATTTTATGTTCCAACTAGTCTGTTCACGTTGAGAGCACCTTCCACGTGGCGTCAATTATATTCAACCTTATTTATTCTTCATTTTTGTTTACTGTTCTGAGTACTTATATGAATCGTAGCTGTAGGTTGCCATAACTTTTAAGAGCCGTTTTAAAGCTCTAAAAGTGAACCAAATCTTTCGATGTTCTTTATTATAATTTAAGGCAAAATACTCATTACAATCAATCATTCATAAAACTTTAATATTGGAGAAAATGACACAGCCATCCAAAAAGAATATTTTCATCATTAAGAACAACGATGCAAATTATGCATGAAGGCACAGAGTGCAAGGTCTTAAGTGCATTTGATGGCTTTGTAAAATATTGATACGGCGGGGAGGCCTCCTTGATATCTGACGAGTCTTACTGGAAGACTCTGGTACAAAACACAATTATCTTCACCGAGAAAGAGCTGATGTACTGAGAGCAAAATCCACATTTGCAAGTGGGGTCAAAAATACCTCGGTGCCTGTATTAAACTCTGACAGGAGGCTTGGGCGAAATCATAATTAACTAGGAAATCTGAGCTCTGGGAAGCCAGTGCCGACCCTGTGCGTGCGTGCGTGCGTGAGGTTCTCTGCGAGTCCACTCTAGAAACAAGCCCAGTGGGAAAGAAAATTCAAAGACACAAATAAACCACAGCTGAGAATTAGCACGCTAAGTCCACAGCGGCAACCTGGGCCGTCTTCTTGGGAGCCCTCACTTCCATCCTCTCTGTCAACGCCGGCGACCGTGGGTTCTTTCCAGCTTCCGGGAAGGGCAGAAAGTGTCGCAAGGCATGGCTGAGACTGCTGCACACAAGCTGGAGGAAGGGGATGGCGAGGGAACGGCGGCTTATTTAAAACTCATTCCTGGCATCCATTTTTACAATTCTGTTTATCCTAGCAAAACCCTTAAAGGCCTCATCCGAGAGCGCTGAGCAGTCACAGAATCCTTACAGATGACAGCGAAGATCTGCACCTCAAGATCTGTTTCTTTTCCGTCCCGAGCACTGGCCCGTGGCCCTCACGCCAACTTCCATGCCAGCCAATCCTTTCATTTTGATTTTAAGACAGGGCCTCACTAACCAGCTAAGTTGTGCAAGCTGCGCTTGCGATTCCAGCCCTCCTGCCTCCATTTCCCAGAGTGCCAGGATTGTAAACCTTTGCCTCCCTGGGAAGTCAAAGATCCACACGCGGCCTTTAGGGAAGGTTCAGATGTTCAAAAACAACTATTGTGCACCGGCATTTGCATGTTTTTTCTGGAGAGAAACTCCACGGCATTACAGATGGTTCTTTAAGAGGACCTGGAAAACAATAGTCACCTGCAGAGGAGAGTTTCAAGTATTATCTAAGCAGGAGTAAACCAGCTTTGTGCAGACAGTGCTCTCTGGGTCTCTTGTGTCTGTGCGCCCTTGAAAACTGAAGTTCAGATCGTCTTTGATCCGTGCATGTTGACAAGAACGGCCACCAGACAGGCTTGACAGGGCTAGGACTTCACGGTGGTGTCAACGATAGCTTTGCAGGATGCAGGAGACACAGGAAGTGTCTCAGCCGGGGCTCCCAGGCCAAAGTGCATGCTGGGATAGCTGGAAAATATGGGAGCTGTCCATACTCTGGGTCCTTCTCTTGAGTAGAAGAGTACTGGTGTTTCCAGAGTCCCCAGCCCTAGGGGGACTGTGGGGGTAGGAACTCAGGGAATTAATCCCTAGAATGCAGTGATTAACCATGTCTTTCTTTATAGCCCGTGAATCTCATGCCTTCACACAACATCCATAAAACTACGGCAGCCGTAAAATATCACATGCACGCAGCTCAGATGACAAAAAAAGTGAGTCCCAAGTAGAAAACTCTGGTAACAGCATGGCTTTCTAGAGGAGGAAAGAATAAAGGAGGGTGAAGACCTGGGTGGCTTGACAGGAAGTGGCCCCGGATGACCTCGGTAATCCTGCCTCCGCCGCCTAAGCGGCCGATTTGGTTGTTTGTTTTTCTGAGCCCTACTCTTCTTCACTCCTGTGTGGCAGAAACTTATGCACCAGTGAGGTGGAGGCAAAATTCTCATCCCCATTTCTGGCAAAAGATGTACTTTTGAAATAAACCTTCACAAAAGAAAAACAAAATTGAACCAAGAGAGATGTAATATTTAAGCCAAGCACAGAAACAAAATGACTTGGCTGAGGAGAGACACCGCGAAGCCAGAAGCCAAGGATTACACTGGGTGAGCCAAGAGGGGACGCAACGACTCGGGGAAAGAAGAAGGCGCAAGGAAGGGCAGGTGGCATTAGGCTGCGGCGCCCCTTGCTCAGAGGCGGGATTCCCGCAGGTCGGGTTTACCTCCCGTGGTGGTGATGGGACGCTCATGGCACAGAGAATTGGAAGCAGGTGAACGCCAGGGTATCAGGTCAAAATCCAAGCAAAGGAAATAATTGAAAACACAGAGAAATTAGTAGGCAAGACTAGAAAAAGAAATACTTACCTGATTCAGGACCCAAGATACATTCTCACATTTCAAGTTAATACTTTTCCAGATTTCTAAAAAAAAAAAAAAGAAAGAAAGAAAGAAAGAAAGTCTGGAGGAGATTGTGACCTGAGTCCTGCTGTCTTCCTCTGGGTTCTTCCTCATCTTCCATGATGCTTGTGCGTACTTTGAGCAGGCCTGATTCCAAGAGGCCCAGAATAAAGGGGAAGGAACGGGGTTGTCCCATGACGGGAACACATAAGAGGTCGACACCAGCTCTGTGAATAAAAGCCTTTGCTCCATTGCAAAGGGAGGAAGAACAATTAACAAGAAGAAATAGCAGAGACAGGAGGCGAGTGAGTACGGACGGGTCAGACATTCGAGAGAAAACCAGGAAGACAGGGAATTCACTGAAGGCATTTGCGCAGTTAAACCAGACGACAGCAACAGAAGATCACAGGGTGAAATGCCAAGGAATAAACCCCCAGGAAGCAGGAAAACATTCTCCAAATGTGTGATGACATAACTTGGTAACAGAAAAAGGAAAACAAGTATATCTTTACAAATCGCATTTTTAAAAAATAACAATCTAGTAACATTGGCCTAGAAGCAAAGATTTTCTTACACTAGTATTTGGAGAACAATTTGTTAAAACGCATGTAGAAACTTTAAAAATACTTAATACCCAACTGAAATTATTGAATTCCAAGGATTACATGTATCTAGAGGTCTCATGTATTAAATGCCTAATGCATGCTTAGCTGATGGCTTTACAAAGAAATCAACTTTCTGTTTTTTAACCAGTGTATGTGTAGGTTATATTTCCATAAACCTATAGACATGGAAAAACACCAGTGATCTTTACTATCTCCATGAGTTTGCTTCTTTCGGGGTATGTAGCTTTTCTTTATTTAAATTCACTCCTTTCCTCCATGTCTTTTGATGGTGTTGGATGTCATTCCATTGCCTGGTAGAGCACCGTCAGTTCAAGACACTTTTGAAGGGTACTTGGGTTGCTTCTAGTTTGGGGCAATTACACGTAAGGCTGTTATAAGCATCTGTGTGGGGGCTGTCGTGTGCACAGGCACTTTCATTTCTTTTAGGTAAACACCAAAAATCATAATCACTGGGTTTTGCGTTCAAAGTGTGTTCATTTTGGTAGAGAATCCACGAAGCCATTGCTAAAGCAGCTGTCCGGCTCTCCCGTTCCCCGCCATCTTGCGTGGGCGTTCCTGCTGCTCCACAGCCTCCCGAGCACTGAATGCTGTCACCCTGCCCACTGTTGTTTCCTGTTGCGTGTCCGTACTGGCTCCCGTGGCAGAGGCGCATCCCCTTTCCTCCTCTGCCAGTCGCTCCTCAGCCTTTTGGCTAAGACGAAGGGCGCCCATGCTCACTCTCCATCTGTATGGCATCTTTTGTTAAGGTCCTTGGCCCGTTTTTAATTGTTATTTTCTCATTATTGCGTTGTATTATTTGTGTATTTTGAATAATAATCCTTTGTCACATTTGTATTTTTTGCAAATATGTTTACATCTTTTAAGGTAAAGTACCACATTCATTGTAGTATTTCCGTGCCTTGTAATTACTTAAATCTGGCACATATGAAACTGTCATCATTTTAATTGGATTGCTACCTCCTTTTATCGAGATCAGTCCACGATGGTCCTGTACTCACTAACTAGCCCCAACTGGGCTCAAACTCACAGCAGTCCTTCTCCTCAGCTCCTGAGCTCTGGAATTACAGGCATGTGCCACCACACCCAGTTTATGTGATGTTGAGAAACTGAACTCAGAGCCCTGTGCTTGCTAGTAAGTGCTCTAATTAGTACGCTATTCCTTCAGTCCCAATAACTATCTCCTTTTCACACGTCACTGACAAAAAGCCTTTGAGTTGTGTTCCTCACATCCGAATTTGCCCTTGGTTTCTGTGTGTGTTGTGTGCATTATTTTGCTTACCACCGTGTTTTTTAGGCTTACGTATTGCATTATAGCAGAGCTGACTGTACAGTGTTGGTGAAGTGTATGGAACTCCTTGTTATACATTAAAACTCTTCACAGACAATAAATTACTAGAAAAATTACACCAAAATATTGAGTGATTCTTATTGCTGATATTTTTGTAAAATTTTATGACTAATTATATTCTTAGTACACTTTAGATACCTAAGTTACTCCCTGGGGTGTAGAAAAAACAAGAGTGAAATCATAGCAGCAATAATAATAAAGATAATTCTTTGAATGGAAACATTTAAATTACTGAAATCATCCTAAAAGAAATCAAACACTAGAGTACCTGTATTTTAAATACCCTTCCCAGAAATGGATACATTTTAATAAACTTATCTATAAAGGTTTTATTTTTACCTAATATTATAGAGAGAAATAAAGGAGTCAGAATCATTGACAAAGCAGGAAAAGGGAACAGAGGCAGGGCAGCGCACGCCACAACAGTCCATATTGCATGTGTGCTCTCATACGAGCAAACGGGTGAGATGAGTCACAGAGAGACGCAGAGCCGGTGGCCACGCGCATTCACCAGCAGGTGCTGCGGCCTAAAGATGCCCGCGGTGCGGGCGTGCTCCCCAAACCCCGTGTAGCTTCAAGCTTTTACTGTCTCCCAAGTGTAAATTCTGCAAACTCAAATAACCATTATTTGAAGCTTCCTTGTTTGTACGTCTTGACCGCTCGTTCCGCGGGTGACGGTGTGACAGGCTCTTCAATCCTTCTGCGCTCCTGTTTGGATAATCTGCATTAACCCGTCTGCGCGTTCACTGGCTTTCCTCCAGCGGGGTTGAGTCTAGTGATGAGATTTTCAAGACGGCGTTGCGTCCCCGCCACCTCGCTGCCCACTTCGGGGGTTTCCCGTGGGTTCCTTCAGTTCCCGTCTCCCGGAGGAGACTCCGCCGCTGACCCCGCGGCTGAGCTTTCCCGCGTGAGCCCTCCCCACGCCGCACGCGCAGGACAGGGGAGACACGCGGGTCCTGTCTGGGCGCAGCTCTCGCGATCATCCGCCTCTTGGGTGTTGGTTCTTCGTCTTCTTTGTGTTTCGTGTGACTCTGGGCCGAAAGCCAGCCGTCCTGGGAGGGACAGTCCAGACTGAGGAAACCCGATGCCT